>ML780724.1:1241837-1269694 GCA_009831015.1 Picea engelmannii
CCTAAAGTC
Organism: Picea engelmannii; assembly: GCA_009831015.1. Taxonomy (NCBI): domain Eukaryota; kingdom Viridiplantae; phylum Streptophyta; class Pinopsida; order Pinales; family Pinaceae; genus Picea; species Picea engelmannii. The sequence goes on from ML780724.1 coordinate 1,241,847, forward strand.
TACACACATCCTCCACTTTCCTGTTAATTTCTTGGGTACCACAACAAGAGGTGAAACCCATTTACTGTCAGAAATTGGATAAATGAATCCAACATTTAGCAGTTTCTGTAATTCTTCTTTTACAAAGTCTTTCAGGATTGGATTCATACGTCTCTATGGCTATCTTACTGGGGTTATCCCTGGTTGGATGTAGATGTGGTGAATACAGGTGTTAGGGTGGATTCCCTTCATATCAATGTATTCCCAAGCAAAATCCCCTGACTGTTCTTTCAAAAGTTTCGTCAATTGTTCATGTTGACTGGTACTCAATTCAGAGTTGATGTATAGACATCTACCTGGACTGAGTTCTACTGGGATGGTATATGGCCCTGAGTGTTCAGAAACAATGAAAACCATGGATGGTGAAAATGAAGAAAATAAATCACTTCGTTCCTGAAAATCCTCTCTGAAAATCTGATCATATTGCAGATAGGTCTGTGGGAACTCAACATTTTTTGTTACAAGAAGAAACTGGCTTAAAATGTCATCCTCTGTGGGTTCTTGCAGTGCATGGATCTCATCAATAGAGAATAAAGGTTCCTCATCCTCATTCTCAAAATAAGGGCACTTCAACCAACATAATTCTTCTGTCACAGGTCGGGCAAGGGGAAACAGAGTAAGTTTCTGTGAAGAAATGCCATTTGAGATAAACATATCTCCACCACGACATCCTATGAAAGCATTGGCTGTGGCCATCCAGGGTCTCCCTAGAATGATTGGATGGCCTTTTGTGGGGTCCTTTGAATTAATTATCATGAAGTCCACAGGATACTCCCACGAGGCTAAAGTCACCATCGCCATCTCCTTGCGTCGTCCGCCCTGCTTCTTCATCACCAGGGGTCAGCCACACAACAACAGTTACTGATATCACTCTTCATGACCCCTTCTCTTCCCATCACTTCCATTGTGATGAGAAAATACTTGAAGAGTTGAACAAACCTGACTACCCATGGGATGTGCTACACCACCGTGCACTCTTCTTTCCATAGGAAGCCTCAACGCCTCCTAACTAACACCCCATCTACGCAGTCAAAACCAAGGATTTTATCCCATTAGGGCCTATTGACTGGTTCAAAATCCCCATTCCTGCCCCTAATGCTTTTGAAGAAGGCAATATGGCCAACATATCCCCGACCATTAAAATCATCATTTCCATCAAAAATGGCGTCATCGAGGAAATCACCATTGGAGCTACTTGCACTCCTCAAGAAATCACTGCCTATAAAGCCCTCTTCCAGGAATATCAGGATATTTTTGCCTGGTCATACACAGAAATGCCTGGCCTCAATCCCTCTATCATCGAACATCACATCGACACCTGGCCCAACACTACACCAATTTGTCAAAAACAACGACCGCTACACCCATCCAAAGCAATGGCCATCAAAGCCAAAATTGACAAATTATGCATTGTCGGGTTCATCTACCCCATTGCATATACATCATGGGTTTCCAATCCTGTACCCGTCAACAAAAAATAGGGCACTATCTGCGTCTGCATGGACTTTTGTGATCTTAATCACGCATGTCCCAAAGGCAACTTTCCAATGCCTTTCATCGTTCAAATTATCGACGATTGTGCAGGCCACGAGGCTCTATCCTTCATGAATGGTTTCTCTGGTTATAATCAAATTCAAATACACCCAACCAATCAGTACAAAACCACATTCACTACCCCTTGGGGTGCTTTTTCATATTGTGTCATGCCTTTTGGCTTAAATAATGTTGGCACAACTTTCCAATGGGCGATGACATATATCTTTCATGATCTGGCCCATATCATCCTTGCATACTTGAACATACATCTCGATCCAAGAAACGCACCCAACATCTTGATGATTTATGAATCATCTTCCAACGGTGTCATTAGTACAACATCTACTTGGATCCCCTCAAGTGCGTATTCTACGTCACCATAGGGTGCCTCCTCAGCTTCATTGTTTCCCAAAGAGGTATCACCGTGGACCCCCTCAAAGTCCAAGCTATCACCAAAATTCCACCTCCCCAGAATTTACGTTAACTTTAGAGCCTACAAGGCAAGGCTAACTTTCTACGATGATTTGTCCTAGACTACACCATTCACGCACATGATTTCCTTCTCTTACTACATCACAACATCCCATTTCAATGCGATGAACATGCCCAACAGTCATTTGACAATATTAAAATGGCACTCTCCAATGCCCCTTTTATTGGTACACCTGACTATAATCACGATTATATCCTCTACGTATCAGCATCAGTTGTTTTAGTAGAAGGAGTTCTCATTCAGCTAGGTGATGACAATTGTGAGCATGTCATTTATTATGTTAGTAAAAATATCTCAGGGCCACCCTTGAAGTATAAACATGAAGAGAAACTAGCTCTTGTAGTTGTCCTCGCAGTCCAGAAAATGCGTCACTACATTCTGCTTCGCACAATCAAGGTTGTAGCATATTCCAACCCTATGCAATACTTGCTCAGTCATCGGCAAATTAACGACAAATTTTCTCGATGGATCGTTATCCTTCAGGAGTATGATCTTGAATTCTCAACACCCAAGAGCAAGAAATCCCTCGTTCTCATCAAACTTGTCACGACCCTCCCCTCTAAAACCACCAGTGCCTCCATCAATATAGACTTTCCCGACGAACACCTCTTTTACATCACTTCGGATGATCCTTGGTACGACAACCTCCTCGTCTACCTTCGAACTCAAATGTTTGGTAACCACCTTTCATGAGATGATCGTCGTCATATTTTCCACCAGGCCCCCTGCTACATCTTCATCGAAGACATCTTATACCGGGGAGGGGTCGACACCATTCTTCGTTGATGCCTGACCATTGATGAGGCCGGTAAAGTCTTGAACGACTACCACAGTGGCACATGTGGGGGGCATCTTTTGGTAATATCCACTGCTCAGAAGATTATCTGAGTAGGTTACTTTTGGCCTAACTTGTTTCACGATTGCATTCACACCGTGAAACGATGCGAGGAGTGTCAGCTTTATGCCAACAAAGCCTGAGAATCACTTTCTCTTCTTCATCCAGTCATCACTACTGACCCTTTTTGTAAATGGGGCATCAACTTCATGACTTGTAATCCCCCCTCCAGCAATGGTCACAAATACATTGTTTTCGCAGTCAATTACTTCACCAAATGGGATGAAGCTATGCCCACCTTCAACAATACTGCTGACACCGTAATTCATTTTTTCTTTAACCATGTCATATCTTTCTTTGGAGTACCATTCCAACTGGTTTTTGATAATGGGAAACACTTCGAGAATGAGATTTTCGTCGAACTCTCATCTCGGTTAGGATTCTCCCACAAGTTTGCCTCACCATATTAACCTCAATCTAATGGACAGGTTGAAGCAGACAACAAGGTCCTCAAGACCATGTTATAGCGCATGGTTAACAAACATCAGACCAATTGGCATCATATGTTATTTTCCGTGCTATGGGCTTACCATAAAGCTGTGAAAATAGCTACTGGTTTCACACCATTTCATCTAGTCCATGGGGTTGAGGCCACTCTTCCCATCGAGTACGAAATTCCCACCTTATGCACTGCAATTGACCTATTACCCGAAACTGCTCTAATAGAGAAGCACTTACTGAACTTAGAGTCCCTGGATGAAGATCGTCGATCTTCATTACAGAACAATGAGGCAGCTAAAAAATGATCAAAGGCTACCTTTGATCAACATGTCAACCTTCACTCATTTCGTGAAGGAAACCTCATCCTTGATTACAATATCACTCATGATACCATTGGCCATGGAAAATTCGAGTCACTATGTCATGGCCCATACATTATCCAACATTGCCTTACCAAAGGTGCATACATCCTGGCCTCTCCCGAAGGCCTCTCTCTCAAAGAACTCGTCAATGGGTTGTACTTAAAGAAATTTTATGCTTAAACATAGTCAGTCTACTTTAGGTTATTTCTTTTATAGTGTTTTTACTCTTTTTTCCATCCCTCATGACTAAACTATCATTTGTGCTATTGATAGATGCTTCCTCCACCAGCCTACCACATCGGTTACACCGACGACACCAGTCGTTGGACACAAAATCTCACTTCGGCCGCTGGGGCTCTCTACACCCCCTCACATGAAATTCTCCATTCAAGCGGCATATGTTTGGGTTCAGCGACCAACAACCAAGCCGAATACACTACCATCATTGGCCTGCTGGTCGATGCCCAACATCATCATATTCATCACCTTAGCATCTTTCTCAACTCTCAACTAGTCGTTCTCCAACTAACAACATGTACCACATACGCGATCCTTGCATCTTTCGCAAATACCTGCAGGTTAGACTGTTATCTTGACATTTTGATTCCATTACATTTACACATATTCCAAGACAATTGAATCAAATTACAGATAACCTAGTTAATATTGTGTTAGACTGGCATATATCACATCAAGCTACCTCTACACATACATAACATATCAAAAACCTGTCACAGCATATATAGATTGGACATCATCAACACCTCAACAAAACTCATGTAAACACCACATAGATCTCAAAATGTATACTCATGTATATATAAAATAGTCCACAGTGCCATCCAAGTGTTTCCATACAAAAATACAAGTATCCACAGGCTAGTGAAGCACCTCGGTAAAAAATGGGCTCACCAGCCTATATACAAAAATACAACAAATACATAGTGCACCACTCAAGGTGCCTCTAGAGAACCACCGCCCGCCCCTCCCTCAGGCGGTGGTTTCCCACCCCCTACTAGTCCCTCCCGCCCCGGTGGTAGTCATCCGGTCATTGCAGCACCAACTACTGTTGCCTGTCATACCACAACCCTCAATGGCAACGAAATCCCCACACACTACTCCAGGATGCCCTCATCCTGCTTGCAAGACCACATGCCCTCAGGCATGCCCTATAACACCACCTCCAGGCGATGACGTATGTCCTCAAAATATACTCTGGCATATGACGGAGGAGTATGTGATGGCCCAGCACCAAGGTCATCAAACCGACGTCTCCTCACTGCTCTCTCCGGATCAGCTGGTCTCAGCATGGCATCGTCATGCCGACGTCTCTCTCCAACCTATGGTCCTTCCTGTGGCAGTCTCTCCGGCTCCTAACGAGCTGTCGCTCTCTGCAACTCCACCTTACATCCACGAGGGACCACATCTGCACATACAAACAAGCAACATATAGTATCATCATCTATATCATACATATATATCATGCTATCTCAAACAAACATATATATCAAAATCACCAACATACCTCGATGGTCAAACACCTCCCCTAGAAGAAACACCATGTCCAGATCCTCCCGAAGGTTAACCCCAGCATAGGGGCACCACAATATCACCTGTGACATCTATTTCCACACCTGCGCCACCTCAGCAGTAAATAAGTGGCCACCCTCGCCACCACCGTGGCAAATCAAAACAGTTGACCATCGATTAATCGCAGCTCTTGCACCCCAGGCGCACCCAATAAAATCCTCGGGCGCAACATAGGCACCCTCTCCAGAAACTAGGCCACTAGGATGAACCCAAAGGAAAAATCTCCTGTATCCGTGGACCGATAGTGGTCTAGCTGCCCTACCATCTTGGTGTGTAGCGTAAGCCCACAGGCGAAGTACTCATTGTCCAACACTCTCTCCATCACACATAGCTGACCACCACTGATCCGCTGCATCGCCGGTGACCCATAAACTCTCACAATCATCGCTGCGATGCACCGATGAGCTAGGGCATCCATCGCCCCAATTCTCATGATAGTGCCCAACATAAAGTTCAGACTCAAACAGTATCTCCGGCCAACTGTCGCTAGTGACACATCCCTCAGTAACATTAGCTCCACCAGTATGGGCATTCCCTGAAATAGGAGCCCAATCAAAAAATACACATCCTCCACCGCAGTGAAGGCAATATGCTCTCCCCGCATTATGAAACAATGCAGGTCTGGACTCCACATCTGGATAAGAAACTGTAGGAGATACTCCTATGCCCGTATCAACGGGCACCCAAGGAACTTCAGCAAGGCTGCCAACGTCGCATGTACACCTGGCTCCTCAATAACCATGGAATCTCGTAGCTAGGACCAATCTCTCTCTCACCAACCAACCGGCATCATGCACACTGCTCACTTGCAACCACATAAAGCAGTCCTAATTCAGCCAAATGGACCATCAAAAACATAAAAAAGATAAGTTTTACACCCGTCAAACTTGCCTCCAAGGTGCGGTTATTTAACCCACAGGTGCGCACATGTGCACACCTGTTCACTCCACAAGTGTGCATGTATGCACGCCTGCTCACTACATAAGCATGCTCTCAGGCATGCCTGTCCATCCTTCAAGTGTGCACATGTGCGCGCCTGCTCAACTTATAGGCATGATATAGAGCACGCATGTCCAATACACAGCCGCACACACATGTGTAGTTGTGCAGCCGACAGGCATGCACATAGTGCCCACCCTTTTCCCCCTTATCGACGCCCCCATGCACATCTATCCAGTGGGTAGGCATGCATGTGTGCGTACCTACTTCCGAATCTCCCATGTACATGGGGCCCACACTCATAAAAACTCCTGTACGTCCCTCCATACATCCCCTGCCCAAAAAAGGAAACCCTAATTCTATGCAGGATGATCAGACCACTAACCTGAAGCTCGTTGGTCCTCGATCAAATGCCTCATCCTCCTAGAATCTCCAAATCTCCTCTGAATACTTCTCGTCTAGTCACTATCGCAACAAGTATAAATGAGGTGGAAATATGGGCCCTACAACTATATATAGGCCTTTTTTCCAAACTTCCACTCACCATTCCAGGAGCTCCGAGCATCCATTTCTTGATCTGTCTTCAGCCACGAGATCAACATCCTATCATCTACATCATGACAATACCTGGGCCTCTTTTCATCCTGATCCCCTAGGATGCCATTTTTCATACCCTGACCAGGTTCGCATGCACATATTCAAAATTATCAAATAAATGATCATATGTTCAATTCTCTTCAGATATTGTTCATGTCGGGTATTTGGTTTTCATGTGTAAAGGTACTTGGTCATCATATATCAACACAACCCCTTCAGGTATATACTTAGCACTGGCATGTAGTAATTCCCTCTAAATCTCACTTACATCTCTAGTCACACCCTCTAGCATTTGCTTCTAGGATCCCCATTTCCAGCTCTACAATGCCAACACCTCCATTTGCATCTTCGGTACTGTCACCCGGTAGCACTCTTACCCACATGAGTTGTCCCATTCATAGCACCTTTTTTCTCTTTTGAAACTCATGTTGTTTTTCAAAACCCTTTAGGGATGGGAGTCCTGATAGTCTTACACCATGTCGCAAATCAACCACATACTCCTCCTCCTTTTGCTATCTTTCCCAATGGACTCCCAGATTCTCTCTTCATAGTTCTATTTTTTACTACACCTCTGCAGTATCATAAACCCTCCATTTCATCCACAATCAGTTTGCCCATCTACAAATTTCCCTTCATTTCACCTACCTCATACAGAAACCCACCCATGGGGCCCCCACCCTCCACCAGTTCTCCAAGAAAATTGTGCCCTACCCAGGCCAACCATCTCACATTGGGGCACCCGTTTCTATATTTGTACACTTATCCCAAATTATTCTTTATTTATTGTATAAACGCCTTTATTTCCAGTAGTTACATTACCTTTTTGTCATCACCTTTGGCGACCTTCTTCCCTTTTTGGCCAAACGCAACCCATGTCACCCTTGGTTGGGGTACTGCTTATCATCCGCCCTTGATGACATTGTCCATATCTTCAGAGTACCCCATAGGCCACTTACCTCTGCCCTCTAAGTTTGTTCGCCTTGTCCCACCTCTAGCACAACTTATCCCATGTCTTGTTGTCCCCCTGACACTCGACCTCGTTGAACAATTGTAGCCACTTTTATCTCAAATATACTCCAACCAAGGACAGTCTTGAGTCTTCATATATCTTGACCTCATCCATGTACCTCCTCCACTTCCTAACCTCACATAGTATATTTCATGAAGCCATTTTCTTTTGAGAGTCGTGTCCCCCTTTTTGTTGACATCAACATAGTTTTCCCGAAGGGCGACAGTATCTTGATTCTCATTACCCATCCAATGAGAGATCTCGGATGGCATAAGGAGAACCAAAATTGCTCCCTACTGTCATTGACCCCCATAAAATTTGACATCAACACTTGCTCATGTTACGGTGGGTCTTACTTTGCGACTATTGCAGTTAGTTCTTATACTTGCCGAAGACCTCTGAACTTGACCGGGCTATCAATGCCTACAGAATCCATGATATTTATTATAGATGTCACTACCTACTATTCAGAGTATGTTCATCCATAGAATTGTCTTTTGCCTTTATCACAACTTCCCCCGAGGGCACTACAGTTGTCTACATCAACACTTCATCCCTCTTTTTTGAGTTACATGACACGATCATGGGGCATGCCCGCCTCGTTTGTACACAATTTATTTTTTACACACCTCATGGAAGGTTGGGTTCTACAGGTTCCCCTCTCCCTCCAACGGGGCACTCTTGACAATGCCACTATTTATCTCTCTTACAACAACATTCTCAGTATAAGAAACATTGATTGATTTCGGCTATACGTATTCTCCTAACCTCATCTATCAGGGGGAATCTGTTATCACTGAAATTGTGTCCGCAAATGGTTACAAGAATTTAGCATCATCAAACAATTATGAAGACATCCATGGACCTGAATTAACACAAAAGAATTCATAAAGGGTCAAAAACTATACAAATAGTGAAAAAATTGAAGGGCGCTATGAAGACACTGGGCGCACACACACATGCACAAAACAGAAACGCAAGATTCGCGCACGATGCCCGACTATTGTCGCAAAAAGCCGTGCACCTGAGAAATGACGCATTTATGAGAGTGGTTGGCCTCCCACCCACTTTTGGTTCATCTTCCAACTTAATTTGACACTCAAATCTAGACTGGATTCGATTGGGTGGCTAGTCAAAGACCTAGAAATGCCCTAATTGGCCTCTTTACACACTACAAACTAGTTGAACAATAACCCAAAGGAATGCTATAAAAAGGCCATGGATACACTTCATTTTTCAAGGAATTTCATAGCAAAGTTATGCTGACATTATTCTCTTGAGGACTCTTCTATCCTTTCCAAGAGTATACTTGCATCATTGCTTTGGGCAATCCATCTCACCCCTTGAGTGGATTAGCAAAGAATTATTTCACCATTTTCATTTTCTTTTTCAAAGTTGTAAGAAGAGCTTATTTGTGGGGGTCCAAGAGCCCTCCCTTGGAGGAAGAAGGGACTCATTGTCCCCTTGCTTCTTGGTGTTTTCTTTCACTAATATCAGCCTTATCATTGGTGACATGGGTCTCATTGTTTCTTTTGTCCTTATGTCCCTATGTTTATAAATTTAGTTGTTGTTTTATTTCTTAGTTTAATTCTTAGTTGTTGTTTTATATTTCTTTTTCTAACCCTTTTCCTTGTAGTTGTCCTGCTCAGTAAACCCAACTGAGCTTGCAAGCACCTCTATTTTGCTCACTAAGGTGATGAAAGAGGTGCAACAAGTGTGATCTATGGTCATCGCCTTAGCGTTAAAAGACTTATGGATCTCAACACCCTACTCTTATGTGTAAGGATGATGAAGCAGAGAACGAACCTATCCATCATCTACCTCTGTTGTTGTCCTTGGCAGTTTGTTGTCTTGCACCTTGATGTGTTTTACTAACCCTAAAATTTTGTTGTTGGTGTAGCCTTTCTTCCCACTGTGCATTTTTTTTTTTACCTTGCTGGAACTTCTCTGTGTTGGCGGATAAAGTCTCTGTGACCCTTTCAATGGCTTCCATTAGATCCTTGCACTTCTCTTACTGTTCTGTGCGTTTTCACATTCCTGACTGCGTTTTTTTTGGAGTGATGGATAAAATTTAGCTCTGCTCTTATGTATGGTTGGATAAAATGTAGCTCTGCGCTTATGTATGGTTGGATAAAATATAGCTCTGCGCTTATGTATGGTTGGATAAAATTTACATTGTGTTTATGTATGGCTAGATATTTAGCTTGTGATCCTGTTGGCCAGCGATTAACTGCTCTCTAAAATTTAATGTATTTATTATGTGAAATTATACTCTAGTCTTCAGATGGAATCCTTAAGAAATAACCTTGGCAAAATGTTTTGTTGACTATTAGTATCTCTGCGAAATCGATGGTGTAGACCAATGTCTTTCAGCTTATATATGCGTGTGTTGATCATCAAATTTAAAGCGTTCTTTATGACTTTTCACAGCGCATCTCATCACTGAATTTAAAGCATTTCTATCAGCGTGTTTTTCCACTGAAATCACCCATGTTTTTATCACATAAATTCTGGTGCTTTCCCGGGTCATTTACCATGAAATTATCATATTCTAGCAATTGGAGTAGCTCTAGTTTATTTACTGTGAGTTTTAACTAGTGTAACTGTGCGTTGTTCCTTTAGTTGTGTAGCATAATTTGTTGACAGTGAAAGTGGTTTCCAGCGTTGGATTGGCCTGGGTTAAGTTTGGTTGGCCTCTGCATTTTTTTTTGCCTTCCTCCATTAAAACATACCTCTCATTATTACCTCTACAACTTAACCCAGCTAGCTTGAAGGTCACTCCACGATCTCTTCCCTCGACCTCAGCTTAGTGACAGGCCGACCCTTAAATTTGTGTGCCATAATTTCCTTGACTTGGAAGAGGTTTGGGTACTGCGACTTCGCCCTTAACTCGCGAGACTCAGGCTTCCTGTACCTGTGTTTTTTCGGCCTTTCGCCCCCCCCAGATCGCCTTTTATGGTGGACTGTGATGCAGATGAATGGCCACAAGTTTCTTGGTTGCTGACTGCGCCATATGGCTTGAGTTTTTGTTTTTACCCTTACCTAGCAATGAATCTCACCAACGGCGTATGGCAGTACACCTAATTCGGTGCATGGAATTAGTCTCGCATTAATAAATGTCTCATTGTTGTTTTCTGCCTTGACGTAGTTAGTGTTGTTAGTGATATATTAATTGTTAGGTTATTTGCTTCTTGTTAAATGCCAGGTTATTTGTAACTAAATGCCTTGTTACTTGCTTTATTATTTATTTTAATGCCTTGCTATTTGCTTCATGCCAAATGCCAGGTTATTTGTTATTAAATTCCTTTTTATTAAATGCCTTGTTATTTGCCTTATTAATTATTTTAATAGTAGCATCCTACTTTAAGATTGTTACTATGGTTATCAAGATTAATGGCTAGTTGGATGGAGATTTGGATTAAAAAAGATGTGACCCTATAGGTTGTGTTAATGATTTAAATTTGATTGGTGAGTAAAGATTGGATTGTATATTTTTAACTTTGATAAATTGGTTGTATTTAATGTCTAATTGATGGTAAATTAATGGCTAATTTACAATTCAGAAAAGCTAGTTAGATTATAATTAATGATTAATTATTTTTAAAGTAATAGCCAAGTCGAAGTTCAGACTTGCTATTGATGTCCATTTAACGTTGAATTAGATGGTACCTTGATGAAAATTTGTAATCTTAAAATTACACAAATGGATTGGTTTTAAGGATAATTTAGATTTTACCTTAATGTCATATTGCATTTTAGACATGCTAAGTTGGGCTCATGATAGATGATTAAAATAGACTATAATTATTGACTAGCTTGACTCAATGATGGAGGGTGTTATTGTTCACTACAATTAATGTTTGTACTCGGTTGTAAACATTTAATGTGCTTGGTTTCTCACTGAAGGGTTCTAGTTACTTGTGCAATGAATTTTGGGTGTTTTAGGTTGTTATGTTGATGTTGCGTGAGATGCATGCGTTGTGCTCATCATCGTGTTGTGTTGTTGAGTATAATGTCCCTATTACCTTCCTACGCACACAAAAAAAAAAAAAAAATTTAAGGGTGCTTTTACCAGTTGTACATCGTAGGAGTCGCACTGGATGGGCCATCACATGTGGTATCAGAGTCAGTTCAACCCGCAACTTGGGATTGTTATGGATTTCATTGATATGATTTGATTATAATGTTACTAATTGAGTTTAATTGTATTCGTGCAGGTAATCATGGTTAGAGGACGTCGTGGAGGCAGACGATGGGGTGCTAGGGGAGGAGGTGCAACGCCTCCAGTAGCATCCACGCCTGAGGGATATAACCCCCAGGGAGATGAGAAGGTTGTCGGAAAGGAGCATATAACAGTTGGTGATGTGGTCAAAATGATGAGATCTTTTTAGTGCATGTCTAAGGCACTGATCATTTGTTTGGACAGAGATGAGGCTAGGGCGTCGGCACCTGCTGAGATTCCACCACATGCTCCGGTCGGTACTGGTAGCATTCACCATGAACTTGAGAAGGTCAAATTTCTTGAGTTCTCTAGTGCCCCAGATGGCACAACCATCGAGGCATGGCTGGAGAACATGGTGATGTACTTCGCACTTCATGATTATACCTCCAACATGAAGGTATACATGGTCGTCTTCCAACTAAAGGGGAGCGCTCTTCTATGGTGGAAGACACTCCTACCATAGTTGAATATGGGTGTTGAAGACATCTCATGGGAATTGTTCAAGGAATGGTTCTGAGAGACATACCTTTCAGAGGAATTCATTGAGCGTCATCTCAACGAGTTCAACACCTTACAACAGGGCAGTCGTATGGTGCTCGAGTATGAGGCCCATTTTATGGAACTACTCCAGTATGCTCTACACCTTAACAATTAGAAACTTAAGGTCAACAGGTTTGTGTTCGGCCTTAACGGCAGCATACGTGCAAAGGTGAGGATTTTGATGCCTCAAACCTTGCATGATGTCATTCAGAAGGCCCTCATAGAAAAGAAGGAGCTTATCAGTAGGGGTCATACCAGGACTCCAGCGAGACCAACAAGGTAGGTGTCATCTGGAGCACAGCAGCATCAGACACCAGCTAGACACACACTGGGATATTGTGGCTTGCAGAGGGGATCCACTTTCAATACACCTCGGTGACCGATGCCTCAGCAGTGGAAACCTTATCGAGGACTACAACATCAGTAGCAGCATCGACCGCAGCAACAGTAGTTTAGGCCTATTCAGCAGAACATACCAGGATTCCAGGTTAGTGGGCTGTCATCTTCTACTTCGGGTACTAGGACTACTGGGATGAAGAAGGGGTGTTGGATGTGTGGGGAGCCACACTACCAGTGCGACTGCCCTGTGGAGAGGACTACATCGTCTGGATCAGCTGGACCCAATATCATGGAAGATATGGGCAAGGCCCATCAAATTCATGCAGTGGTGAATAACTGTCAGGAAAAGCATCAGTCAACTGTGCTTGACATGACAGGTACCATCACTGACCAGACCCTTAGTATTTTGATAGATCTTTGTGCTACCAAGAGTTTCATTTCTGGTGTAGTGCTAAAAAGGATTAAGGTAAAGGTAGTCGAACAGGATGAGTTTAGCTTTGTAGAGATGGCCTCAAGAGCTAAACAAAAGGTTGGAGGAAAGGTTACGGGTTGTGTCCTTAACCTGTGAGAGTTTGTCATAAGGGACAACCTATACATCATGATCCTAGGATCTTATGATGTCATGATTGGTATGGACTGGTTGGAATCTCATGAAGCGATACTTAACTATAAGATAAAACGGTTGATATTGGTCGATGATGAGGGACAGAGACAAGTGATTATAGGATGGAACCAGAGAGTTTCCCTGAGGTTCATCTCTTCCTTGCAACTTCAAAAGAGCATGCACAAGGGGTGTAATATTTATGCGATCCTTACGTTAAATGAGAAGGGATTAGCGAAAGGTATAGAACATCTTTTGGTGGTGAGAGAGTTTGCGGACGTGTTTCCATAGGAGTTACCTGGGATGTCGTCAAAGAGGTATTTGGAGTTTACCATAAACCTAAAACTGGGGACTGAACCAATAGAAAGGATGCCTTATCGGATGTCGACCCCAGAATTACAAGAGTTGAAAATGCAACTGAAGGAGTTGCTAGACCTAGGACTGATACGTCCAAGCGTGTCACCATGTGGTGTGCCTATTACTTTCATATGAAATAAGGATGGGTCATGGAGGCTTTGCATTGACTACCATCAATTGAACAAGGCAATGATTAAAAATCAATATCCATTGCCAAGGATTGATGATCTGTTTAATCAAATGAAGGGCACGAAAGTGTTCTCCAAGATTGATTTGCGATCAGGATATCCCCAGTTATGGATCAATGAGGATGATGTCCCTAATACCTTCTTTAATATTAGGTTTGGACATTACGAGTTTACTGTTTTACCATTTGGACTGAAAAACACCCCAAGGGTATTTATGAGTTTGATGAACAGGGTGTTCCATGAGTACTTGGACAAGTTAGTCCAAGTATTCATTGACGATATTTTGATCTACTCTCGGACGACGGAGGAACATGACGAGCACTTGTGCTTGGTACTACAATGTCTGCGAGAGCACAAATTGTTTGGGAAGTTGTCCAAATGCTGATTTTATCAATTGCAGATTCACTATGTCATCTCCATCGAAGGCATCGCTGTGGATCCATCGAAGGTTGAGGCCATTATGGAATGGCCTGCACCGATGAATTTCCTGAAAGTGTGTAGCTTCATGGGTTTAGCAGGATACTATCAACGGTTCGTAGAGGGGTTTTCAAAGATAGAAAATCTGATCACAGAATTGCAAAAGAAAAACAAGAAGTTTGTTTGGACCGAGAAATGCTCGGTAGCATTTCATAGGCTCAAGGAGTTGTTGACAACAACATCGATACTAAAGGTCCCTGACATGGATGCAGAATTCTTGGTATGCACTGATGCATCCAAGGAAGGCTTAGGCGGAGTCTTGATGCAAAATGGATGAGTGATCACTTACATTTCAAGGAAACTGAGAAGGCATGAGGAGAACTACGCTACGCATGATTTGGAGTTGTTAGCCATTGTATATGCCTTGAAGGTTTGGAGACACTACCTTGTTGGATGAAAACTTGAACTAAAGACTGACCATTGCGGACTACAACACATATTTAGGCAAAGCGACCTGAACATGTGACAACAGTGTTGGTCGGAATTTCTTAGTGAGTATGACTTTGAGATCACTTACATAAAAGGAACAGTGAACCGAGTGGTGGATGCATTGAGTTGGAGACCACTCATCTTTTCGATGCTACCTCTTCAGATGAATCTACGTGAAACGATTCTAATTTTACAGTGTGACGATGACTGGTACAAAGAGGTCGAGGGTTTTATTAGAAAAAACACAATGATGGTACTACGATTTGAAGGATTTTCACTTGATAGTGATGGTTTATTCAGGTTTAAAAATTGTATCTACATACTGTCGAACAACGAGTTAAGGATGTTGATCCTGAGTGAGGCTCATAGAGCAATTTACATGGCTCACCTGGGAATCACGAAGATGAAGGCAGACCTTAAACCCTTATTCTTATAGAAGGGAATGAAGGTAGACATAGTCAACTATGTGGCCAGATGTCTAGAATGTCAGTAGGTAAAGGCTGAACATAGACACCCAGCAGGATTACTACAACCACACGCTATTCCAGAATCGAAATGGGAGGTTATTTTGATGGATTTTATTGTTGGATTTCCACTGACGGCAAGGAGACATGACTCAATTTTCATAGTAGTAGACACTTTGATGAAGAGTGCTCACTTTATTCCTATGCGTATGATGTATCAGGCACCTGAAATAGCCATAGTTTTCATCAGTGAGATTGTGAGGGTGCATGGCGTGCCTAAGAGGATGTGTTTACTGGATGATTTTGGATGAGTTTCCAAGAGGCCTTGGGAACCCAACTTAAATTTAGTACTGTGTATCACCCAGAGACTGACGGGAAGACCAAACAAATGAACCAGACCTTGGAGGACATGTTGTGCATGTACGTGATGGACCAAAAAAAGCATTGGGAAGAATTCTTGCCACTAGTGCAGTTCGCTTACAACAACAGTTACCAGAGCACCATTAAAATGGTGCCTTTCGAGTTTCTTTATGGGAAACCATGTCAGACGCCTTTGAGTTGAGATCGGCTTGAGGATAGGGTCCTGGTGGGACCAGAAGTGATCCAAAAAATGGAAGATCAAATGTAAAAAATAATACGAAGTATTAAAGAAGCACGAGATCAATAGAAGAGTTATGTCGATGTGCACCATGTCGACTGTATTTACGAGGTCGACGATCAAGTCTTCTTGCGGGTTAAACCGCATAAGAGTTCGATCAAGTTTGGGAAGGGACCTAAACTCTCTCCTAGGTTTGTGGGCCCTTTCAATATTGTGGAGAGAAAGGGGCCCATGGCCTATCGACTAGCCTTGCCTAATTCTTTGAGGCGTATGCACGATGTTTTTCATGTATCTGTTTTGAGACATTATATTAGTGATCCTACACATGTTATTGACATGAGTTCCTTCCAGGTATCAGACAAGGGGGTGCTCATGGATGAGTCGGTCCACATCTTGGATCATTGCGTTTGATAGCTATGACGTTTAACGGTAGATCAATTCAAGGTCCAGTGGGACTATTATAGTCTGCACTCAGCGACCTAGGAGGACGCATATGATATGCGCCAATAGTTTCCATTTTTGTTTGATAGATAGACATATGATACTGTGATACACTTTATTTCAACATTTATACAGTGAAACTTTGGCACAAAGTTTATACCAAGAGGGGGTGTATGTAACATCTTTCTCTGGCGCACTGAGCGAACTTATTTTTTGAGGACACTTGCTCGCAAGTGATCCAGATTATTAATCTATTAAAACTTTTGATTTTGATTATCAGGCGTTATGGGTTGATGACATGTTGTTTTACTACATTGACATAGACAGGTGTTATTGACTCGGTTTACTGAGTGTGCAGGATTTGGACCTCAAGGATGTAGAGGCATCGATGAAACCCCTTGGACTTTGGATAGAGTTAGGGTGTGTACCATTGGGGTTTGATTTTTTTACTGTGATATTAGTGCATATGATTAGATGACATGATATGGATATATTATGACATGATTTGTTGATGATGTAGGCTGATGATAAATTGCCAAGAAGACTCACATATGGCGTAAAGGGGTCATGCATGACTACCAAAGATGTTGAGGGAGAGGGGTGGACAACAACCCTGCAACAACCTACTAGCACTCCTTCCGTGGCTCGAACTATAGGTTATTGTTTACCTAGTTTGAGAGGACCCATGATGCCATGAGGGCAGACTGTGACAGTCACTCATGATGATTCTAAGGGGCGTGCAATAAGGCGGGGGCCTTATTCCTTATAGGCCCTTAGTCTCCCACAAGTTCACCTGGTGGAGTATTGACTTCGGGGTTTTTTTATGTCTACCAAGTCAACCAAGAGGTGAGTGGCACCCTTGGAGCATGTAGTTCGTCATGAAGGGCACATCATGCAAGGGAACAGATGAGGCGAGTGGCACCCTTGGAGCACCTAGTGCATCCTGAAGAGCACGTTGCGTTGTTGATGATAGAGGAATGAACCTAGATGGCCTTAGGATGAATAACGTGTTAAGTATTTTTAAAAACAAATTCCCTATTTAAATGTCGCCCATTACAAAATTTAAGGTCTAAGTCTAAATTACGCTAGTGGTAAAATTTTGTCTATCTATAAAAATAATAATAATAATAATAATAATAATAACAACAACTTAAATAATAATTATGATATTCGTTAAATATTGTAACATGAAGGGAGTAAGAAATTTAATTTATTCATAAAAAAAAAAAATCTGTTCAATTAAAATTTAAAAACGGAATTAACAGTTTTATTATTTTTGATAATTTAAATTTATTTTAATTAAAAGATAAAAGGGAAAAAGGGTTAAATTCCACACCTGCCTTTTTAAGTTCTAAGTAAAAATGGGAAAGAGGGAAAATCTAAAATATTAGGAAACTAGGAAAAGAGGTAAACATAAAAAGGAAAAAAGGGGAACATAAGGGAAAAAGCGGAAGGTCAAACTTAGTAAGGAATCTACCATTTAAGAGCTTTCTAATTTAAACTGAATTAGCAATTTGATAATAGGGAAAGCCATTAAAACCTGTAGGAGAATTTGGGGACACCTAGGACTGATTCTAGGGGTAACTCTATGTGGTGAGGGAAATAAAGATAATTAATTAATTAAAGAAATTAATTTATGGAGGAACATAGGGGATGGGGAACACTTGTATAGAGAAGAATTTTTAGGAATTTATTTTTAAAACTTTAATTAAATAAGATTTTAGGAAATAAAGGAAGTTCGAAACTCTATATAATGAAGGAAGGAGAAGGATGAAGGAGATCTTTTGTTTGTGTAACGTTACGTTGCAGAATTATCTACTTGACTGATTTAACTTGTGGGAGTTGGGATACCCAACTCGGTGAGGAGTGGTATCTCGGCCTTGCAGGGCGAGATGGGAGCTAGTTGAAATCTCTTGATAGTGAGTGTGTGGTCCCTTTGTGGCCCAAGGGGCTAAGGGGGAAGAAGAGTATCCCTAGGATTGGTTGGGAGGTACCAGTGAAGTCTTGACGGTCGACGAGAGGGAGTTTTACGAAGCACATGGGACGTCATTCAGAGCGGGCGATTAGGTAATGGTACGCTCTCTTCATTTTTGTATGGTAGAATGTATTATGACTTATGCTTGGATCTGCTTATTTAATGGAAAAGTAAAATGATGTTTTTTTAAATGATGACTGAAACTTTCCTTATCCTAGCTCAATGGTTGTTGACTCCCATGGCCTTCATTTTCTGCATGTATTGACCACCTAGATGTGTTGATTGTGACCTTTGTGGTTGTTTAGCCTTTGTCCCTAACTCACTAGTCCTCACCTAAGAAGTCATCTAGGATCCTGATATACGATCGTCGCCTTAGCGTTAAAAGGCCTATGGATCTCAGCGCCTTACTTTTCTGTGCGAGGATGATGAAGCGGAGGATGAACCTATTAGTCATCTACCTCTATTGTTGTCCTTGGTAGTTTGTTGTCTTGCGCCTTGATGTGTTTTACTAACATTGAAATTTTGTTGTTGGCGTAGCCTTTCTTCCCACTGTGCATTTTTTTTTTTACCTTGCTGGAACTTCTCTGTGTTGGTGGATAAAGTCTCTATGACCCTTTCAATGGATTCCATTGGATCCTTGCACTTCTCTTACTATTTTGTGTGTTTTTACATTCCTAACTGCATTTTTTTTGGAGTGATGGATAAAATTTAGCTCTGCTCTTATGTATGGTTGGATAAAATGTAGCTCTACGCTTATGTATGGTTGGATAAAATTTAGCTCTACGCTTATGTATGGTTGGATAAAATTTACATTGTGTTTATGTATGGTTGTGTATTTAGCTTGTGATCTTGTTGGCCAGCGATTAACTGCTCTCTGAAATTTAATGTATTTAGTAGGAGAAATTATACTCTGGTCTTCAGATGGCGTCCTTAAGAAATAACCTTAGCAAAATGTTTTGTTGACTATTAGTATCTCTGCGAAATCGACGATGTAGACCAGCATCTTTCATCTTATATTTGTGTGTGTTGATCATCGAATTTAAAGTGTTCTTTATCACTGTTCATAGTGCATCTCATCATTGAATTTAAAGCATTTCTATCAGCGTGTTTTTCCACTGAAATCACCCGTGTTTTTATCACAACAATTCCAGTGCTTTCCCCGGTCATTTACCACGAAATTATCGTATTCCAACAATTGGAGTAGCTCTGGTTTATTTACTGTGAATTGTAACTGGTGTAACTGCGTGTTGTTCCTTTAGTTGTGTAGTGTAATTTGTTGACAGTGAAGGTGGTTTCCAGTGTTGGATTGGCTTGGGGTAAGTTTGGTTGGCCTTTGCATTTTTTTTTCCTTCCTCCATTAAAACCCATCTCTCATTATTACCTCTGCAACTTAACCCAGTTAGGTCGAAGGTCACTCCATGATCTTTTCCCTTGACCTCATCTTAGTGACAGGCCGACCCTTAAATTTGTGTGACATAATTTCCTTGACTTGGCAGAGGTTTGGGTACTGCGATGTTTCCCTTAACTCGTGATGCTCGGGCTTCCTGTACCTTCATTTTTCCAACCTTTCACCCCCACCAGATTGCCTTTTATAGTGGACTGTGATGCAAATGAATGGCCATCAGTTTCCTAGTTACTGACTGCACCATATGCCCTGAGTTTTTGTTTTTACCCTTACCTGGCAGTGAATCTCACCAATGACGTATGGCAATACACCTAATTCGATGTATGGCCTTAGTCTCGCATTGAATCTATGGCTTTATGGCATTTACCCCTCTCAGCAGATTCCTTTAATGTTTGTAGACAACTGTCACTTAGGTAATTTTAGTAAAGTTAGACACATGTTGTCATTTATTGAGTTAATAAATGTCTCATTGTTTTTTTCTGCCTTGACGTAGTTAGTGTTGTTAGTGATATATTAATTGTTAGGTTATTTGCTTCCTGTTAAATGCCAAGTTATTTGTTACTAAATGCCTTGTTATTTTCTTTATTATTTATTTTAATGCCTTGTTATTTGCTTCATGCCAAATGCCAAGTTATTTGTTATTAAATGCCTTGTTATTTGCCTTATTAATTATTTTAATAGTAGCATTCTACTTTAAGATTGTTACTATGGTTATCAAGATTAATGGCTAGTTGGATGGGGATTTGGATTAAAATAGATGTGACCCTATAGGTTGTGCTAATGATTTAAATTTTATTGGTGAGTAAAGATTGGATTGCATATTTTTAATTTTGCTAAATTATTTGTATTTAATGTCTAATTGATGTTAAATTAATGGCTAATTTACAATCCAGACAAGCTAGTTAGATTATAATTAATGATTAATTATTTTTAAATTATTAGCCAAGTTGAAGTTCAGACTTGCTATTGATGTCCATTTAACGTTGAATTAGATGGTACCTTGATGACAATTTGTAATTTTAAAACTGCGCAAATTGATTAGTTTTAAGGCTAATTTAGATTGTAACTTAATGTCATATTACATTTTAGACATGCTAAGTTGGGCTCATGATAGATGATTAAAATAGACTATAATTATTGACTATCTTGACTCGACGAATGATTGGGATATTGGTGAAGTCGTTTTTAGCTTGTGCTTCCCATGGAGGGTGTTGTTGTTCACTACAATTAATGTTCGTACTTAGTTGTTAACATTTAATGTGCCTGGCTGCTCACTGAAGGGTTCTAGTTACTTGTGCATTGCATTTTGGGTGTGTTAGGTTGTTATGTTGATGTTGCATGAGATGCATGCATTGTACTCGTCGTCGTGTTGCATTGTTGAGTATAATGTCATTATTACCTTCCTACACACACAAAATAATAATAAAAAATTAAGGGTGCTTTTACCGGTTGTACATCATAGGATTCGCACTGGACTGGTCGTCACAACCAGCGTGTCCCATAGAAAAAGAAAAAAATGGAATCCCTGAAAAAGGGATTCCTTCATCGGTATTCCCAAGAATTGATGCCCTAGATACAAACTCAAACCTAAGTTCCACTAATAAAAGAAAATGCACACGCCAGAAAATCTAGGAAGAAAACCAAACAAACTAGTAACTTCTCACAATGAACATACTAGTTGGTGATGAAATCCAACATGGAGAGAACACGTGAGAAGGGGCTAGGATGAGCGGGTGGACTACTTAAATTGGTGACATTCTTAACATACTTACTCCCTGGTGCAAGTCCCCTTATAAAGAAAGTTGTGGATGATCCTCCAAGGAGCCCGAGAGAGTTTGACCAACGTCTAACCTAGGTGCAATGAAGACTCCCCTTCACCGTCACCTTGTATATAGACCCTAAGGATTATTGCCACTAAGATTAACAACTCGTATTTAGCCTCTAAGTGGGTACAGTTGACAGTCGAGTCTAAAAGTATGGGCAAGATATCAAGTCTGAAATTCTCCAAGAGGACTAGGAAGAAGAGGACCGAAATAATCTCTGGAGGACCCCGAACATATTTGGGATTCATGAAGTCCCAAGACCAAATGAAAACAGTCGATTCTCAAGAAGAACCCCCGATTCTTAATAAAAAAAAATTAAGTTTTCTATATTTACAGTGGGATTTATAATCCTCCATCCATGATGGCCAATGTAAAAAGAGGTTGGATCTGGGAGAAAATATGCTTAATCCTAGAACTTGATCGTGAAGCGGTTGTAGATTTTTCCTTCTTGTGGTTTTTATAAATTAATCTTCATATTAGAGAATATCTAGAAACATTATTCTTCCCTTACTAATTACAAATTGTTATTGGTTATAACTTGCATGTTATCCAATAGAGTGGATTTCATTCCAAATATTTTAATGTTTTAACATAAAAGCATGGAATCATGACAAGTTTTTCAAGGTTTATAGGTTCATTGTGAAGAGAAATTGATTACATTCCAAATATATGGACCCCAACAGGGACATCAGGTTTAATTATGATGAATAACCACCAAATTGATGTGCACTCTAATGAGGACATGTCATGATAGAAATAGAAAGGTTTTTTCATGAATTGAAGGCCAAAGCAATTCTAGAGAATACCTGTAATTAATTAATTTGACAAGTTCTGCTCGATATTCTCTATACAAATATTTGTTGAGAAAGAATGAAATATTGTCATGAAATCCCAATAAATCTTTGTTGCAGCTTTGTATTATGGTTTGGTTTAGGGAAAGAGTAGGGTTAGGGTTAGAGAAAGATTAGGGTTTTGAGAATAAATGGTCCAATAAGACAGTGATTCCAAATTAATGGATATGTTAGACATTGTTTTATTTATATATGAATAGATGAAATTGACCATATAATGCACTGTGTATTTTCCAAAATATACAATAATGTCATCTACAAAATGCTAAAACTTGAAATGGTTACTTGCAGTCATGCTTCAGATACAAGATATTTCCACCTTTATTGGATTCGCCTTTCATTTATTTTCAATATTAGTTGATGGCACCACCTTTATCTGGTTCTACTTTCATTTTGTTTTTAATATTACGGAGGAAGGAGTGAGAATATGAAAACATTATGCATAATGAGAAGAGTTGGTTAAAACTAAACAGTGACTTTACATCACTTAGTAATCTCCTTATTCGAGTTGATATTTTCAGTTGTGATTAAAGCTACCCATATCCATGTGAATCTTGTGTGTAATTTTTGTGTATGGATAATGTCCCTTTTTCTAGGGGATTGGTTTTTCCAACTTCAAGGTATTTTTGTTACGGAACCATTGTAATTATGCAATTATTTCATACAAGTCTATTTATATTTTAGAGAGAAAAATGTTTTTAAATAAAAAACTGAAACACTAAATACAACTTTTAATTTCATTAAAGAGATTTTGTTAAGTTCATTGAAAATAACAGTGGAAATAACGAGTAAGCACATGAAGGTTTAACAATAAAAATAATCATTTAGTATGGTAAATTTCAATATGGAAAAAACTCATTTCATAAGAGAGTTGTTTTATTTATATTGTTGTTCACTCCTAACATTGATGATCACTCGGAAGCATTTAATGAAGTATTTGAGTAATTAAAAAGTTTCAAAGAGAAAAGACAATGGATCTTGTTAAATGATAGTGACTTCATATCTGATATCATGTGTTGTAAACCTTTCATCAAGTCAAAATCATTTATTTTAATAAACTCAGTGATTATATGCATAAACTCGATTCTATGGAAACATGGTGAGCAAATGCATGGCTATGGCCCAAATATTAGCAACAAGATTTTGAATTTTTTTATCAGTGGGTCTAATGGTTAAAAAAATGTGTTTCCTTCTAAGAGGCCACAAGTTAAAATATAGAGGGGGGTAGGGTATGTATACCTCCGTATACTTTACCACTGGGCAGAGGGGATCCCTTATCCCACAAACAAGGGGGTCTCATACACCAATTTGGTGTTTGGCTTGGACGTGACCTTAAAAATAGATTATTATTATTATTATAAAGGATATTGAAAACATCATGTTATTTTAACTATGATGAAACATTAATTTTCAATTTTATAGTAAAACTATTTCAACCAATTATTTTCATAATATTTCACAGTTTTTAATTCAAATATTATTTTGAAATTGTTTTTTCAATTAATTTTCAATTTTATAGAAAAAAATATGTTATTTTAAATTGTTTTATTATGAACCTCTTGAAATATTAGTATTAAAGTCTATCATTATGAAATAACATTAACATTCAATTCAAGCCATATGCTTGTTTATAACTATTGCACTGTGGCATTTTCCTTAGCAAATCTTCCTATTTTATTCCTCTTAAAATATGACAATGTTTTATAAAATTTATCTTGACCATACTATAAACTAATTCATGTCAAAATATAACCCTTAAGGAAAAACATAAATTTATATAACCCTTTGTGAACATTGGAATTTGACAAAAACTAGTGATGAACTTACAATTTGACAGTAAAAAAATATGAACTTTGCAATGTTACATAACCAATTGCAATGTCCCAAATGAAGTAACGTCTTCTAGAATGTCGCATTGCGGCATAACCAGGAACATAGAAATTCATCATAACTCAATCAACATAAAAGTATTAATGTAGCATAACCATACTTGACCTTAGTCAACCTTGCTCCACCACAGTGACATCGACAACCATGGGCTATCACAGTCAATCATGGGAAACCATAGTCTACCCATGCTAGCGATGGTTATGTTGATCTAAACCTTGCAACATAAACCAACCCTTCATGTATGTCACGATGTGACATAGCCATTGAGGAACATACCATTTACTTATAAGCCAACTTGGTTAAATATCATAATGAAACATCATTATTCTTGAACATCTCACTTTAACATAACTCGTAAGGACTTTAGATATTTGAGATAACCATAAATGGATAGGATATGTGGTGTAATGTTGCAATGTGACTAAAATCGACAGATCCCTACAATAACATTGCAATGTGATGCCCATGGGGAAACCATACTATGTGATGTATGTTTCCCTTTGTCACATTGTGATGAACATTTCCCTACGTCATGATGTGTTAAACATTGCCCAACATCTGTATGTGATGAACATAGTCCAACTATTCACTATCACTATGATATCTCGACATCATAATATGAAGAACATAAATTGGTTGTGTCACAAACATTTCCCAACATTGGAATGTGATGAACATTTCCTAGCATTGGAATGTGTCGAACATTAACCAACATTGCAATGTGACTACAATATTCGAACATCAAAATGTGGCGAACATTTCCTAACATCGTAATATGATGAACATTTCCCAATGTATGAATTTTTTTAACATTGGCCAATGTCACGATGTGACTATCATATTTGAACGTCATAATGCAGTGAACATATCCAAATGTCACAATGTGGCATACAAAACCCTTCATCACATCATGACATACAAAACTTGAATGTCACAATGTGACATTCAAAACCAAATGTCACATTATGACAAACACATCCCAACGTCACAACGTGACCAACATATCCCATTGTCATAATGTTTCAAACATATCCCATCATATGATGTAGAAAACTCGATGTAACAATGTGATGTACAAATCCCTTCATCACAATGTGATGTACAAAACCCAACATCTTAATGTGATGAACATAACCCAACCACACAATGTGAAATTAAAAAAAAAATGTCGCAATGTGATGTGAGAAACCCATCATCATAATTTGACAAACATAACCCAATGGTGCATTGAGATAAACATCACCTGACATTACCCTATGTCCCAATGAGATGAACAAAACTAGTTTTCACATTCTAGCGATAAAAGCTTGATCAATAATACAATGAAACATTGCCATAGTAAACCATGGATAAACATAATCAACATGTTTTACCAAAATAATCTCCACATGATATACCAAGGTCAACCATGGTCATGGTCAACCATAGTCAACATCGGGAAACAATGATCATGGTCAACAATAGTCAAGGTCAACCATGATCAAACATATTAAACCTTGCTCCATGTCCAAGTCAACCATGATTAAGCATAGTCGACCATAGTCGACCATGGTCAAGGTCAACCATATTCATCATCATGGTCATCTATTGTCAACCATAGTAAAGGGCATGTTCATGGTCAATTGTAGTCATGGATAAGGTTAACCATGATCAAAGTTAACCATAATCATTGTCAACCACGGTTTTGTCGAACCATGGTCAACTATGGCCAACCATTGTCAACCATGGTTAACCATTGTCATTCATGGTCAACCATTGTCAACCATGGTCAACCATAGTTAACCATGTTCTTGGTCATGGTCAAGGTCAACCATAGTTAACTTTTATCAACCATAGTTGACCATGGTGTACATCAATCATAATCAAGCATAGTCATGGTCATGCTCAACCATGGTCAACCATAGGCAACCATACTAAACCAAAGTTAAGCAAGGTATACCAAAGAAAACCATGGGCATGGGAAGCCATAGTTAACCATGGTCATCGTCAACCAAGGTCAATCGCATTCAACCAAGTTCATGGTCATCAACAAAATTTGTCTATGATGATCAACCATGATCATCTATGGTCAAGCATAGTTATGGGCATGATAATGTTTTGTAAACCATAGTCTTAGTCATGGTCAGCCATATTCACGATCAACCATAGTCATGGTCATGGTGTTATAGCCTTACTTTCCACCCTATAGGCTAGAGAGGAATCTATAAGAGGATAGAATCCATAACACATATTTTTCCTAATGTTTAGCGCCTTTTTAGAGATCCTCATGGGACACCTAGTAGAAAGCAAGTGAGGGCCTTCACTGGTAACTAGTGGCTCAACAAGTGAGGCTTTGTAAAGCCTCTATATTTGAGGCATTGTGAGGTTATAAGTGAGGGATGATATGTATCTTCATAGAAAGGGCCTAGGAACTCTAAGGGATGATATGTATCTTAATGGAAAGGGCCTAGGAACTCACATAATTCGAGTCTTTAGTGGTCTTTAGAAGATCAAGAAGCTCTCCCAAACCTCCTCCAAAGAGATATATAACAAAGGAAATCCTTGGGAAACAAGGAGGAAGAACTCATAGTAATGTTGTGTTGTCCAATTACAGAGGTACTTGTTCCATCCATCAAAGCCAGAAGTCAGTGAGCCTATCCTAGCCAAGATGCTAAGGGAGGAGCAAGAAGAAAGGAGGTCAAGGGAGTATGCATCAATATATAAGATATGGTTGATGTAATTTCTCTTATGTTATCAATATATAATTTGGTTTCCCCCCTATAAATTTGTGTAATTGATGAAAAAATATCTAGATATGATTTATACTATTGTAGATCTGATTAGAATCAAATTAGATATAGGATTCTAATCGCAACTAGAGAGGTATAAAGGTTTTGTTGTCTTTTGTATGTAGGAAGTATGTTATGGAGCTTGGAGTTGGAGTTTCAAGAATGCAACAGTCAAGAGATACGAAGGACAACCTCAAGAAAAGTATGAAAAATTCACCACTCCTTCGAATAATCATGAATCTATATGTTTGAATATAGATCTAGGAAAACAATAAGAAGTCTAGCCCTCTTTTTGTCTGGGATAACTAGACTAATCCTAGGGATATTATGTTCTTTATTCAACAATATCCCTATGAGACAGTGTATTCAAAAATATCCTTATGAAACCGTGAACAAACATTTTCCCCAGGTACTACAACCATGTCCCAACTGCAGACATGTTAAGCCCTAATGTTGGCCCATTACCCCTTAATTGGGGCATATTAGATTAGTAATGCTATTTTATTTATGTCGGCTTTAGGCCATTAGTTGTAATTTAGATTAGTAATGTTATTTTAATTATGTCGGCTTTAGGCCATT
>ML780724.1:1274504-1288858 GCA_009831015.1 Picea engelmannii
TTGGCAGAATGGTGGTATAACACTTCCTTTCACACTGCAACAAAAATGACACCATTTATGGCACTTTATGGATATGACCCTCCTTCCATCACTTCTTCTCTAAAGTAAAAATCTAAGGTTCAAGCAGTGGAAGATCACATCGAGAATCAACAACAAATTCTCCAAATATTAAAGGACAACCTGACCATGGCGCAGAATCGCATGAAACAACAAGAATATCAACATCATAGTGAAAGAAGTTTTGAAGTAGGGGATTGGGTGTTTTTAAGACTACAACCATACAAACAGATGTCCCTCAAGCAAGCCAAGAAGGATAATAAATTATCACCAAAGTACTATGGGCTATATTGCGGTTTGGTTCTTAAAAAGACACCTCTGTATCTCCCTAGTAAAGGTCACTAAGGCTACAACCTAAAAATCAATGTGTCATGTCCCCATTTTTGGATTCCCCTATTCGGCACTGGAAATGACTTTCATGGCTTGTCAGTGAAGAAAAAGGGAGTCAAAAGGGGTTATTTAATGTCACTTAGTTAGGCAATGTTATGTATTTAAATTAAAATTAGATTAATAAGTTACTTATATATTATTAAAAGTGTCTTTTAATCCCAAAGTGAAAGAAAAAGGGGGATAGGGGTCATATTGTTTTTAGTCAAAAAGGCGATAAGGGTTACATTTGGTTTGGTCAAAAAAGGGAAATTTATAGAAGGCATGGGGAAAGGATAAAAGGAAGGGTAGAGCCTCACTTTGGCATTATGATTTGATCTCTCATTTTGGAAGTGCTCTTGGATCCATTGTTTCGTTAGGGTTTAGAAAAACTCTTCAACTATTTGTTTGGTTTTGGTAGTGCAATATCCACCCTAGCAAGACAAGAAGTGAATCAACCCAAGATTTTCATTGAAGCCTAAAAGAGAGGGGAATCCATCCAGGATTTCCATTGGAGCTTCACCTTGGGTTTTTTTTTTCAAGTAGACATGGATTGACTTGCATAGGATATTATGAAACTTGTTAGAGGAGGGTTTCAGAAGGCCTATCAGTGATATCCTCGCTTGTTGAAGATGAGGGTCCCATAAGGCCCTGCTAGTCTGCCAGGTATTTTCCCTCGAGGATCTTTGCATAATGAAACTTGTTGTAGGAGGGTTCATGAAGGAATCCTTGTTGGTTGGATGCCAGTAGTCCCGTGAGGCCCCGCATGAAGCCCAACCTACTACCATGAGGATCCATGTAAGAGGGTTTCATGGATTCGACTGACTCTTTGGTCAAAACTGTGAGGGTTTGGAAGGTCATTTGCAGAACAGTCAGCAAGGGAGAGGATCATGTCAAGTTAGGGAGGCCTTGGATCAGTTTGGGAGAATCTATTGGATAATACTTTGGCATATACATCAGGTTTTTCTTAAATTTTGTAGTGTTGGTTATTTTTATACAGTTGCTACATCATCCATTAGAACTTTGTTATTTTTTTGTATCATATTCCATCCATAATAATAAGGCCATGCAGTCTTTTCCATATTATTGAGCATTTGAATGTATACAATATGTTTGGAGGAATAACCATATGGTAGAGATTAAATTTCAACATTCCCCATTTTTCATGAATATGTTTGACTAGACACATAACTATCTATACGTAAAATAATATAAAACATTAATTCCCTAGCAGATCTTTGTTGGGGATATTACAGTGGTATAATAGTTGGTGATCTTGCTAGCATGTGTGTTCATTCCATGGATGAGGATATATTAAGTGTTTGACAAAACCCAAGCTAAAAAATACCAAATTACTACAAGTTTATCAGCCATGTTGAAGTTACTTAAGAAGCTTAATCTGGAACGTTTGGATGAACTTTTTGAGGAAGATGGAGGAAAACAAATACATGCCTAAATACTGGAAGTATATAACATTTAATGAAGATATTTGTGCAGATTTACCCTTTAAAATCTATTTCACCCTCATGCATGGAAGCTGACTCAATAATTTGGAAAAGTATTATTTTGAAAGCACAAGGAAGAAAGTGAAGAAGGATGAGCATGAATGACAGGTGGAGGAACATGCATCTAGACATAAGGCATAAAGGAATAACAAACAACATCCTATGATACATCTTTAGAACTAACCGATGAGGCCAGTGACACTAGTGTGTTGCATGGGTATACCTCTGATGAATCAACAAAAGATGAGGATGCAACATTTGATGATGACCGTATGTCCCAATCAGCCAATGTTGAGGGTCCATTAACATATGTCATTATGTATAATTCTTATGAGGAGGGTAGTTTAAGCCGGATAACACCTATGCATGATGAAGAATCAACACCATATCTCCTTTATGATTTCGATGATGACGAGGACGTGATTGTACATTGACATGATGATGAAATTGAACAAAGACCCTTAGTATTGAAACATTTTGAGGACCAATTATTGGTCAAGGAGGAGTATATTGTACAAGTATTGAAAAGGGAATTTGGTGCTCATAAGTTTATTGAATACCTTATGTGGAAACCCCATATGGATGAAAGGCAAAAGGGAATTGCATATGGGGTCACTAATACCCAATTTTGCATCATCAAAGAGGCACTAGAGAAGATGAAATCCAATTATTTGTAGTTGTTCATGGATAGGGACCTTGCTTTTAAGTTCATTGAAGACAAGGAAAGGGAGATTAAGAATCTTTTCTACCAGCTTAGTTTGGCACACTCTTCATCATTAGAAGAAGAAAAGGCTCCATCATATTTGGAAACAGTGGCACATAAGGTCATGTGTGGCACTCATGATCAAAGGGAAGAGCTTCTTGTGAATATTCCACATGAGGAGCATCCAAAGACGTAGGTATTTGGGGAGAGGTTTGACACATAGGATTTAGACCATGCACCTACTTTTTATTGTAGGAATCATGAGTCATTTCTTTTGGCTCAAGTATTAGCTACAAAGGAGGTAGTTGAAAAAATACCTTGTGGACCAACTAGCAAGGAAGTATATCCACCATTTGATTGTATGATTGAGTATAGGAAAGATGTGGATACATCACTCTAGTACCCAAGTTCATTTGGTATTAGTGGAGTAATTGTGATGCAAGAGTATCGCCAATGTCAAGCGAGCATGGGGCACACACCAATGCATTTTGGGCACATGACGAATTGTTTGAAATCTTTTGAAGTTGGATGCGCCAAACGTAAATGAAACAATTAAGAAAGAGGTGTACTTCTTAATTGTAATCAGACCTTGAGTGTCCCACTCTTGTCTGAAGGACTAAGAGGCATTTATACTAGTAAATGAAAGTAGGTAGCTTTGAATTCTTAGATTAGACAGTTTTAGGAGCCGAAGGGAAAATGGATATAGACACCCTCACTTGTATCATTGTAACATTAGCAGCATAATCAATCAAGAGAGCATAGGAGAGATGAAGTAGAGATCTTTGTAGAAAAACCCATGTACATAAGTTCTGGATTAATAAAAAAATCTTTAGTTCAGACTCATGGTGTCCAATTGCTTTCTGTGTTGTGTATGTTTATTGATATATTCTTGTTTACTCTCTGTTATGCATTTTCTTTGATGTGGGAATGTATGATTTCATGTTAAATGTCTGAAATCTAAAGAGAGGGAGAGTAAGGAATGAGTTTCAATTGTTTCTCTATCTGAGCAAGAGTTTTCCTGCAAGGAGTGCAGCGAAATCATCTGGAAGGAGTTCGTTGAAGGGTTCAGAGTTTCAATCTCTGAAATATCAGGAAAGATAACCTTGTTCTCATTCTCACAGAAGTGCAAGTTGAGCACATGAGTCATGCAAGGAGTGCGCAGGCTGAGAGAAGAGTCTTAGAGTTTGCAACCTAAGCAAAATTGTTGAAAAGACTGTTGTCGCAGGGAGTGCACAAAGTCAAAAGGGTTCAAATACTTGGAAGTATTTGAAGAATTGTCACAAGGAGTGTGTGTAAGAGTCTTCTTTAAGACTCGAGTTATGGAGAAATATCAACAGGGCTAGTGCCTTGAAGAATTGTAAGGAGGCGCAGTGACATTTTTTTGTAGGAGGACAAGTTCCGTAAGAGAACACATTGTTCATTTTGCAGGAATTGTCAGGGAGGAAATTTACGGTCGAAATTCTCCGTGGAGAATTCACGAGGTTCCGAGAACCGTCAGATCTTGCAGAGGAGCGAGAAGGTTACGGTGGGAATTTTTTTGAGGTGCAATCTCAGGAGAATCGGACCATAGGATTCTGAACAAACAAGAGTCGTTGGATCACCCACGTAAATCTCATTTTAGGGTTTCGTGAGTTGAAGAGTCGAAACCTTTGCAACAAGACTTGTGAGGTTGCGAGGTGCAAAGTCTCGAAATAGCGAGAGAATATAAGTTGTTCAATTGGAAGGACATGTGTCACAAGATCACCCATATCATGGATTTGGACATCGGAGGTTAGAAAGAGAGGTCTTTCAACTTCACGAGTTGCGAAGCTGCGAAATGAATCGAGACCGTCCATCTGAGATTGGATAGGTGGCACACTCGCTGACACGGAGGTAAGACTTTCATTGACCATTTCGGGGTTTTGTGAGTCAGAGATCCGAGAGCACAACATCCAAATTCGTGAAGTCGCGAAGTCTGAGAACTCCAAAAAGGCGAGAAGTTCCATTGTGGGACCCGCATAGACGACGTGTCAGAATTTTTCCATTTTGGCATATCAGAGGGAAAGAGGTCGAGAGTCTTGCCCCGAAAGTTCCGAAGTCACAAAATCAAAAAATAATATGAGCCATCCATCGGAGGAGGATAGGTGGTAGAGATCGAAGGATCTCTCGAACTTAGAGGTTCGCCAGGTGAGAGCCAAAAACTCAGGTGCTCCAAGTTGCGAGAGGTGAAATCGCGAAGAGTGAGGATAGTTATCGGATCCATAGAATGGGAGGACCATTGGATCAGGAACCCCATCGCATTTCACACATTTGGGGGTTGAAAGGAGTCGTTTCCGACTTCTCGACTAGTGAAGTGCCAAAAATCCAAGGCACGGAGGAAACATGTCGAAGAACCGCAAGGTGGGCCTGGGAAGTGGACTGGTGGACACACGTCACACATTTGGAGGAGTCAACACCCCATTGACCTTTTGTGTCTCAGGGATTTGGGATATCAGGGAACGAAATTTTGAGCCTTCGACTCGCGAAGTCGGGAGTAGCGAGAATGAGAGGAGAAAGGTCAACCTCACCTCTTGGGGGTTCGTGAAAGGAAGGCACAAAGGTTGGACCTTTGTTGGACCTTTGAAATCGTGAAGGCATGAAAGGAAAGAAGTGTTATCATTTAGCATAGTCGACGGATGTGCAAGGAGGGCACTGAAAGAAGAAAGGGCTATACCTATTTCATGATCTTGGGTATCGCAGATTTGAAAAAGAAGAGTCGGGGGTCACGACTCACAAACTCGCGAGATTGTGAGCTGTGAAGAAAGGACTTGTGGATCGAACGAAAGGATATTCCAGCAGGGAATCCAAAAGAGCCGATCCGACTCAAGGGCATATAGAAAGATATTGTGAGCGGATCTCGGCCAAGGGTTGATAGGTCTGTGTCACATTTTGGTATTAGAGCTTGACATTGTTTGTATACATCAGACAGGGAAAGCAAGAAAGATTCACCATGCCATTGAGAAGAAGGGATAGGCAAACTCCTGATCCACTAGAGGATAGGGAAATGCCAAGAAGAAGGGGTAGGCAGGTGCCAAATCCATCCATGGAAAGAGATATGTGTGACATACGCGCTAGACTTGAGGACATGGAGACAACACAAAGGCACACAGCTGGTGTTGGAGATGTCAGTGATTCCAAAAGTGAAAATGAAGCTGGGCATGAAGGAGAAGAAGTCACAGCAGAAGATGTAGAAAATGAACGCATGATTAGGGTTGTTGCAAGAATGGGTGCTAAGGCAAAAATGGACATTCCAGTATATGAAGGAAACCTGGACGCTGAAGAGTTTCTAGACTAGATTAGAGCTCTGGACACATATTTTGATTATGAATATGTTGAGGAGGACAAAAAGGTCAAACATGATGTCACAAGACTAAAAGGACATGCAACATTGTGGTGGGATGAGCTACAAGATGACAGACGCTGCAAAGGCAAGCAGAAGATCAAGAGTTGGGATAGGATGATCACAAATATGAAGGCGAAATTCATTCCCAGGGATTACCAAATTACTCTGTTTCGAAGAATGCAGAATTTGAGACAGAAGTTCATGACAATAAAGGAGTATACTGAAGAATTCTACAGGCTGAACATCAGAGCAGGTCATTGGGAAAGTGATGATGAAAAATTTTCTAGGTACATGAATGGTCTACGATATGACATTCAATATGAGATGATCATGATGACCATATGAATGATAGAGGATGCTTATTAGATGGCTCTAAAAGATGAAGAGAAACTGAGCCGAAAACAAGATCAAAGAGGCCGAGGTAGAAGTCAGTCCAGAGGCATAACTTTGAGGCAGAAGATGTTGAAGGTAGAAGATCGTTGATGATTCGAAAAGTTCTCTTAATGCCAGAGAAGGAGGTGGAGAATCCAGTGCAAAGGAATAGTCTTTTTCAGACTGCTTGCAAAACCAAGGAGAGGGTATGAAAGGTCATTGTGGATAGTGGTAGCACAGATAATCTCGTTTCTACAGAGATGGTAGAAAAGCTAGAGCTGGAGACTATTGAACATCCAAGTCCATACAGAGTTTCATGGATACAAAAAGGACATCAAGTAAATGTCACTAAACAATGTTTAGTTGAATTTAAAATAGGAGGGTATAAAGATGAAATACTCTGTGATGTTATTCCCATGGATGTTTGTCATTTATTACTGGGTAGATCGTGGCAATATGACAGGAATGTGATTCATGATGATAGAAAGAACACTTACACCCTAGAGAAAAATGGGAGAACTCACATGTTGCTTCCAATCAAAGACAAGGAGGTGAAACCTGAAGTAAGCAACACTGTACTTCTCATGAGTGGGAAGGAACTTCTTACAGAGGTTAAGAAGAAGGAGGAACCACAATTCATTGTGGTCAGGAAGCCTAAAATTGTTTTAACTAGTACAAGGGTAGATGATTTACCGGAAGAGGTTCAAAAACTGTTGGAAGAGTTTGCTAACATAGTAGTGGACGAACTACCTCGTTCGTTGCCACCAATCAGAAGTGTGAGTCATCATATTGATCTCATACCTGGAGCTAGTTTACCAAACAAAGCAATGTATAGATTGACGCTGCAAGAGAATGAAGAAGTCAAAAGATAGGTCCAGGATTTAATGGACAAAGGGTTGGTTAGAGAAAGATTGATTCCATGTGTTGTTCCGACAGTGCTCATTCCAAAGAAATATGGAGGCTGGAGGATGTGTACTGAATCGAGAGCGATCAATAAGATAACCATCAGGTACAGATTTCCATTTCCAATGATGGATGATTTGATGGATTGCTTGAGTGGAGCCAAAAAAATTTCAAAGATTGATTTGAAAAGTGGATATCACCAAATTCATATGAGAGAAGGTCATGAATCGAAGACAGCCTTCAAGACTAACGAAGGATTGTATGAATGGATTGTTATGCCGTTTGGCTTAACGAACGTGCCAAGTACTTTCATGAGGATGATGAACGAAGTCCTGAAGGATTTCATCGAAAAAATTGTCATTGTGTATCTTGATGACATACTAATTTTTAGTAAAACAGAGGCAGAGTATATGAAACATTTGGCTATAGTGATGAAGAGGCTACAGTAAGAGAAGTTGCTGATAAATATCAAGAAATCTTCATTCATGAAGACAGAGCTCATTTATTTGGATTTTGTTATTTCTGCAGATAAGTTGAGGATGGATCCAGATAAGGTGGAGGTAATTAAGAATTGGCCATCACCGAAGAGTATATTTGAGGTGAGACGTTTTCATGGATTGTATAGTTTCTACCAGAATTTCATCAAGAATTCAGTGGAATTAGTGCACCAATCATGGATATAGTGAAGAAGAGACACAATTCTTTTCACTGGACAGAAGAGGCTAAGAAAAGTTTTAATTTGTTGAAAAGGAAAATCACGGAACAACCAATTTTGGTGTTGCCGAATTTTAAAAAGACATTTCAAGTAAAATGTGATGCAAGTGGATTTGCAATAGGGGTAGTCTTGAGTCAAGAAGATAGGACAATAGCATACTTTAGCGAGAAGATGAATGAAGCGAAAGTGAAATACTCCATGTATGACAAGGAGTTCTATGCTATTATTCAGGCATTGAAGAAGTGGAGACAATATTTGATCCCGAAGGAGTTTGTCTTATACAGTGACAATCATGCTTTGCAATTTGTGACTCAACAGGAGAAGTTGAATCAAAAACATGTTAAATGGGTTGAATACATGCAGAACTTTACTTTTGCAACTAAGCATATTTCTAGAACTACTAACAAAGTTGTTGATTCTTTGAGCAGGAAATGTTTGTTGTTGCAGGAGTTCAAAGTCAAAACATTGGGTTTTGATGATCTCAGGGACATGTACAGAGATGATCCAGATTTTAAGGAGGTGTATGAAGTAGCTGAGAATCCAATTCTCAGGGATCGAAGCCAGTGGACAGAATACATGATCTAGGAAGGATTATTGTTTAAGGGTAATCAACTTTGTATTCCAAAATGCTCCATGAGGGAGAATTTGCTAAAGGAGAAACATAGTGGAGGATTGGCCGGGCATTTTGGTCATGAAAAGACATTCTCAAATTTAAACGAGTCATATTTTTGGCCAGGAATGAGAGCAGACGTCAAAAGATTCATGGACAGATGCAGAATTTGTCAGCATTCAAAAGGGAAGAGGCATAATGTAGGCTTATATCAATCGTTACCCATACCTGACAGGCCATGGGATGCGGTAAGCATGGACTTCATATTGGGGTTGCCAAGAACACAAAGAGGGTTTGATTCAATCTTTGTTGTGGTGGATAGAATTTCTAAGATGGCACACTTCATACTGTGTCAGAAAACCAGTGATGCAACTCACATTGCGAATCTGTTTTTCAAAGAAGTCATTCGACTTCATGGCTTACCAAGCAGCATAGTTTCATATCGAGACACCAGGTTCACGGGACACTTCTGGAGAACCTTATGGAAAAATTTGGGAACAAAATTGTCGTTTGGTTCAGCTTATCATCCTCAGACGGATGGACAGAAAGAAGTTGTCAACAGGAGTTTGGGAGACTTGTTGAGGAGCTTGGTGACAAAACACCACAATTAGTGGGACAATATTCTGCCACAGGCGGAATTTGCTTACAATGATTCAATCAATAGAAGAACAGGGCAGATTCCATTCCAAATTGTTTATGGGATGCAACCAAGAGGAGTTTCGGAATTGAGAGATTTAGAAAAGAATGCAACTAGGAGTGCTAGCACAGAGGATTTCAGAGGCGATGAAAGAACTTCACAGCCAGGTGAAGGAGTGACTGCAGAACATGAGCCAAGAGTATAAGCACAGAGTAAATCAACACAGGAGACAACTTCAATTTGAGGTTGGTGATTTGATTCTGGCACATTTGAGAAAGAAAATATTCCCAAAGGGGACATATAACAAACTGAAGATGAAGAAGATCAGACCATGTAAGGTCTTGAAGAAATTTGTGGCAAATGATTATGAGATTGAATTACCCGATGGGATTGGAATTTCTCTGATATTCAATATCTCATATTTGTACGCATACAAAGCTGAGGAAGCAGGAACAGGTGATGAACGACAAGAGGTTCAGTGGACTAAACAAATTCCATTTGCAAAGAAGCCACAGATGGAAAGCATACTGGACAAAAGAGTTAGCAAAAGGACCAGAAGAAAGGAATATTTTGAATACTTGGTCAAGTGGAAGGGACATCCAGTTGAAGATTCCAGATGGGAAAATGAAGCAGAGATCTAGAAGCATGGACAGACAGTGTGAGAGCTCATGGACAGGAGCCCATGAAAATTTTCAAGCGAGGGAGTATGATGCAGGAGCATCGCCAATGTCAAGCGAGCGTGGGGAACACACCAACGCATTTTGGGCACATGACGAATTGTTTAAAATATTTTGAAGTTGGATGCACCAAATTTAAATGAAACAATTAAGAAAGGGGCATACTTCTTGATTTTAATCATACCTTGAGTGTCCTACTCTCGTCTGAAGGACTAAGAGGCATTTATACTAGTAAATGAAAGTAGGTAGCTTTGATTTGTTAGATTAGACAGTTTTAGGAGCCAGAGGGAAAACGGATATAGAGACCCTCACTTGTATCATTGTAACATTAGCAGCATAATCAATCAAGAGAGTATAGGAGAGATGAAGCAGAGAGCTGTGTAGAAAAACCCATGTACAAAAGTTCTGGATTAATACTATGTAACACCCCTCCTGGTTACGACAACAACTCCGAAAATAGGTGCAAATTTTTTTTTTGTTTGTTTGTTAAAGTGTGTGCACGTGTAGAAGAAAAAACTCCCTCTACTCTACATCACCACTTGAACCAACCAGACACAAGTAAGACGAACACACTCAAGACGACCCGACATAACATAGTGACAATAAGAAATAAACGACCCTGGACACAAGGCATGCAACTAGCAGCTGTAAGAAGAAAGGACACCAGGGGTTAGGTACAGTACTGTCACAAAAAGGAAGAATCCCACAGTAGAGTCGCAGTAGTGGAACTATGCCTTTAAACAGCCTGAGACTACTGATACGGCCCAGAGTGTGTCGCAAGAGTGGAACTGTGCCTTTAAACAGCCCGAGACTCTTGATACGGCACTGGATTCCTTCTGTCGGGTTACTCACAGACATAAATACTAAGCTACAAGAGGTGTCTATGTCCCACCCGACACAAGCAGACCCAACACACGGAAGGCTTACCAACCCAGTACCACACTGATTTTAAGAACAACACCCTCCCTTACCAACTCCGAAATAATTCTATGAGATTAATTCCAGAATCATTTCAACATGTGAGTTCGTCTTTAACAATAACAATACAATTCCATTATCTTGATCTAATAAACGCATTAAATTTATATCTCCTTAACCTTGCACAATAACAGGCACCTTCAATAGTAGGTGACCTCCATAAAAGTACAGCTGCAATAACTTTTCCATAATGACAACCCATGGTATAACTTAAATCAATTAACCTAACAATAATCCATCACAGTAAATCTACCATATCCTTACCACGATGGCAACATCATGGAATATTTAAAAATCAATTAACCTAACAACAATCTCTGTCATTGGAACTACCTTATCCTTACCACAAATGCCATAACTCGAACACTAGCCTTATCATGAGCACATTGTAAATTCATTAGTTAGCCATCCTAATTAAATGCCCTCCATTTCCAAGCAACTTTAATTAATATTACATTCCCATTTACTGCATCCCCAATAAGTTACAGTACTTAGTTCTAGGGTCCTTACATGTAACGAGAGCTAGATAAAGGCAAAGGGCATAATTGATCTAGGTTTTGTCTTTGTAATTTATCCCAAAAACAACAACATATCCAACTCTAAAACAAACTTAAAAGCGAACATTTTCTCTCTAATATGTTACTCAATCCATTACTTGTTTAAAACCAAAAAATTTATAATATGTTAAAACCCAAGCATCCATAATATCATAAATCTACTATACAAAGTCCAAATCAATTCATTATCAACCGATTCAGCAAACATTTACTACCACATAGCTTTGTTTAATAATGTAAATTACCTAGACAATTTGCACATCCTACTTAAAAATATAATGAAAAGTGAACTTTAATAAATATGTGAAGAGTTGAACAAATTCAATGAGAGTAGTATCTCAAATCGCATTCTAAATCGTTTTCTAATATCCCCGCAACCGCATCTCTAAAATACTGAGAGTCAACCTATTATTTTCTAGATAAATATTTTGCTGCGAATAGGATGAATCCCTATGTATAGGACGATTCTACATTTTCCGATACAACCATACAGTCGCCTGACAAGTGAAGTTGACCCAGTTTAATAAGCCTCGGTCAAACTATATTTTAAATACTTAACTACATATTTTAAATTTTTCTTATATAATTTTATGACCATTTTAAATATAATAAAGCATTTTTGAGTACTGTTGGATGAGATAAATGATATAAAGGTTAATTTAAAGATCCACTAAAACACTCCACCACTAACCTACTAAACTTATTTTCCTATTTCCAAATTTATTCATCACACTTTTAATTTAAAATGAATAATCCCTTAATGAAATGTTCATCACCATGAATCAGCAAATATTCGATCTGTTCAATTGATCCGAGAAATTTCAAATGTTTGGGTGATCCAGTTGATTTTAAAAGTCTGAATGGGTTATCCAATTGATTTTAAAAGTCTGAACCGTCTTCAACAAGGATAGGGTTGGAATTCGAAACTAAAGTGAGAGTTAGGGTTGAAGTGAAATTTGAAAACTAATTAGGGTTGGAATTCGAAAACTAAGAGAGTTTTTGATAGGAGGAATTATAATTTATCAAGAGGATTACACGAGAAATTACAAACACAAACAGATCTGGAAATCCCCTTTAATTAAATTAACAAGCCAGCAACGTTGATTATGGTGAAGATTCTATCAATGAAATTTAGTTGATGGAAATGTAAAAGTAAGGCTATCCTTTTGTTTCCAGTTATGGGAAGAAGTTTTTTTTTTTAAAGTTCTGCATGAATTAAATATACACAGTAGCGATTCGAACGAGATGCAGAAGTTGCTGCCCAGAATTTGAGGAATCGCGAACTAAGCTGGTTCTACAGGGAGCTAGGGTTTAAGCTTCGACTGTCATGAATGCAAGAATTTCAAACTGGAAGAAGCGCATACTCCATGCCCAAGGGTTTACCTGGCTGCGTTCCATAGGATTACTCAGCATCACCTTTATGCAGTTTAAAAAGGGCCAAGGACAGAGCATGAATATCGATGGCTGAATGAATAACTGGTTCTATTGGAGAGACCCAATCTAAAATAAATTAAAACTAGAACGAAGGAACCGACCCATGCGGAAATAAATTAAACCTAAAGTAAAGTTCAGAAATAACTTAAATAACAACAGGTTCAGTCCAAAAACAGAGATAAGTTAAGAAATAATAAAGGCTCAGTCGCGGATTCGAACAGGAGTACCCACAAATCCCGAACGCCCACCACATGAACGTGAACCCACCAAAAAAAATAGCCCTATAAATCTACAAAAACACCCATCATCTGAAGGGAGATACTCACAATAAAAGACTGCCACTAGATATACAAAACACCCATCAGGTATATGAAATCGCCCAAGGTAAAAAGAAAAGGGCAAATCTACTGTAAAAAAAAAATGCACCCCAGCATATATAAGATGAAACGCAATGGAGGACATTGAAGAACGAAAAGTTGGACCAGGTACCATGAAAACGGAAGATCCATAGACTCAACCAACTTACCAGAACCTCTACCTGTACTAGATATGAAAGAAAAGGGGAAGAGCGAAATAACCATTAAAGCTACCAGTTACACCACTAACCATTAAACTACAGATTTTCACATGAGCCATTAAACTATAATTTATAAACATGCACAGTAAG
Source organism: Picea engelmannii (assembly GCA_009831015.1). Classification (NCBI taxonomy): domain Eukaryota; kingdom Viridiplantae; phylum Streptophyta; class Pinopsida; order Pinales; family Pinaceae; genus Picea; species Picea engelmannii. The sequence continues at coordinate 1,288,047 of ML780724.1, forward strand.
ACTGAAACACCCAGAGATTTACATACATGTGTCCTTAACTCTTGTAGCAATGATTCAGGTGCTCCTGCCGCTCCTGCTCCTGCTTGCCGACCACAAATAACCAACCGGTACCTCCCAGCCAAACGCTAGGGGTACTCTTCTTCCCCCTCAGCCCCCCGAGCCGTAAAGGGGCCACACACAATTAGAGAGTAACTAGCTTCTCAGCCCGCCTCCAAGGCTGAGCTACCACTCCAGTCTGCTGAGAATCCCCAAATCCTACAAGAAATCAGTCCAGTCTCTAGTCTGGCAGCATAATAATACCAATCTCAACAAAGGTCCCCTTCTTTCCCCCTCTCCCCTTCTTTTATCAAGTCTCAAACACTAAATCCTCCCCTTTTAGGTTTTCCCCCTTTTCCCTTTTATTTTCTTATTTCTCTTTTTATTTTATTTTATTTTAAAAACTCAAAGAGTATGTGCACTCATTACTAATTTCCTTTTATTTTTGCATGCTTAAATTTATTTGTTCACAATTTGTTTATAATATAAATATACATAGATATATTTTCATTTTTCTATTTATAAGCATGCATTCATCATTGTATTTTATCATTATCCATCATTTAAATTTACCATTAATATATATATATATATATATAGGATAAAGAGAGATTAGGGTGATGGCAAACATGTAGGGGGAAAAGTAAATGTATTACATAAAATGAATAAAGAGGAATTACGGGGAGGGATGGTGATTTAGTAATGTGAACTGGACAAGAAAAAGGGAGATGGATACTGGAAGATCAAGGCGATGGAGGATAGTTTAATTAAGTAGA
>ML780724.1:1299347-1316966 GCA_009831015.1 Picea engelmannii
GAGTCAATAGCACCCGTCTACATCAAATAGTAACACATCATGTCATCTGTCAATCACATCATAATCAAATATAAAAGGTATAACATCAAAAGGGTCCAGATCACTTGCGAGCAAGTGTCCTCAAATAATAAGTGTTCTCAGTGCGCCATAGCGGGATGTTACATACAAAAATCTTTAGTTCAGACTCATGGTGTACAATTGCTTTCTATGTTGTGTATGTTGATTGATATATGCTTGTTTACTCTCTGTTATGCATTTTCTTTGATGCGGGAATGTATGATTTCATGTTAAATGTCTGAAATCTAAAGAGAGGGAGAATAAGGAATAAGTTTCAATTGTTTCTCTGTCTGAGCAAGAGTTTTCCTACAAGGAGTGCAGCGAAATCGTCTACAAGGAGTGCGTTGACAAGTTCAGAGTTTCAATCTCTGAAATCTCAGGAGAGATAACCTTGTTCTCATTCTCGCAGAAGTGCAAGTTGAGTATAAGATATGTGCAAGGAGTGTGCATGCCGAGAGAAGAGTCTCACAGTTTGCAACCTAAGCGAAATTGTTGAAAAGACTGTTGTTGTAGGGAGTACGCAAAGTCGAAAGGGTTGAAATACTTGGACGTATTTGAAGAACTATTGCAAGGAGTGCGTGCAGGAGTCTTATTTAAGACTCGAGTTGTGGAGAAAGTTCAAGAGGGCTAGTGCCTTGAAGAATTGTAAGGAGGCGCAGCGACATTGTTTTGCAGCAGGACAAGTTCCGTAAGAGAACACTTTGTTCATTTCGTAGGAATCGTCAGGGAGGAAATTGACGGTTGCAATTATCCGTGGAGAATTCATGAGGTTCTGAGAACCGTCAGATCTTGCAGAGGAGCGAGAAGGTTATGGTGGGAATTTTTTCAAGGTGCAATCTCGGGAGAATCGGACCGTAGGATTCCGAACCAACAAGAGTCGTTGGATCACCCACGTAAATCTCATTTTGAGGTTTCGTGAGTTGAAGAGTCAAAACCTTTGCAACAAGACTCACGAGGTCGCAAGGTGCAAAGTCTCAAAATAGAGAGAGAATCTGAGCCATCCGATTGGAAGGACACGTGTCATGAGATCACCCATATCGAGGATTCGAACATCGGAGGTTAGAAAGGGAGGTATTTCAACTTCACGAGTGGCGAAGCTGCGAAGTGAATCGAGACCATCCATATGATATTGGACAGGTGGCACACTCGCCGACATGGAGGTCAGACTTTCATTGACCATTTCGGGGTTTCGTGAGTCGGAGATCCGAGAGCACAACATCTAGATTTGCGAAGTCACAAAGTCCGAGAACTCCAAAAAGGTGGGAAGTTCCATCGTGGGACCCGCGTAGACAACGTGTTGAAATTTCACCATTTCAACATATCGGAGGGAAAGAGGTTGAGACTCTTGCCTCGAAAGTTCTGAAGTCATGAAACCAAGAAAGAATCTGAGTCATCCATCGAAGGAGGACAGGTGTTAGAGATTGAAGGATCTTCCAAACTCGGAGGTTCATCAGGTGAGAGCCAAAAACGCGGGTGCTCGAAGTTGCGAGAGGAGAAATTGCAAAGAGCAAGGATAGCCGTAAGATATAGAGAACAAGAGGACCATTGGATTAGGAACCCCATCGCATTTCACGCATTTGGGGGTTGAAAGGAGTCATTTCCGACTTCCCGAGTAGAAAAGTGCCGAAAAGCCAAGGCACAGAGGAAACACATGGCAGAACTGCAAGGTGGGCCTGGGAAGTGGACCAGCGGACACACGTCACACATTTGAAGGAGTTAACACCCCATTGACCTTTCGCATCTCGGGGACTTGGGAGATCAGGGAACGAAAGTTTGATCCTTTGACTTGTGAAGTTGCGAGTAGTGATAATGAGAGGAGAAAGGTCAACCTCACCTCTCGGGGGTTCGTGAAAGGAAGGCGTAAAGGTTGGACCTTTGAACTCATGAAGGTGCAAAAGGGAAGAAGTGTTAGCATTTAGCCTAGCCGATGGTTGTGCAAGGAGGGTGTTGACGGAAGAAAGGGCTATACCTATTTCGTGATCTCGGGTATCGCAGATTTGAAAAAGAAGAGTCGGGGGTCATGACTCGCAAACTTGCAAGATTGTGAGCTGCAAAGAAAGGACCTGTGGATCGAACGAAAGGAGATTCTAGCAGGGAATCCGAAAGAGACGATCTAGCTCAAGGGCATATAGAATGATCCTGTGAGTAGATCTCAACCGAGGGCCAATAGGTCTATGCCAAATTGATACAGTGACACATATAGGATACATGGTGGTACATGATGATACATGGTTGTGTAGTGATGTACAACAATATACAATTGTGTACAATGGTGTATAATGGGTTTTTGGAGTGATTCCCCCAGGGAGACCTCTAGACATGGACTTCAAACATGTCATAGAGTTTGGTTCACCTAGGATCCATGTGTGGATGTATGAGCTTCATGGAGAGGTATATCCCTCAGAGACTAATATTCAAGTGGGATATCATCAAAGAAGGGATAGAGAGTAGGATACCTGTAGGATTTCTCTTAGATGTTACCTTGAGTCCTTGGTCATACCACTAGGTTTTAATAACTCACCTAACACTTTCTAGTCTTGTAGGAAGTAGCAGTGGCATATAGTTCTATTTTCTGATGCCAACAATATATTCGGTAAGACATGGAGGGTTTACCTGCGTTAGATAGGTGAGGTGGGTAGGATTAAATCCATGTTAGAGTTCTTTAATTTAGGCTATGTGGTCAGAACACAAGAGGAGGTCCAAATTTTATTGGGTCAATTTACAGAGATTTCAACTGACGGAGGTTTCACACATGTAGTCCCTAAGTCCACACTAAGGGAGGAGATTATGAGGGATATGTATGATTCACCTTTGACAGGGAGTTCTAGGTACTTGTATGAGTATGAGGCTCCACATATGATAGGTTTACTTTCCAAGGAGGCATTTAGACTCCACAGATTCCTTGAGTGTAGTTACACTGATTGAGGTAGCATATTTTCTGGTGCATTTTGGTAGGAGCCAAATAAATTTTTGGTCACATAATTGATTCCTAGTACTTGGATTCCACCAGATGATGACATACCAGGGACTTGGCTTATTTTGACTATGATGGTTTCCAGTATGGAACAAAAAAATCTATCAAGTATTGGGAGTGGTGGAATTCTAGTTTGGTAGTGCGATTTGAGAATTCATCTGAGTGATATATCGATTTAGATGATGATGATGATGATCAACACAACTATGATAGTGAGTGGTATAATTTATTTTTGGGGCATCAGTATAATGGAGGTTGATATTTACTCTATATGGAAGGAAGAGCTTGAGGTCGGTCGTGGATTTGCAGACTTAGACTTCATTGAGACACCTTCGTAGGGGAGGATTCATGATAGTGGTTTCAATCCCTTCAGGGAGTTCAACTTGGGGTTCCAAGAGAGGAGGATGCAGACTGAGCGTGTTGGTCGGATGGTGATGATCAAAGTGGTGCAACATCAACATGGTGGTACCTTTCTAGGATTAGTTTGGGACCCCATGATTACGTTTCCTGACATTTCAATTACTATTGGAGATGTGAGCATCCGTTTTTACTTCCCGGAGTTTACTTTTGGGAGGATTAGGAGTGGTTTCTTGGAGGAGTTGATCGTGTTTATGCATCTTATGATAGAATTTCTTATTAGTAGAATTCATATGGGCTCTTATATCATCACCTTGCAGATGAGTACCAGGAGCAGGGAGTGTTTCACATCGTTTAGGAATATCCAAGAGAGCTTCACATGGATAGACCTTAGGGACAATGCAGGGGAGTATACAACTTGTCATCAAATTGGGTCAAGACATACTCATTCCACAAGAGGGATGTAGACTTTGGCCATCTCTGGGAGAGAGTGGGAAAGCATGAGAATGGATTGCATCTCAAATTTAATCAGGGTATAGTGGACTGATAGTACGTCTCAAGTGATTGACTAATTCACACACTTTCCAGCAGTATCTTCTGAGAATGGGGTTGTGCAGATGACAAAGCTATCTACTGGAGGGATGTCTAGAGTCCATGAGAAGTCTAGAGACATTATCGATGACTGGGATAGACTTCCTTTTCCGATATTTGTGATCGATTATGACATTGTATTTATAGGTCATGACTTCACATGGATGCCAATGCTAGCTACTATTCATGATGGTCGATTCATTCTTTATAGGTATGTCAGCATGGAGCTATAAGAGAAAGGGATGTAGAGTGGGCATGATGGATGGACGACTATTATCAAAGTGGTGCAACATTGGCATGGTGGTTCCTTTCTGAGGATAGATTTGGACCCTCGGATAGCTTGGGACCCTTGGATTTCAATAGGAGATAGTGTGACATTTGACACAGAGGAAGGAGCCAGTTTTTTCCTTCATGAGATTGGTACCCTAGTAGAGTAGTTCCTTGATGGGTTGATTGCATTGTTGCATCACCGAGTGGCCTTACTTGTTAGTGGTTTTTAGGAGACCTATTATTTCAGTACATTACCAAACCACTCCTTGAGCGGAGGATGCTTCACATATTACAAGGTGATTTTGTATCCTAGTATAATTTTCAGTTTCAGATTGTATCAATCGATGGAGCATTGGGTCATGATGGAATTTCTTGAGGACAAGCAGTCTTTAGGAATGGGGGATTTTCCATGTCCTCATTTTTTGATTCTCGTGTTGGGTAGTGGAAATCCTAAAGGGTCATTAGATTAATTAAAGGGACATTATATTAATAAGTTACTTAGTTAGGAGATATTATGCATTTAAAGGGACATTAGATTAATAATTTACTTATCTATTATTAAAAGTGATTTTTAATCATAAAGTGAAATAAAAAGGGAGACAAGGGTCATATTTGATTTAGTTAAAAAGGGGATAAATGTTGCATTTTGTTTGGTCAAAAAATGTAAAGTCCTAGAAGGCATGGAGAAAGGATAAAAGGAAGGGTAGAGCCTCGCTTTCGCATCATGATTTGATGTCTCATTTTGAAAGTTCTCTTGGAGCCATTGTTTCATTATGGTTTAGAAAAAACATTCTATTATTGGTTTGGTTTTGGTGGTGTAATATCCACCCTAGCTAGACAAGAGGGTAATCCACCCAGGATTTCCATTAGATCCTAGACAAGAGGGGAATCCATCCTGGATTTCAATTGGAGCTTCACCTTGGCGTTTGGTTTTCAGTTGGAGACAAATCGACTTACACATGAGATTTCAAAACTTACCAGAGGAGGTTCATCCCATTTTTTAAAGTACAAGAGGGTTTAAGAAGGCCTATCCCCGACATCCTCACTTGTTGAAGACGAGGGTCCTGTGATGCCCCACTAGTTTCCCAGGTATTATCTCGCAAGGATCTTTGTGGACTCAAACTTTTTGCAGGAGGGTTCTTGAAGGAATCCTTGTTGTTTGAATTCCAATAGTCTTGTGAAGCCCTGCATGATGCCCGACCTCATCCCATGAGGATCCATGTAAGAGGGTTTCATGGATTCGACAGACTCATTGGTCATATCTATGAGGGTTTGGAAAGAAATTTAAAGAAAAACCAGCATAGGATCAGATCATGTGAATTTAGGAATGCCTTGGATAAGTTTGGTAGCATATATTGGATAAGACTTTGGCATCTACATCAGGTTTTTCTTGTATTTTGTAGTGTTGGTTATTGTTACACAACTTCTACAACAACCATTAAAACTCTTTTATTTCTTTGTATCAGATTCCATCCATAATAATAATTTCATGAGGTCTTTTCCATATTCTTGAGCATTTGAATCTCTACAATATGTTTGGAGGAATAACCATATTCTAGAGATTAAACTATATCATTCCACATTTGTCATGAATATGTGTGACTATATACATAATCAACCATACATAATATAACAAGAAACATTAATTCCCTAGCAGATCCTTATTTGGGACATTACACAATGGTCAGGTGAAAAATTGTAGGTCTGACCACACTTAAGGGAAGGGTAACAAATCCTGAACATCCAAAGAAATTAACCAATGGAACCCCCATATACGTAGCAATCAAAGCGGTATCAGAAACACCAAAACAATTAGAGAGGGGTAATCTCCCTACTTTCCCTGATGTGACCTCGTGCTTAACTCCTATGTTAGAAGAGGCTCTTGACACATTGGTTGAAAGAATGTATTTTAACACTCTTTAATGACTCTAGGTTTCATTTTGTTGCCTTGGAGAGTTTACTCTCCAATCCTAGTCCAAAGCCGTAAGCCTATCTAATGTTGATTCACTGTGAGAAGAAATATGTTTAATTGATTTTAGATTATGCTTTATTTTTAAGGATTTTGCTTAATTCCAAGGGTAGCGGATGAAACTTTAGTGATGTTTTGACTCTTGACCCAACCAAGCAAATGCAAGAATGATCATGCAATTTTTTCACTTCGATGAACTCTAGCTATGAAAGAGAGAGATTATTTTCACTTCAAATCACTTCAAATCTAAAACCAAAAAATGATCCTAATGCGTTCTCTTCACTAATTATTCAAAAGAAAATTTAGCATGCAAGAATGTTTTTTGTTTTTTTGTCATTTTTTTTTCAATTGAAATGTAATTAATTCCTAATCTATGCAAGAACACACAATGCAAATTGAAACCAACAACAAGTAGCATGCAAAGGGATTATGGGATATTGAGAATGAGGCTGGATCAACCCACTCCAATGTTACTATAGGGATCTCACCCAAAACCCACCTAAAAGGGTTCATCTAGTGATGGAAAATGGTTACACAAGGAAAAGAAATGTAACTAATGAAAAACACAACTAAATCGCTTCAGATATGTTGGGTTCTTAACCCAAATTCACTGAAATTATCATATAGAAATACAATCTATTCAATAAATGGACATCAATCCACACAAATATAGTCAAACGAACTTTGAAAGCAACTTATGTGACAATAAAGTACTCAAACAGAAGCCAAACCAAATTACAATAGACCATTATAGAACACTTATGATCATATGATAGATATAAATTTAGAGTTTTGGGATTTACAGTGGAAATCTACAGTTTTTACAAAGACTCATGGAACACAAGTGTGTCAACAAAGGAGGGGCCTCGCATGATACTTATTATGAAACACGCAAGGGCCTACAATTCTTTTTTTTTAAGAACAAAGGATTTGTTCCAGATATATATCATGTCTCTCATATATGTTGGATCTAGGATCTGGAATAGATAATGAAATAAAATCAAAAGGAAATCACGATTAAACAGAGGGAAGGATTTACCAAGGGATTCAAACTAGAGAAGAATTCTTCCCCATTGGATTCATCAATTTTTTTATGGGATAAAGTCTCACATGGATCTTGATGAATACACAACAAAACCTCCCTAGTATTATCCTAGTAATCCTGGACAGAAATGGGGAAATACTTTTTATGGTTTTCCTAAATCTAGGTTCAAACACGTAGATTCATGATTATCCTAAGGAGTAGTGAAGTTTTCATACCTTTCTTGCAGTTTTATTTCATATCTCCTAGATGTTGTAGTCCTGAAACTCCATATTCAAGCTCCACAACCTACTTGTTGCATACAAAAGATAAGAAAAAACTTTTTACCTCTCTACTTAGGATTAGAATATTAGATCTGATTTGATTCTAATCATATATTCAATAACATGAATCAGATCTAAACATTTGCAAAATGAATACAAATATATCAGGGGAAAACCAATGATCTATTGATAAAATAAGAGAAATTATATCAAGCATACACCTCATGCTCCCTTGACCTCCTTGCTACTCCTTGAGCTCCTTGGTTAGGCTAGACTTCACTGACTTTTGGCTGTGGTAGATGGAACAAAAACCTTTTCATTTGGACAACATAACATTAATTTGAGTTTTTCCTCCTTTCCCAAGGATTTCTTTTGTTATATAACTCTTTGAGGGAGGTTTGAAAGAGCTTCTAGATCTTCTAGAGGCCACTAGAGACTCGAATGATGGGAGTTCCTAGGTTGTTTCCATGAATATACAACTAATCCTTCGCTTATCACCTCATAACTCTTCAAATCTATATTATTTACATAGACTCACTTATTGAGCTACTATTGACCAGTGAGGGCCCTCGCTTATTGTCTACTAGTTGTCTCATGAGGATCTCCAAAATGGGGCTAAACTTTAGGAAAAATATGTATTATGGATTCTATCTTCTTATGGGTTCCTCTCTGACCTGTAGGGTGGAGATTGAGAATATAACACATGGTCATGGTCATTTGGTATTAACTATGGACTTACTCATGGTCAACCATAGTCAACTATAGTTAACCATAATCAACCATGGCCAATCATGAACAATGATACTCTTCGTCAATCATAGTCAACCATACTCATGGTCAACCATGGGCACTCAAACTCAACCATGGTCATGGTCAACATGGTCATCCATTAATACATCAATATATTATTACATTAATTACATTAATGGTCATTGTGGGTATTATTATTAATGTATTATTACTTTATTAATATTTTAATATCTTAATGTAATTGATCTAGATTGGATCATTATATCATTGGTAATATATCTCAATAATTTCAAAGTGGGAAAAATTGGAGGGATCAACTTGCAGGGTCATTTTAGTGGTGAATCCCAGTTTGGAAAATTGGAGTCTAGAACCTTATGGTGCCATTTTGAGGCATTAAATGTTTTTTTTTTTTTTTTTGTGAAAAACACTTGTGTACAACCCATTGACGATGTTCTAGACTCTAAGACCATTCCATCAGTACAGATCGTGCATCAATCAGAGTTCGTATACAAAATTTATGCCTCTTGCAAGTTGTCTTGTCGTGCTGAGCACAATGGTATGAGAGGATGCCATGTCAGCCCCCACGTGAGGAATTTCAAGAAGATTCTAGAAGGTTCAAAACCCTACTACAATTGAGTGTTGAGGAAGTAAAAAACCTACCCCTGATGGCTATAAGAGTATGTTAAATACCAAGATACTAGGAGGAAAAGGGGTTCCATTTTATGTTATTGTATTTTGTTCCATAGTAGAGAAATCCATCTAGGAGATAGAAATTAGACAGCATAACAAAGGGGGTTAACGTTTTGTAGTGGCCTAATAGGCCACAAGTATTAGATAACTCCATAGAGAGTGTCTTCTCATTTATACTTGCATTATTTCCACACCAGAGAAAAAGAGAGTAGAACAACCTCACCTTCTAGCTGGGTTTTTTCCCGTGAGGCTTTCCGAGAGAAAAAAAAATTGTTATCTTGTGGACGGTGTGTGATTGTACTTTACTATTCTCAATTTTCCACATTTTATCTATTTCATTCATAAGCATAAAAACAATTGTACCAATAACTAAATATTATGGAATCTAAAGGAATTTAACCTTCATAGTGTAGATTTCAGTTTTATTTATAAGATATGTTGTGACGAACTATTCTAGTGAAATATCCATGAGAGTTTATAGATCCCTAATAATGAAATACTTTATGTATTTAGGTAATAAGGTATTAAATTAATGTATTACTACTTTATTATTGTACTATTAATATTTTATTACTTTAATGTATTATTAATGTATTAATAAATCAATTAAGAATTTAAAGGAGTAATGTAAAAATGTATTGTTAATGTATTAATATTTTAATAATGTATTATTAATGGACCTTGGATAAATGTTCTACCTTTTACAAAATTGCTATTTTTTGTTGTTTAAATTGCATTTTTTATTGCATAAATGGATTCAGCATGCTAGTCAAATCTTCAGATCTAACCATTTCTCACCCGCAAAATCAAACAGAAATCCAACCATTTCTCACCGGCAAAATCAAAGAGAAACAATCGTCGAAAAAGAGCCAAAAGGTAGAATGTTTAGACTACTCTTTATTAATGCATTGCTTTATTAATATAAAAATATTTTATTAATCTATTAATTAATTAATACATTACATTAGTAATGTATTTATGCATAATTAATGTATTATTTAATTAATACATTAATAGTTTGGTACATTAATCATTTATCCATGGTCATTTTTGGTCAACCATAGTCATGGTCATGGCCATGTTTAATTGGGGTTAACTATGGTCATGCTCATCCATAGTCAACCATGGTCATGGTCATGGTAAGTCATAGTTAACCGTAATCACTCATGGTCATTCATACTCTTGGTCAACCATAGTCAACCATACTAGTGGTTAACCATAGTCAATCACAAGTCAACCATGGTGTGGTCAAAGTGGCCATCATTAATACATTAATTACATTAATGGTTATTCATGAGTATTATTATTTTATTAATGTTTTAATTAATAATATATTAATGTATTAATATTTAATATATTTTTGTAATAATGTTTAATTAATGTATTATTACTTTATTAATGTAGTAGTCAACCATATAGTTAAACATGTATTTCCTCTTAAGAAGTCACAAGTTCAAATCAAGTGTTAGGAGCAGGAGAGTCCCTTGTTCCACAAACAAGGAAATCTTGAGAATAACCCTAAAAATAGATTATTAATATTATTATAGTAATACTTCAATAGTTTATTAATGTATTGATACTTTAACACATTAACTTATTTATATTTTAATGCATTAATTTATAAATTATTAATGTATTAATTAATTAATATATTAATACTTTATTTATGATTAAGTATAGAGATGAGGCATCGTAATTTTTTATGAACCATATTCTTTTATATATAAAAAAATAATACTTATAATTAATTAATACATAAATTAAATACTAATATATTAATGATTTATTAATCCTCTACTCATGCCAGCCAACGATAACCACATTTAAATACTCATGTCAGCCAACAATAACCACATTTAAATAAATAGCTTGTTGCTAATTTAACTTTATTGATACCCATTTCAGATTAGAACACACCATGTTTACTTGCCTCTAATGATATCGATTTCAAACTAACATTTAGATGGCAGAAACCTCCATTAATTAATGTGGATTTGAAAATGGCTTTAGAAACCCAATAGGTTGCCGTGGCTTTTCATCATTTACTATCCTCAAATCTGGTTGTGTGATTGCCATGATTTGAAACACAATCTTGCGATATGATTGGCCTGATTTGAATCTGCGTTGCCTAATAAGTCATATCTTTCGTCATAACGGGGCCTCTCACACGCGAGAATAGGCTGGCCAGCCAGAGAATTAATCTCTTGGTTTTAATGGCTGCAACCACCATTTATGTTCATATTAGCCTTCTTGGAACCCTTAAGATGCATTTGAAGCTCACAGAGTCGAGCAAGAATAGGAGCGAAGGAGAAATCCTGGCTCTCGTCCTCATTTTCATCATGCCGCGAGCTAGAGGAAGACCCTGTAGAGGAGCAGGATGGTACGCGAACGACTCTTGGCAAAAAAGGCACAAACAGTTTGAGCGTGCTCTGGTTCTTGCTAAGAGGAAGAAACACAAGGAGGCTACAACAGTAGACTCTCCCCCCAGAACTTATGTCGAGGAAATTTCGACTATGGAGCTCCCCCATGACTTCTCTAAGAGTCGAATGTTTATGGTTCCGGACAATTGGAACCCCCCAGCATACATTGAAGCAGAAACACCACCGCTATGCTCGCAAGATGCACACGGTCCCAGCGACGCTCCCACTAAGGAATTCGCCACCTGTCTGGTGGAGGAAGAGTTGTCGAAAGGCAACAACGACTTGCAGCCGCAAAGAACGCAGAATGCACACCAGGAGATGGATGCTAATAAAAAATCGCCACCCCCACCACCACTCCTTCATCCAGAGCACCTAAACTTGATCTTCGAGGTCCGCAGCATGGTGGATGACCAAATCCTCAGGGTTGTCCACGTTAGCCAACGCTTGGACATGTTGTATGCAACTTATTCCAGTGCCACTCCATGGCAACAATGCCCCACCTGCGCTCAGCTCTATGCCATTCCTGTCAACAACGACAAGGAGACGGACGACCGCGAGGACACCGGTGAATAGGTTCTTTTGTTCACCATTGTCTCCAACTCTCTCTCTTTTGATCTTTATGAGAGTTGTAGCTCTTCTAGTTAATAGCCCTATTAGCGTTAGCATAGACCTTACTAAACTACTGTTGAAACTGGTCATGCACCCTGGTTTCCTTCGGGAAGGGTGGCGAAATGAGATTTTGAATTTGCATGCTATTCTAGACAGGCTAGCTGTCTTAGTTTCCTTCACCGACGAGACAGCTGGAACTTCCATGTCATGGTGTATTTTTGAAGTTTTAATATAATAGGATTTGCTTTTTTACTTAAAAAATAATAATAATGTATAAATGTAATCTATAAATTAAAGTATTACCTTACATTAATGTAATTAATGTATAATGTAGTTAATTGATATATTAATAGTGTAATGTATTAATTAATTAATTAATTTATATATTATTAATTAATACATTGCTAAAATATCAATACACTAATAAATTAACACATTAGTAATGTAATGATACATTGATGTATTGAAATTACTGTAATGTATAAATTAAAATATTAATTTACATTAAAATATAAAGTAACTTATTAATTGAATGGTATATCAATAATACAATGTATTAATTAATTTATACATTAATGTATAATGTAATTGAATGGTATATCAATAATACAATGTATTGATTAATTTATACATTAATATATAATGTAAAGTAAATTATTCAATTTATACATTAAATACATTATTAATCATGTATTTATTAGTTCTATTAATACCTTAAGATATTAATATTTATATTTATATTAAAACATAAATATTGATATTAAAACATTAATATTACATAATTAATACATTAAAAAATATCAATACATTATTAACTATTAATATCTTAATAAATATATTAATAATACATTATTAAAGTATTAATTAGTTAATACATTAGTAATGCATCATTAAAGTATTAATACATTAATAATAATAATCTATTTTTAAGGTCACGGTCAAGCCAACACACCAAATTGGTGTATGAGACCCCCTTGTTTGTGGTCCCCCTCCACCCAGCTATTTGACTAGTAAAATCTATGAAGGTATACATACCTTACCCTCCTCTGGATTTGAACCTGTGACCTCTTAAGAGGAAACACATGTTTTAATGTAACATAAAATGTAAAATATTAATTAAAGTAATAATACATTACTATACAATAATAAAGTAATACATTAACTAATAAGATAATGATACATTAATAAAATAATGATACATCAATATTGTAATAATACATCACTTAAATTAATACATTATAATAATGTATTAACTCATTATTATAAATGTATTAATAAAACACTAACAAATGCATTGCATAATAAATTATAATAATATATTAACTCATACTTTAATAATGTATTATTAATATCTTACTTTATTAATGTATTAATATAGTATTTATACATTATGAAATAATACATTAATAAGGTAATGATAAAGTAATAGTTATTATAAAATAATGATATATTAATGGAAAAAAAATTGATGATGATTAACATCCACTAAGACCGAATTGGTGTATCAGACCTTAAGAGGGTAAGTGATTACTTGTGATTCTTTAGAATTTTGTTTTTGTGCTCGAAAAACATTATGAGAAGCTTTCCAAGATCACCATACTTTTGTTCACTTAAGAGGTTAGAAAGGTTGTTAGTGTGATAAATATTTTGAAAATGAAATCTAATATTTTGAAAATGAGATATAATAAAAGTCGCACAAATGCAAATCTAATACTGTAAAATGATAAAAAGTTAATAGTGGATTAAATTTGTCATTTTAATTAAGTTTGTTAACCACTTTTATAAAGTGGTTGTTGTTAGTTGACTGTCAACGTACCTTTGAGATCACCATTAATATATTAATTAATTATTACATTAATATGATATTAATGTATACAAATTAATGAGATCTATTAATGTAATGCATTACATTGATGTAGTAGATAATAATAATGTATAAATGTAATCTATAAATTAAAGTATTACCTTACATTAATTTGTAATGTAATTGATTGAAACATTAATAGTGTAATGTATTAATTAATTAATAAATTTATACATTATTAATTAATACATTACTAAAATATTAGTACACTAATAAATTAATAATGTAATGATACATTGATGTAATGTATTGTATTAATGTAATGTATAAATTAGAATATTAATTTACATTAATATATAAAGTAACTTATTAATTGAATAGTACATTAATAATGCAATGTATTAATTAATTTATACATTAATTTATAATGTAAGGTATATTAATCAATTTATATATTAATACATTAATTAATTCATACATTAAATACATTATTAATAATAATGTATTTATTAGTTTTATTAATACTCTAAGATATTAATATTTATATTTATATTAAAACATAAATATTAATTTTAAAGAATTAATACTTTAAAAAAGTAGCAATACATTATTAAAGTATTAATACATTAATAATGTAACATATAATGTAAAGTAGTAATACCTTATTATACAATAATAAAGTAATACATTGATAAGTAATACATTTCATACATTAAAAAGCTAATAAAAAATACATTAAAGTATTACATTAATAAAATATTTATACAATAATAAAGTAATACATTAATTGCCCAAAGGGGTTGGATCCAATGGTGGAAGTCGAGGAGTTTTTCACCATTGGACAAGGTTCATGAGGGCTTTACCTGGAGCAATAGGCGCACCTTGAGTTAGTGGTCGAACACGTGGTTGCATCCAGAGATACTATAATAAATGGTATCGTGACCCGTGCACACATAAGTGGATCAAAGCCCACCCCCATCTCCTTCAACTTTTTAAGTCCCCGAGGTGTAGGACAGTCGGTGACGGAGTGTGTTGTTAAGCCACTCCATGTTGTTAAAGTCACCGGTTTGAAAACTACGGGGACAAAAAATCCAACCATGTTAAGGGTTGGTGTGGCTCAGGCCGGGTGCGATCCCCGAGTGATTTTGACGGCTTAGATGCCCCTGAGTCGTGGTTTCTCAAGCCACAGGTTAATCACGTAGCCAACAGGTCCCGCACAAATTAATAAACAAAAAAAAAAGTAATACATTAATTAATAAGATAATGATACATTAATAAAATAATGATACATCAATATTATAATAATACCTCATGTAAATTAATACGTTATAATAATGTATTAACTCATTATTATAAATGTAATAATAACACACTAACAAATGCATTACATAATAAATTATAATAGTATATTAACTCATACTTTAATAATGTATTATTAATATCTTACCTTATTAATGTATTAATATAGTATTTATACATTATGAAATAATACATTAATAAGGTAATGATAAAGTAATACATTATTATAAAATAATAATATATTATTGAAAAAAAAATGATGATGATTAACGTCCACTAAGATCGAATGAATTGGTCTATTGGACCTTAAGAGGGTAAGTGATTACTTCTGATTCTTTAGAATTTTGTTTTTGTGCTCGAAAAACATTAAGAGAAGCTTTCCAAGATCACCATATTTTTGTTGAGTTAAGATGTTAGGAAGGTTGGTAGTGTGATAAATAATTTGAAAATGAGATCTAATATGGGTATAGGTTGGACAATCTAAGAGAAAGTGATTTTCATCTTCAACCTTCTTAGTGTTACAAAGGTGACACACTCTTTCACCCCATAACATTTTAGGAATTGACCAACGCCGAGTTTCACTATTGATAATTTGTTCTTATCTTAGCAATGCTTATTTTTTTCTTTACACTTGGCAAAACAAATAGATAATTTTGATCTTCTAGATTAGGGTTGATTACATCTTTATAATACCTTAATTTTCTTTTTTCCTCTAACTCTTTATCACACCACATTGTTTCCTTAAATTTTGATTTGAATTTTTTTTAATAGTATCTTTATTCTGCAAAATGATTTCTTTCATGATTCTCCAACAATTTAGGCAAGACCGGGTGTCTTTATGCCATCCTCGCTTGAGTCGATGGTGATTATGACTTGATTTTGAAGCAATTTTAGGTAGCCTCTTGTCTTCCATATTGTTTAACTTGTTCTTATACATTAGGTATCTAGTCATAGTCATGCTCTCAATGGAGGAAAGGCTTGTTTCTAAGAGGAGGATGGAATAGGGTGTATTTCCTTTAATTTTGAGATTATAGGTTATAAAATTCTTTTGTATTTGCTCAATCTTTCTCCAAGATTCACAAGAGATACTACAACCCCCGACTTCACATCTATAAAGAATAACATGTGTAACAAGAATCTCAAAAAATAGTTTTTTCTTATTATTAATACATTATTATACAATAATAAAATAATACATTGATAAGATAATATATGAATAAAACATTTATACATTGAAAAGTAATAAAATAATAAAAAATATATTAAAGCATTATATTAAAGAACTAATACATTAATAAAATATTTATACAATAATAAAGTAATACATTAATTAATAAGGTAATGATAAACTAATAAAATAATGATACATTGTAATAATATATGAAGCAAATTAATATATTATAATAATGTATTAACTCATTATTATAATGTTTAAATATTTTATAATTAACATATCTATAAATTATTAATTAATGTATTAATAAAGCACTAACAAATATATTAAGTAATAAATTATAATGTTTAAATATTTTATACTTAACATATTTATAGATTACTAATTAATGTATTAATAAAGCACTAACAAATATATTAAGTAATAAATTATAATAATATATTAACTCATTATTATTATTTTTAAATATATTATAGTTAATATATTTATATAATATTAATTAATCATTAATGTATTAATAAAGTATTTATACATTATGAAATAATACATTAATAAAGTATTGTTAATTAATACACTAATAAAGAATTAAAACATTAAAAAGTATTTAAATTATAATAGTACATTAATATATTGAAGTAATAAAGAAAAAATACATCAATAATACATTATTACATAAATATAAAACATTGACCATGACAATGACTATGCATGGTGTTTTATATATATATATATTGAAAAATTTTGTCACAGTGTTATGTAGGGAGATATTTTGTTGCATTTGCGACAACCGTAAATGTTTATGACAATGGAAAATTATATTGAGAGTTGTTCATCACAATGTGATGTTGAACAATGCTCGTGACATTGTGACGTTGAGACTTGTTCATCAAAATGTGACGTTCAAAAATGTTTATGAGATTGTCATGTTGGGACATGTTCGTAAAAAATGTGACGTTGGGAAAATTTCGTCATAGTGCGACGTTGTAACATCCCGCTCTGGCGCACTTACCAAACCTATTCTTTGAGGACACTTGCTCGCAAGTGATCTGGATTTTTTATGATGATAAAACTTTTTCCTTCATTATGATGCATTAAGTTATATGACAGAATGCTTTTACTACGTTGATGTAGACATGTGTTGCTGACTCAGTTTCTTTGAGTGTGCACGGTTTCAGACCTTGAGTATGCAGAGGCGTCGGTGGAACTCCCTTGGACTCCGGATTGAGTCAAGGAGTGGGCTATTTGAGTTGTTTCATTTATGATGATATTGTTTCGTTTTGATGATATGCTATTGATTTTATGATATGTTGTTGACATGATCTGACATGATGGTTGATGATGCAGGCTGAC
>ML780724.1:1317492-1327512 GCA_009831015.1 Picea engelmannii
GGTTTAAATAATAATAAAATAATAATAAAAGAGAGGAATAAAAATGGAAATAAGGAAACTAGAAATAAAGGAAACTTAATATTGGAAAGTAGGGGACATAGGGTAAAAAGCAAAAAGGAATTAGCATTTAAGGAGTTACTAAATTTCAGAAACTTCATTTTAGGAAAGTGATTAAAAGCATGAGAGGGGATCTAGGAACGCTAGGAGAAGTTTAAGGAGCGATTTTGGGGGAGTGAGGGAATTTAGTCTTTTAATTATTAAAAAGAAATTAATTTTTGGAGAACCCTAGGGATGAGTGACAATTGGACAGCGGATATTGTTTAGAGGTTTGTCATTAAAAATTAATTAATTAATGATTAGAAAAGTAGGTGGGTCTCAAATTTCTATAAAGGAAAGGGAAAGGAAGGAAGAAGGGGAGGAACGGTTAGCGTAACGTTACGCAGTCGAATTGTGGTTGACGGATTGCTTGTGAGGATTTGGGTTTATCTCAGCTGTGTTGGAGTGGTAGCTCAGCCGTGGAGGCGAGCTGAGACGCTAGTCTATCTCTGGTTCTTGTGTGGCCCCTTTGCGGCTCGGGGGGCTAAGGGGGAAGCAGAGTACCCCTAGCGATTGGCTGGGAGGTACCGGTGAGCTTTCCACGGTCGGCAAGTAGGAGAGACAAGGAGCGTGGGACTTCGATCGAGGCGCGGAAGACATACGAGGCAGGCACAAGGAATAGGTACACTCGTTTATTTTATTGAGTATATTTCATTAGATATTAAGATGGGAGCTGTAGGATGATTGTAATGTTCTAAAACGCCGGTTCTGGCAATCTTGCTTGTTGTTCTTGGCATTTCCATTCATAATTAGTTACGACGATATTTTTTTATCCCTTTCTAAGTGGTTGCAGTTATAGTTGGGACTGGGTACTGTTCCACCGCTGGACGCAGTTAATTTTAGTTTATCCTTGGGCTATGTCTCCGTCGGGCTGTGCGCCATGATTATACTTGGAAGAACTTAAGTTTTTTTTAGTCTTGTATTTTGAATGATAATTGGGACTGTGTAATGTTCTTGCTTTCTATTTTTACATGCTGGAGTGATTGGGATTCCGTCATTCGGACTGTGTATTTGCCTTTATGGAGTTCGTTGTTTTAAACTGAACTTTTCCATATTGTTGTAGACGATTGTTGAATCGATCTTTTTCTTAATCGCTAGAGCGTCTAAATTCCCCCAGGGCATTTTTATATCTTACAGTTGACTTATTCGAACATCCATATCTATTCCCGTTGCTTCCTGAGTTGAACTGTTATGATGTTTTAAACCCCTTTAACCAACACTGTCTACTCGTTGGAAGTTTTCCAGCGCTATCAACCTGGATTTCAAATCCTCACCAGATCTTTAAATCAGACCAGAGTTTGTCTAGAGGCTGCTCGGCAGTCGTGGCATTTAGGGGTTGTGGGCAAAGTGGTAAACCGTTGTTTTTCCCCATTCAATTGTTGAAACCACATTGTCGCTTTAGAAATCGACTACCGCGCGTTGCTACGGATGGGTTCTATGGGAAGGGACATTTTTACAGTTGGGTCTTCCATTCTCGACATTGTGCCTTAATCGCTGGAGGATACCCCATTCTCCAACCTCAACCCCTGCCTGGTGTTGGCCTTTCACTGCGTCTAGTAATGAACCCTGCGTTTGCCTTTAGAAATTGCTCCGCGATCGTTGAAACCTCGACGTGTGGTGTTATCAAACCTCGGCGAAATGGGAAGAAGTTACCCCCTTCAGTTACACCCCTATTTCTCTGTGTTGATTTACCTCTGTTCCCTTTCATTGGAAGGCGTACTGTTGTTTTCCTGTGCTCGTTTTTATTGCCTTGACAACTTCCACAGGCTACTCGGCATAATTGCTGGGGGAACGAATTGCGTTCCTGGTCAGTTTAAATTCGAGCAGCCACTCGGATGGAAGGGACGCCAACTGTAATTGCTATCTGCTCGCCCTTAAAGCCGTGTTAGGGATATGGTGATTAATCTAGATTAGAGAAAACATTTGATTAACGTCAAACCTGTGTGATTGATACTTTAGGTTTATGCATTGCTGCTGTGAGGTATCCTATATTAATTTAAATTATAGCTTGGTGGAAACCTTAGAACGAGAGTAAACTACCCTAAATAAATAATAAACTCTGGGCATTGTATACCCTGTCGAATTTAATGGTTAGGTTACCGTTGATCCTATGTTACTTTGGTTAATGAATCGTTCTGGTCTAATTTAATTTATTCTCCTCCACGCAAACTAGACATTGATATTCCCATGAGCATAATAATGAAACGTTCTGTTATAAAATGATATTTTTCCCATTGTAATTATAGGGTATAAAGTTTCGAGTTTAGGACATTATATTTCCTTTGGAACACTATTTCCATATTGTTGCATGTGCATATTTTATGCAAATTTTTGCTAGATTCAATGAATGCATTCCCTTGTTTTGTTGTATTATTGAATGGGCATATTGCATGCAATTTATCGGTTAGATTCAATAAAACTTATTCCCTCATGGATATCGATACATTCCCATGAGTATAATGGAAGGTAATGTAATAGAACAATATGTTAGCGCAATATAAAAAAAATACTAAATGCAAATTGATATTGGGTTATGGACAGCTTATAGTAATATGGCTCATTTTACCTTCAATGGCAATTAAGAATGCAATACAAATTGTTTAAATCGCAACTTTAATATTTGTTTGATTAGCAAGATCAATAATTGTTTTAAATTGCAACGGTAATGATGATGTTTAATTTGCAGTGCTATTCTATCATATAAGGATTGATATTTATCTTTATGGGTCATCCTTAAATGCTATTGCCTTTAACCATTGTCATGCTCAAGCATGTATTTTGTATGGGGTCATTGATTATGATGCTACCTTATTACTTTAGTTACAATATGATGTTAGTCTTGTGTGGTTACACTAGTGTAAGGATTGTCCTCTCATTTAAAATAACAGAATGCAATATTTACATTATATAAGTATTGCTAAAGTTCTTAAAAACATGGTAGTAACATGGTTATTGAAGTATTTAATATGAATTTAATATTTGTTATGTATTTAATATTTTTACTTTATTATATTATCTTGAAAAGAATGTCCTTCTAAATTGTCGTCATTTTAATATGGTTATCTTTACCCCTTTTAAATATGGGAGGGGATTGTAAATTTTCAACATGAAGTTATGAAGTTACTTGTTATCAACTCTAATGTATTGTTAAATATGGGAGGGGATTGTAAATTTTCAACATGAAGTTATGAAGTTATGAAGTTATCTTTACCCCTTTTAAATATGGGAGGGGATTGTAAATTTTCAACAAGATGGAAAGATTAGAGTTGAAGCGTATGCCCATCATTTCCTTTCTAATTATGGTTATCTTGTTGTGATGTTGGTGTAGTCTCTTGACATTGTTGAGACATACTCAGTGAAATGCCCGGATTTATATGCATTGAATTACTCGGAGTTTGTAATGAGGGTTGTTGTTCATTTAAATAATGTTGAATTTGGGTTTTGTTGTCGAATCCCTCTTATCACGCGCCATCCGTAAGGGGCGTATTTTTTCTTCTCATTTACGTTGTTCTTGATTGTATTCAGTTAATTGCTTGGTGTGTTGTGTCGGGTGGGATGTAGACACCTCCATGTTCCTCAGAACAGTCGCCAGCCCTGAGACCTTAAATGGTTAAAATCGATGGGAACCTGGGCTTGAGCGTTGCTTATGTGTCTTGGAGATCCTAACCATTGCAGGGTAGGATGGGCGGGAGGTCAGTCGCATTTAGCAGTCAGTTTTACTTTGTCGTGTGATCATCATTCATGCATGTGGTTACGTGTCGTGCGTCCTGGTCATCTTCTTATGTTCATCCTGGTTGCGTCGTATTCGTCGTCGGGTGGCAACGCAGAGTCGAATGGGTTGTTGTTGTTTCCTTGTACACATGCACACACACACTTCTAAAAACAAAATAAAATAAAATTTTGCACCTATTATTGGAGTGGTTGTCGTAACGAGGTGGTTCGTTACAGACGTTGGAAAATAGTCGTGACATTACAACGTTGATAATTTTCAGCACAATGTGACCTTGGGAAATGTTCATTAGAATGCAATGATAGAAAATGTTCATCACAATGAGACACTAGAAAATCTTCGTCACATAGCAACGCTAGGAAATGCTCATCACAATGCGACATTGGCAAATGGTCATGACATTTCGACGTTAGAAAATGTTCGTCACAATGCAACGTTGGGAAATCTTCATCATAATGTGATGTTTATAAACATTCGACACATTGTAGAATCATCTTTTACTGTTGCGACATTGGGAAATGGTCGTCACAATGCAACGTTGGGAAATGTTGATCACAATGCAACATTGGAAAATGGTCGTCACATTGCGATATTGGGAAATGTTCGTTACAATGTGAAGTAGGGAAATTTTCATCATAATGCAATGTTTGGAAACACTTGACACATTGTAGAATCATCTTTTACTTTTGTGACGTTGGGAAAATGGTCGACAGAATGCGGTGTCAGGAATTTTTTGTGACATTGCAACGTTCGAAAATGTTTGTCACATCGCGACATTGGGAAATGTTCATCACAGTGCGTCTTTGGGAAATGTTACTCACAATGAGATGTATGGAATCATATTTTACTTTGTAGACAATGATTTATACTTTTCCTAAGGACATTGATAAAAAATGGGAAATGTTCATCACATTGTGATGCTCGGAAATGTTCATCACATTGTGATGCTCGGAAATGTTCATCACAATGCGACATTGGGAAATGGTCATCACATTGTGACGCTGGGAAATGTTCGTCACAATGCGATGTAGGGAAATTCTCATCATAATGCAATGTTTGGAAACACTTGACACTGTGTAGAATCATATTTTATTTTTGTGACATTGAGAAAATGGTTGTTAGAATGCAGCGTCAAGAATTGTTTGTCACATTGCCACGTTCGAAAATGTTCGTCCCATCGCAACATTGGGAAACATTCGTCGCAGTGCGACATTGGGAAATTTTAACCACAATGAGATGTATGGAATCATCTTTTACTTTGTACACAATGATTTATACTTTTCTATAAAATGTATGGTGAAAATATAAATTAGTAAAAAACAATTTCAAATACATAATTTCCATATTATAACATAATTCATAACCTTTCATACACATAAATTACAGAGAATTTAATCAATTTCACTTGTATAATATTATTAATCTACATAGTATAACACAATTCACTAACTTTTAAGAAATTAAGTTTCCTATATTATAAAGATACTTAAATATAAAAGATACATTATAAAGCAAAACTAAAAAATTCATTAAAAACATCAGACAACCTTTATACACCATTTAATTATCAATATAAATAATTAAATATACAAATAAAACTTAAAATTTTAAATAATTAATTTCATTTTCAATATAAATAATTAAATATACAATTAAAACTTAAAACTTTACATAATATTATTAAAACTCTAACCACTATTTAAAAAAATATAAAACTTCAAATAACATGTATACACTATTTCATTATAATATAAATAATTAAATATACTACTAAAAACTTGAAACTTTAATTAAAATTTTAAAAGATGGTTGTAGGATTAATAAATTGTATCTCCCCATTAAATCTTATATAATATTATTAAAACCCTAACCACTATTTTGTAATTTCAACGACATAATATTATTAAAATTCTAATAAAAAAACTTTAAATATAATAAAAAAGACTACATAAATTCATTTTAATTTAAATTTAAAACATTAATAAACTTTATTTTAATCCTTAAGAAAACTTGAAATATTGGAGGTATATCATGGCCATAAAAACTATCTTTAATATTAAAATCCCATTAATTCTGTAACTTTCCAATAGGTGTATGCCTATCTATCATGGTAATTACAATTTGTGAAATACGTGTCTTTGGGTTTTTTTTAAATAGTTTGTGTCCATTTTAGGAAATTATTTTTGACGATTCCTCCTTTCAGTTCAATTTTATCTTTATTGCCATTAGTAAGTCAAGATCTGAGAAGAAGCTTCATTCCAAAATGAGTAAGATTAACAACACTAATTCAGCAAAGGGTACATGGTATAAAATCCCCAATTCAAGAGCTGATAAGAAGCTCATTTCTAAAATGAGTAAGTATAACACCAATAATTCAACAAACAGTACATTTGTACAATTAAGTTAATGCGCTTAATCTCGTTTCGATCACAATGCATTTTCAAATTCAATGGCCTTTCTGGCTCAACACGAGAGTCATGATTTAGACCTCTTCTATTCATTCAATGTCGATTATGAAAACCTGGACATGTCAACGCATAGATGTGTGGAAGAGATAATCAAACTCGTTCCTACATAACAGGCATGTAAGTCGACGATAAAACCAGGCGTAGAGGCATTTTTCATGATAAAGATGGTTACAATGCAATTTCTTTGCAAACTCCCAGGTGGAAATCCTATTAAGACAAATGGCACATACCAATCCCTCGCCCTCACTCTCATCTCCACCTTCACTCGTGCATGCCAACTCTTTCAAAATAGTAACAGTTGGTGAAGACAGAACAACTGCCAGAGTGGCAGCCAAGGGACGATAACCATGAAGGGCAATATATTTCTTTTTTAATTGAGGATGACGATCAAAATATTCTCCTATCAATTGTAGAGAAGGGCTATTGCTATCCAGTTGTTGCATAATCCGTTGAGAATCTGCAAAACTGCCAGTCCATACAATTTTCATAGAATCTTGGTTTATATGATTATATATCTCCATGCGATCGATTTCCATTCACATTTGTTTTACATCCATGGTTGATACCCAGATTCATTATTGAATGTAGAACTGTGTGATTTATCTCCGGTTTTCTACTACCATTCAGTCATTACAAAAAATTATAATATTTTGTTTCAATACACGAATGGAAAATAGAAAACCATGTACCTTCAAGAAACGATCGAAATGAATTTTCCAAAGTTTCATCGCTGGTGATTTAAAAGATGTTTTAAGCTACCATGTTGTTTGCACTGTGCAGTGAAATTAGAGGATGGGATAACCCATGTTGTCTTGGAAAGATGAGCAGGTCAGAATGAAATCAACGTTTCCCATCAATTCAAATTATTTCCACAATGAAGTTTAATATTTTGCAGAACTTAAAATAATAACATGCATAACTGTGTAACATCAAGCATTTGAGAGAAAAATAATAACATGCATAACTGTGTAACATGTAATATATTCCAAGACTTATGCATAACTGTGTAACATCAACATTTCAGCGCAAATCGTTCTTTTAAACTTTCGAAGGAATGTGGCACATTTAAAAAGAGTTTGAAAAAAATTATGTCTCATTCAATATTATCTCTGTCATTTAATATACAGTTTCATTTTCTTGCCAATCTAGATGGATTTATAAAAAATATCATCTAAAATACAGTAATAATAATTCTATGAAAGCGGTATCTATAAACTCAGAAGTCAGCTCTCAATTTCGGGAACAATGCGGTGTCTGCAGATTTATGCTAAGGTAGATCATGAGAGGATGATATCGACTGTATATATACAGCAATATAAGGCCGAAGCTAGTATGAAGCATTGATGAAGCTTTGATCCAGAAAGGGTCGGGCCTCTTCATATGTTAACTCCTTCGTCCATCCAGACTGCATGGTCGTGACTACACCGTCGCCTATGCATTCATACATTCCATAGAATACAATCCTGCCAATATGAAAAAACTAGGTTAATTATGTAATGCCTGTACTTTGAAATAACGTTTATCCTTAAATCTTTGCAATACGTTTTACGTAAGGGATAGCCAAAATCTGATCAGGCTTTAGGATCAAGAGTCAACTCCAACACAGAGCGCACATAAACAACACCAGAGAAATTACCCCATGCGCGCCCAAGATATGGACGACCTGTGTAATATCAAAGCACAACTGTGTAATATCAAAGCATTGTGTCGAAACGAATATTAAACGTCTATGGGCAGGTGAATATTAAACGTTTCTAGGCAGGTCGTGGCATCAGATCACGGTTTAGAAATCAGAAATAAACGTGTTCCCCCAATATGAAATGTCTGCACAATGTTTTTTAATGATATAAATATATTAATCCTTTTAATGTCTGCATAATGTTTTTTAATGTTTTTTAATGAAGTGGCTGGTATATATATTAATCCTGCAGTTATATATCCTTACAGTGATTTTATAATGTGATTAGGTAAATGTAAAAAAGTAAACATGTTAATGGATGCTTTTATAAATGCAAGGAAGTTACGAACAATAAATATGATGCATTGATTTTGGAGGACAACTAAGAATATGCAAGCATCTTCAATGCATAACCATCATATTAGAATTTAAGGTTAAAAGATCATTAATTGTGCCCATTGCCAATAAATGTTCGCTTCACCTTAAATATAAAACAGAAAAAGGATGAAAATTTTCAAAAGATATATATTAATATAAAACAAATAAAGAAAGACAGTTGGTTGGGAAAGAAAGAGAAAGAATTGGGAAAATTTTTAATATATTTTAAGAATTGGGAGGAATGAAGCCAGAGTTGATAAAATGAAGAAAAAATAATAGTATAATCAGAACTCAGAAGTAAGGGTAGGGTGATGTTGTTGAAGAGTCCACGTAGATTGAGGTAGATTTTCTATCTGATTCTATATTTTATTAAATATATTTTAGTTTTTGTCCATTACCTGTGGTTATTATAGTTTTTAGGTTAAAGAAAATTGCTTGTTTAACAATTTAGACATTCTATTACCTTAAAAGTTTTTCTTAGGGAGATTAAATCATTTATACTTAGGGAGATTAAATCATTTCTACTTACAGTCATCTTTTTATGAATTTCTTCATTTTGCAAGATATGATTGATTAGGTTTCAATGTTTTTATAGTTTCTAGGTTAAAGAAAATTACTTGTTTAATAATCTTGTTATTGTATTACCTTAAAATATTGCCTTAGGGAGATTGAATCATTTCTACTTACAGTCAGCTTTTATGAGTTCCTTCAACTTGCTAGATATGATTGATTAGGTTTGAATGTTTTTAATTTTAGGTTCTTAGTTAACAAATCACTTTGTAGGTTTTTAGCTTATAGGCTTTTAGCAAGGTAACTGCTTTTCTTTTTTCCAATAAATAGTTCATAAAAGATTTCTATATATTCATAAATCAAAATATTAACTTTCAAATATTCATATAAAATGATGAAATGCACTTAAAATGTTAAACATAAAATGAGGGATAGTCGAAAAGCTTGTCCATTATAACATTTTCATGTGATAGATAATGTGAAGGTGAAATTTAAATATAAATCAAAATACTAACTTTCAAATATTCATATAAAATGATGAAATGCACTTAAAATGTTAAACATAAAATGAGAGATAGTCCAAAAGCTTGTTCATCATAACATTTTCATGCGATAGATAATGTGAAGCTGAAATTCAAAAACTACATTAGAATTTATAAATTTTATTTGATTTTTTTATTTTTTACATTATTTTTCTCATCATTTTTAATCAATTATAAAAAAAAATTATCAAATTTCAAATAAATAATTTTTTATGTTTAAAATATTAACTTTCAAATATTCAAATAATTAATTTTGTTTTCAAAATATTAAATTTAATATAAGACTCCTTGTTATATATATATAAACCATTTTTATTTTAAGAATATGAAATTTATATATAATTAGAATTATTAAAATATAATTTTATATTCAAATAATTAATTTTGTTTTCAAAATATTCAATTTAATATGAAACTCCTTGTTATATATATAAACCATTTTTATTTTAAAAATATAAAATTTATATATAATTAGAATGATTAACCTATACTTTTATAGGATATATATAATAAACATAAATATTTAAATAAATAAATAAATAAAAATCTAATATAAAGTAAAACTATTTTAACAACAAACTATGACTTATATCTTCTAAATACAATGTCAAACTATTT
>ML780725.1:0-20224 GCA_009831015.1 Picea engelmannii
CTCTCTCTCTCTCTCTCTCTCGTAGATTCTTCTTTATACTTAATCTCTCTTATCTTGAGGTGCTAGGGTTTCTTGAGCATTCTTGAAGTATAGGGTTAGGTTTTCTACCCTAAGGAGGAAACAAATTAGGGTTTGGTGAAAAACCCTAGGGTAATACTTATTGGAGAAGAAGAGGAGAGAGGAAACATCTTGCTTGGAGATAAGGAGGCTTGCTAGTGTTAACACTAGCTTGTGGAAGATATTTGGTGGGGCTAGGATTTTTTTATTTTTTTCCCTAGCTATGCTTTTGGAGAGCTTGGAGGGTTGTACCAGCGTGTCTTAAGCTAAAATCATGCACTTGAACTTCGTATCTTATATATACATGAAGTTTTTAGCTAAAAATTGTCTTATTACATATTTGATTTTCAGCCATCATTGCCTTCATGTTTTGGTGATTTCCAACACTTATATGTCTTGTTGATTTGACATAAGTTAAGGATCAAATAGTTGAAGGTTTAACATTGATAGTAAAGACAATAGGAAATTATTTACTTTTGTAATTATCATTGTCATAAAGTGATTTTTAGACCCAGTTTATGCATGATAAGATTGTTGTAGATCATTGAAACTTATGACCTAAGTTTGGTATCTTTTCTCTTTAATTTCCTAGTATATTAGCATTGTTAAGTAGTGAAATGTTGTTCACTATTGTTTTTTTTTAATTATATTTCAGTTCGACCCTAAGGTTAAAATTTCACAGGGACTAAATCCAAGAAACCTCTAGTAAAGAGGTGAAATTTATAAAATTGCATTAAATTATTGAGAGATGAAATTTCTATAGGGGGCACCAACACCCTGCAGCCATTCCCACCCACCCATCCTCATCCTTGTGCTACCCTACTTCGCATATTGGCACCCATGCCAACTATCCGCATAAGATCAAGATTTCATGTAGTCCACTTTGCATAAAAGTCCTCATGCTCCACTCTTGTCATTTGTTGGCCTCTACCTAGTGGAATATTGAGAGGTTAAAATTTGGTATTATGCTCCACTTCTCACTGTGTTGTTGAAGCCATGTTTCACTTCATTCTTATTGCAAAATCTCCATCTAGATTCAACCCTTCATTCACCCATTCTAAAGAGACTCATCTCAGGTTCCCACCCTTGTTGCCTCCATCTATTATCACCTTCCTTGCACATTTTTCAGAACCACTTGGTCACATTTGGCATGTGTCTCCTCATTTTAATTTATTGATTCTTTTATTCATTATAAAAAAAAAAACTCAAAAACACATAAAGGAAAACCATAAAATTCCAAAAATTAAAAAAAATTAAAAAATCATAAACCAAAAAGGTTATTACCATCAATTTTTGCACCTTGTTACATCTCTTTACCAGTTTGGGAAGCATTCAATGTTTCCCTTGTTCACATCATTTGTGTGACTGAGTCACCCATGTCTGTCAATTCAAATAAATCCCATTGGATTTTGCATCCCACTCTCACCATTATGTCAACATTGTCACCATGATTCCCAAGATTTGTAAGTACCATCCTTTAGATCTTATCAATTAATTGACCCGTGCAATTACCATCCTTTAGACCTTATCACTTTGACCCATGAACCTTTCTCATGTCGTCATCTTGAATTTGTTTCCATGGTCTTCAATACACCTTCCACATTAATCGCATCCCAGACTCCACATTAACATCTAGTTGAGTTGTCTCATTAAGGTTGATGGTCACTACTTAGGTGAATCGTCATGTATGCTCCATTCAAGGGATTTCGTGTCTCCCATGATAGTCTTGTCCCATTGTGTACCATCTAAGTCTCGTTTCATATATCAAATTTTGTCATATATTGTGTTGTTTTTGTTGATACTAACAAGGTGGGTGAATCAATATTAAGTACAATTTAGCATTTTTTACAACTTTACTTTTCAATCAAATAATGTATCCAATATAAAATAGGACCAGAAGAAGAAATACATAGTGCACAATAGATTTACGTGGAAATCCACATAATTTTTTATAATAAAAATATTACATTCAAAGGAAGCAACAACTTCCAAGATTTTCTAGCACCAACTGGAAGGAGGCACCAACCCCCTAGTTTGCATGCTCCAACCTAAAGGAAACTACAACTCCCTAGATTCTCCAGCTCCAACTAGAAGGAGGCTCCAACCCCCTTTCATTCCCTTTCCCTTTCCTTCAACCCGTAAATATGTATATAAAATAATCAACCTGTCATAGCCAAGTTCCAAGACTCCCTTGGTCTACTATAGATTCACCTGAACATATTTCTGATGTCACTTGTCAACTTTTACCTTGCCCAAAACTCAGATCCACACTTTTCTCTATTTTCAACCCATGGAAATCCATGTTTTTCTCCACCATGAACCGTGGATATCCACACCTTGCTTCACTATGACCCATGGATGACCTACTTGTCAGTTTGTACCTTCCCAAAACACATATTCATGCTTTTCTCTACTTTCAACATGCGGATATCGGTGCTTTGCTCCACTACGACCCACAAATGACCTCAAAAAACTCATTTCTCTCCTCAACCTCCTTTCTCCTAGGCCGGATTTACTTTGTTGAGATCATCAATCCTCCTAGGAAAAATGTATACCCTCTTATGCTAGCTCCATACACACACACACACTTGATTGGATGAAGAAATGAGAGGTTCTTGATGTGTATTTATAATTTTCCAAGTGCCTCCTTTATTTGACTTTAGGGCCGACCTGTAACTTCTCGTCCATACTTTGTGACTTCATGACCACACCTCTGGGGATTCTTGTAGACTTCTTCAAAGCATCTTCCTCTGAGGGCCATGCTTAAAGCTACACCATAAGGGGACCACATTGGAGACTTTTTCAAATACACCCATCACTTCTTGGGGCTTCTAAACTTCTTCTAGAGTTGACATCAATGACAACCAATTTTCCAACAGTTTTATAGGTAATCATATGGTAATCATATTTTCCCTTTCTCCATTGGATTTTCCTATATGAATCACAACACATTCACTCTGGGAGTTTGATTTGGAGGCCCACTACCTTGCTTACCATTTTCATCAATATTATTTTACCTCACAAGCATTGATGGATATACATCATTAGTCCCTTTCAAATGGTTCCTTTTGTTCATTGACTTCAAAACATTCATTCACATTAAATTGGTTCATACTAGTACCTTGGACCCATTATCATTATTAGTGGGCTACCTTACATCTATAAATTATTTTTATCATCAATTACTGACTAGAGGGTTTCTCCAATTCTTGACCATGACTCATTATCACATCATGGAGATTCGTACTTGATTGTAGCAATGTTCCAATTCCATTTGAACTCCAGGGACATATGTGGATTTTTTCATAATTTTCTTAGATCCTCTAGTTTGAGATTACATCTAGTGAGATCTCGACGTGTTCTGGGCCCTATTCCAATGGACCTCCTCTGCTACAAGTCTATGCTCCCCCTAGGAAACATGGTTACACGACATATTTTAGATGGAAGTGGCATTCATTTTTAGATGTATAATGACCTATATTGACAATAAATGGTTCCATAATTTACTTGCATTGACTATTTCATGAGCATGGGTATGCCTACTTTATTTGTAAAGAGATTGTATACATGCATACCCTCACCATTTTGTTTTCCAGGTGGCCTTTTTTCTCTCTTCGTTTGGGTTCTCTATCTAGTTCAAGGTCTCTCTCTCGGTAATTTTAATAGAAACACGTGATGCATTTTTCCTATACGATGCACTTATAACCTCGCACACCATAAAGCATCTATTATCACACCAATTTCATCCATATACAACACTCGAGTGATGTTAGCCAACTATATCTCAAATTAGCACTTACCCCACCTAATTAACTCTAAACTATGGAGAAAGGCGAACTATTTCATGATGGATTGAATTCAAGCCCTAAATTTGACCAAATGGAGGACTATGCAACATCTCAATTCATGGGGCACATGACTATACTAGAAATCCTTCAATATCTACATAATTCCTATTACACTAATAGTCCATTAATTTTCATAGCCCATTGAATGCTAGGATCACTTTATGGAAGATGTTATGTTAATGGATATCCATACCAGTCAAATCTCTTCACCTAATGAGGAGTAATTGGTCATAGCTTACCCATACTCAGATTGAATGTAAGCACATGCACCGAGATTTTAAATATATCTCCATTTCCATTTGTTTATCCCTTCGTGAATCTCTATAAGTGAGTGTCTTATCCATCTATTTCAAGAAGGTTTTTCATGCTAAGGTTATTCTACCAAGATTGTGGCAAATTTTGTGAATCCCTTTGCTTCCATTCACCATTCTTGGGTTTTCTTAACCTCATGATGTCCAATTTCTCTCCAAAATTTCCATTACATAAAGGGAAGTGATACAAAATTGCTACCATGCTAGAGAGAGACTATTTGAGGATAAAAAGAACCATCATGTTTGCACAGAGGTCTGATAGGGTGGATCTTTGAGGTTTTTAGAGTTTTTTAAGGCATGTTAGGGGTATTTGGGACATTGATGACAAATTTCAAGCCTTTCTAATAAAGTGATATTTGGGTAGAATTTTCACATAAGAAATAGCCTTCGCGCAACCAAAATGCTTGTGTAAAATTAAAATATATACAAATTTCCGAAATTAATTCCCAGCACGCACTTTTCAATTTTTTAAAATTCAAACTCCTGTCAAGTCAGGATATGAGTTGTCACTTAATCTTCATCATAATCTCCCACATGAATTATATTCCCAAGATCTTATTCATCTCCATTACCTCTCATCATAAACCAATTTTATCGTGTTTATCCTCTATTTGTTGTGTAAAGCACCCAAGTTTTCTGAAACTGTAAGTTTCCTCATTTTTTTTTACCCTATTACATAGATCTCTTTCCTGAAATTATTGAGTCAGTTATTGTCTCCATAAATCGAGAGTTGGGTCTTAGGTTTTGCTTTTGTAGGTGAACTATTTCCAAATACAGTTGGTTGCTACAGATTCTGCCAGAAGTTGTAGGGCCATCATGATCAAATGGCCCGAGCATTTTCAAAGTATTTTTGTTGATGTGTGAATAAAGTCATGTGATTGTGCTCTATGTGTTGGAGAAATTTCTATTTTCGGCACATTAGTTCAGTGGGAGTTAACTGACTAGTTCTATTTTAGACTTTCTAATCTTAGATCATCACTATTATGCATGCATTCCTAATTATAGGATGGCATTGCCTATATGAGTGAAGATCACTCACTCATTGATTAGATCATAATATGCATTGATTCTCATCCTTCACTGTGTATCTCTCTTCCTTTTCTTGATAATCTTTGTTTGTGTATTCTTTAGCTAGGTCTCTTGTGCAAGTTTCCATGAAACATTGACATGGTATCAGAGCCGAGATCCTTGGAGCAACCCATACAAGCCAGAGAAGAAAGAAAGATTCCTTGACTAAACCTAGTTTCCGCAATCATCGTGGACTATCCCTATCGAAAGGTGCGACGATTGGAATCATCACGGCCTATCCCTATCGAAGGGTGCGACGGTCGCACTGTGTCCTTCACTAGGGTCCTTCACAATCACCCTTCACTGTGTCCTTCACAATATTTGCACTGTGCCCTTCACTAGGGTGCGATGATTCATCGTCATCGCTATTTATCCTTCTATAGGGTGCGACGATTCAGCAACCCTCCAAAATATGGTTTTCTGGAGTAAAATAGCCATATCTCGAAATCCGCGATCTGGGTCAGGCTGAAATTTTTACGAGAGACATATAACATAGGGATGCTCATGCTCACAGAAAATCTTCAAAACCCACATCATATGTTAGGAGATATAGTTTTTTTATCATATATATATATAGTTGCCATAACATTGTCAGTCATATCTCGGAATCCACGATATGGGTTTTCAGGATATTTTCATAATCAATAACAGGATGGAGGTGATGTAACTTATTCAATCAAGTCTAGTGATAATACTCACACCGTAAAACTATTTTGAATGGAAGCCGAAGGCTGCATTCCAACTCAAAATAAAAGGACTTTATAATTTGACGATGGCAACAAAAACATAACCTACATCAGCGCTTGAGAAGACCAGATGGGCAAACCGTAAGGATGAGGCCACATGACTACTTCTTGAGTTAATATCCACTAATTTATGGTTTCATGTTGTCTCATCCAAGACTCCAAATGAGATCTGGACCACCTTGGAAGGACTCTTTGGAAAGAAGGATGATATGTGAGGTCATATGCTTGAGGTAGAGTTGAATACCTTAGACCCTAAAAGTTTTGATAATATACATGATTTCTTTACTAAATTTAATTCTTTGCTATTGAGCTTGGGTGAATGTGGTATTGATAAGTATACATAAGAGGGAAAACTTATTCTAACAATCTTGTCCAAGCTAGGACCAAAATACACTGTATATGTCTCCAATTTCCATTCTGGTAGATGTCTTTTTGGAACAAATTGGAAAATGCCTACATTGGCTCAGTTCATTGAGTCTCTCACAGAAGAGCATAAAAAAATCGTACACATGGGGATCTTCAAGGATCCCAAAGCACATGAACTCGCCATGCATGATGGAAAAGGATCATCCAAATAGAACGGGAAGGAGAAATAGAACGAGAAGGAGGGATATCCCAAACCCTTTAACGATTCTTCAGGTTCCAAAGACTCTTTAGATTCGAAGAAGAATAAGAAGGGAAAGAAATGCACTTACTGCAATAAACCGAATCATGAAAAATCCATATGCATGAAGAAACAAATCGATCTTATGGCACATACACTTCAACATAACAACCTTGGAAACTTCATTCCATATGGAGTCAAGAAGCAGAAGGAAGAAGATCATGCTCCTATGAAAGGTAATCATCATGAAAGGTAATCATCATCCCCTGGTTGCAATTAATTCCTCATTTGATTCATGGATTATAGATTCTAGTGCATCCCATCATATGGAAGTGAAAGAGGAAGTTTTTTCCTCTTTGAGTCCATGCTCAAGACCCCCTATTCTCATGGGGGATGATACTCCAGTGGCAATAGCAAGAGAAGGGAGAGTGGAACTCCATAATGGTAGTTTTGAGAATGTTTTACATGTTCCAAATCTTTCTATGAATCTTCTCTCAGTTTATCAAATCACTCAGAAAGGTAAAAAGGTTGAATTTACATCAGATTCAGTTTCAATAATTGACATGCATAACAATTCCATCACTGCAATTGATGAGGTGGATCACAAGTCAAGGTTGTATAAATTCACTAAGTTTTTTTATGATGACTCCTCCTTTCTACTTACACATAAGGAGAGTACTTTGCATGCACCTCCAGTGCAACATGCATATACTCTTGTGCTTCCATCAGTTTCAGACATCAGAGATGATTCCATACACTCAGATTTTGTACATGGAAATAAGCAGGTAGTACAACCAGATAAGAAGCCAATGTTGAAGCTTCAACAGATGCCCAAGAAGGCACATACCACACTTCATGCAAAAGACAACCTTGCATGGAATCCATTAATGGATTCAAGGAGGAATCGATCTCAGCATGAAGAGCCTTCTCATGTACTTTCAACTTCAGAACCTATGATGCCCATGCATTGCTATATGGTTCAATCTACTGATCTGCAGACCTGCAATAAGGTTGTGGGAAATCCATTATGGCAAGCATGCAGGAGGAGCATGAATCTATCCTAAAGAATCAGACTTCACATCTGGTTCCACTTTCACCAGAAAGGAATATTTTCAGATGTAGATGGGTCCACGGGATCAAGAGGTACAAGGCTAGACAGGTTGCCAAAGGAGTTCATCAGATCCATAAATATTTCTACATCTTCACGAAGACTTTCAGTGAGAATAAGTTTCATATTTTGCAGGATCGTCTTGCAGTGAAGAACACAGTTGCCTAGCAGCTGTCGTTATCTTCTTTTGATACATTATCTTTTGAGGGGGGGTTTTGTTCCCACGTGTTTTTCCCTCTTTCCTCACTTTTAGTCAGTGTTCATTAGTTGCATTGTACATGAGTACCTAATATGGCCTAGTAGCCAGGACTCATTTTTTACTCCATAGTGATGTTCAGGGGAGGTGTTGAAGAAATTTCTATTTTCGGCACACTAGTTCAGTGGGAGTAACACTAGTTCAGTGGGAGTTAACTAACTAGTTCTATTTTAGACTTTCTAATCTTGGACCATCACTATTATGCATGCATTCCTAATTATAGGATGTCATTTCTTATATGAGTGAAGATCACTCACTCATTGATTAGATCATAATATACATTGATTTGTATCCTTCATTGTGTATCTCTCTTCCTTTTCTTGATAAGCTTTGTTTGTCTATGCTTTAGCTAGGTCTCCTGTGCAAGTTTCCATGAAACACTGACACTATGGTTCATGTTTAGGGTTGTTCAACACTTTTGAAATTTATCAAGACTTCAACACTCTGTTCCTCAAGGAGTTCTATTCAAATTTTACAACCGAGTTTATTTATTTAAAAAAAAAAATTACGAACAATTATTTTGGTAGCGCTTGTCAACATTTTAAAACATAAATCTACCAAAATGCCTATAATATTCAGAAAAATAGAGTACACGTATTTTGAAGACAACGAGCTATTGAGTGAATCCCGAGGCTTCTTTGAAGCATGATTATCATTTGAAACACATGTCAACATCATCTAAAGGATGGGATTCATGAGAAAGTGTCATCAAAGCTTTGGTCAAAGTAATCCCATAAATCTTGGATCTCCAACAAATTTGCTATATTTTTTCCTTAAAATATTTCTAGCTATTTTTTTGGGGGAAGTCAAAGATGCTCTCGACCTGATCATAATGAATTACTCTTGATGCATTTATTTTGGATCTAGAAACTACCTTGAAAATCTATATATTGTTTGAATGTAATGAGAAGAGTGATAGGTGAGGGTCGAGTAGTGAGGTTCCTATGTATATGTACAGGACTGAGACATGCTTGAAGTTTGATTGATGTTATTATCAGAGTTTCTAAAGCAAGTAATGGACCTTTGTTTCTCTTATATGTTGTCTTCTCTCTTATGAATACAAGTAAATTGATAACATATCAGTTTCATTTAAATATTGTAACTATTGTGTGGTTATCGCTATCTTTGCATGGGCTTAGGGTCTGATGGATATTGTGTTCATATGTGTTTAAATTTACTAGTTTGAAACAATTTCATCTTAGCAAGTTCTCTTATTTTAAGTTATGAGATGAGAGTTGGATGCAATCATATTGTCATTTGAAATCTTTTAACTCTATCTTCTTTATATAAACCTTAGCTTGTTGGGTTCATAATTATGTATTCAACATCTGATTTAAATATACAACTCATCAGATGCTAGCCCTTTCTTTATCCCTATTTAAAGTTGACTTGTTGCTTAGTCTCTTTCCACCTTCCTCCAACTACACTTTAATAAAACAATCATTCCCGCAAGTTCAAGATGTTCTAGGCTTGGTTCTCATGCAATCAAGATTCAACTTCTAGCAGTAGCACATCCCACAAATAGAGGTTAGAGACCACATATACAAGAATCCCCTCAGGTGATACAATTCATGTTTTATTGCCTTTCCATTAGTTAATATAAATATTTTCTTTTCTTCCCCCCAAAGAGTTTTTTTACACAATTGAACTCTTGTTTGGATAGATATTTAGTTATTATATATACTTCATGGATAGATTGGATAGCATTGATTTTTTGTCCACCCCCTTACTTGTTTTCTCTATCTCTACAACCAGTTGGGAAAGGTCTTTTGATGTACACACACACCAAAATTTCCACTGAAATAAATTTCATGTACTTTATTTTACTTTGCATACCAACATGCTCTTAATGGTTTTGTAATGAATTTTATTTAATCAAATTTTGATTTGTTGACTTTTCATGAATAGATCATTGAGATATTGGTTCATTTTGTAGTATGATAACTTCATTGAGTCTATATAGGTAAGTGTATTTTTTACATCCTTGTATCTTCTTGTAAGGTCCTTCATTGTTGAAGAATTAAGTTCTACATGTTTTACTTTGTACACATTTGCAACCCTCATATTTCAAGTTTGGATCCCACATGGATATGGAATTTTGACTATAGAATTGATCTCAAGGAGAGACTCATTGATACTATAGGGGCTTTCTTTCCATATAGTTAGGTGGAATACATGTCAACCATCCATCATAAGTTCTCATCATGTTTTCTCTTATGTTGTTTTTGTATTTTTATTACATGAATAACATCTTGTTCTTTTTGTACATGTCAAACATTGAAATATTTTTAATTGGGATTATAGGGATGCAGGTTAGGTCCACCATGATATATATTAGTTCTTGAGTATCCATCATAAGTTCTCATCATGTTTTCTCTTATGTTGTTTTTGTATTTTTATTACATGAATAACATCTTGTTCTTTTTGTACATGTCAAACATTGAAATATTTTTAATTGGGATTATAGGGATGCAGGTTAGGTCCACCATGATATATATTAGTTCTTGAGTGGTCTCTTGACTTTCCTGGAGTTTACCCTTTTGAATAGTCATTAAACTTTCATAATGTCTCCCCAAATTTGAGTAAATGACTCATTTCATTGATTTAAAATCACAATTGTATAAAATAAATGTTTTTCTTCATGTAAATTTGCAACTACCTTAATTTTTTTTTTTTTTTTTTTTTATCCTCCCTTCACCTAATTTCAACATTCTTCAAGTTCAAAGTAACATGCATGGGAAAGTATAAAATGAACTTGGATCTAACACCTTTTACTTCTTGTGACAATAGAAGGGCAACGTGAACAAAGTGTCAATTTGGGTTTTAGGGTTTATCTTCACCTATTTTATCTATTTCTATTTTTTCTCATTCTAACAACGCGTCCTTAAGGATATGAAGGAAACTCAATAAAATAACCAAGATTTAGTAAAATTGTTTATTTTTGTCTTCTTGAGTTTATTAATGCTTAATAAACTTGTCATTCATTGGTTCAGTGAATCAAATTTTATTTTTGTATTTGCCTTCATCTAACTTAGGTCCATTTAATCATTTTCAACCTTATTTTATATAGTGCACCCGTTCATGAAGCTTAGCGACAACTTTAACCCGTATTTTAGTTTGAAATATTTCTTCACTAGTCTAGAGGTATGGATAGTAAATTCAATCCATTTTCTACTAGTCTTATAGGGAATTTCTATTATTGACCTTATCTACATTTTTTTCCCATGTTTCCACACTAGATAGGATCAACTTCAATCCTTCCAACTTGTCCTTGATATAATACACATTATTTTATACCTTTTTTGTACTAAGATATATTAATTTTTCAACTCATCATCTGGAATTGAGTCTCTCTCTAATTAATGTCATATTTCAGCATATCCGTATAAGAGCTTTTCTTATCAATGTGTATTTTCCTTTATTTATTATTTGCAAAGTTATAAGTAGAATTGCAAAATAGGGAATTCATTATTATAGATAATTGTAGCTTTCTTGATCAATTTTAGGGATATATATTATTTCTTGTAGGCTATTAACTATTTATTCTATCTAGCCATTTTTCTTTATGACTTTTTTCCTTATTTGTACCTCTATGTAATGTTTTTAAAGATGAGTATTTATCTTGTTGATTTGACCTTTTTCCTTATTTCTACCTCTATGTAATGTTTTTAGAGATGAGTATTTATTTTATTGATTTTGTATTTTTCATATCTTTTGATGGGAATCTATGACCCATAATCTTTGTCATGTTCTTAGTCTTGTTTCTTTAAATATCCCTTCATAATTTTGTATGG
Organism: Picea engelmannii; assembly: GCA_009831015.1. Taxonomy (NCBI): domain Eukaryota; kingdom Viridiplantae; phylum Streptophyta; class Pinopsida; order Pinales; family Pinaceae; genus Picea; species Picea engelmannii. The sequence continues at coordinate 11,793 of ML780725.1, forward strand.
TTTAATTCAACTATCCAATTCCTTGTGATCCAAATGTATCTTTCACTTTTTATTTATTTCTTTGACAAGAATTTTATTTATACATGCCTTCATATCAAATTCTACCTACCACAAGGTGTTGATAAGTGCTTGTACTAAGGGGATTTTGTAATGTTCATCAAATTTATTCCTTAAATAAATTTCCACTTTCTTTATCTCCTTATGTTTTAGGTAACTCAAAGTTGAGTAATTCTTCGTGAACAAGTTGGGATTCTTATTTTGTTTGTTCTTCCATTATTACTTGTTGGTGTTGTCATACTAGGATTAGTATAGTCCAGTTTTTTTAGGTACTTGAACATACCACATAAATTGATTTCTATCAATTTGTGGGTGGGTTTCATGATCATGATTGGATAGATGATAATGATCATGAAAATATATTGAAAATGTCAATTGTTCTGAAGGTAACAATTCCACATTCTTGACCCTAGATTCATCTTCAATATCATAAATCATATCCCCATCAAGATGAAAACAACTCATATCCCATTTATGAATCCCAATATGAAGAAGATCATTAATGTTTTCAATCTCATGGTTTTCATGTTCTTCATCAAATGAAAATTTTACCAAATCCAAGGGTTTCTCTAAAAACTCATCACTTTCCAAATCATCAAAGGATGCATCATACAAATCAAAATCTTGGAAAGGAGTACAACTTACCAAACCCTTGTCTTCATGTGAAGGAGAGAAGGAATGTTGTATACCTTCATCTTCATTAAATGGAGGAGAAAATATCAATTTATCATCTTCATGAAGAGGACTACTCTCTTCAATAGGGTCTTCTTCATGGATTTGTTCTTCAACGTGATATGCTTCAGCAAGGTCCTCTTCTTCACTGGATTCATAAGGTGGCTCTTGATCTTGTTCAAAAGTTTGATAACTTCCTTCATGAATCTCTTCTTCATGTTCTTGTTCTTCAATGAAGTCTTGAGGTGCTTTATCTTCAAATTCTTCAACAGGGTTAAGAATATTTTCTTCTTGTAGGGATACCATCAGATCGTAAAAAGTGTCTTCATACCTATAAAATATTGGGCCCCGAGGCTTGAGAATTTTTTTAATGAAATCTATAGTAGAATATATATTATTTGGACTACAAGAATGTATGACCCAATCCTTTTATTTTTCTTCCAAATAAAGAATAAAAGATCTCATCAACACATCTTCATGTATCATATTTACCTGAGGTATTTTCAATAATTTTACAACATGATTAATGTCCAAAGAAGGATCACCATTAGATTTTGGACAACCACCCCACTAATCCCTAGAAAAGTGATTTAGATATCCATGAACACTCTCGAAATCAATATCCTTATATATTTCATGAAATTCCCATGGATCCATATTTCTTTACTTAACATACAATTTGATATGAAGTTTAAAAATAAGAGATAATACCTCATACCAAATGTGTGTGTGTGTGTGGAGTCACCAAGGTGAATTTCAAATGCCTTTGCAATTATGCTTGCTTCACCTTACAAACTTAAAGTATCCAAAATTTGCATAGGGAAAAGGACTTCTTCCCTCAAGGGAGTTTCCATATTAGAAAACTTAGGTTGGGATTTGGCTTACACTCATCAAAAAATGTTGAAGCATAGACTTCAAATATCCAAGGAGAAAGACTCAATTCTCCCCGACAACAACACCAAAATGTTACCACACAATCTAGAACCAAGTGAAAATCCTTCATAAGGCACTAAGACTAGTTGAACATGGAAAATGTTACCACTGTCACCTAGGAAACAAATTCCCCCTTTTTAGTAAAGGAATAGTATCCAACACAAGGGAGGCTTCCCCATTAGACTCCAAGAATCCCTAGACAAGACACAATCAAGTTTAGGGCCCCTTGGGGTGACCACTCAAACCATCACCAATGAAAAGGATAGACAAAGTATTAATGAGGTGGTGAGACAAGACAATTTTTAGACTTAAAGTAGAGATGATCTAGGTCAATCTAATAGGTCTTTTTTTTAAATCAAGTATAGGCTCAAACGGACACCCAAACACTAGAAATGAAGAATAGGTCTAGGGCTATGGTAAAACTATTAAAATAGATACAAAATTACAACAATCAAGTAATTTATTACCACATCAAATAAATAGCCCTTTAACATGCAATAATTCAATGAATAAAGAGGGCTAAACAATTATCTAAATTAGGGTTTAATTTCTAACAAAATCACAAAATTAAAGAGTAATAAACAACCCTAAAACCCTAAACTTTTTTCCATGGATGGTTGTTATAACACTTCAAAAATATAAATTAGGGTTTCAACAATGTATATTGGGTCAAAAGTATGCCTAAATACCAAAACATCTGTCTTTATGGTTAGAAATGATTTTTTTTTGCATTAAAACCCTAAAGTAGTAAAAGAGAGTAACTTTCAACATTTATGATTGACTATTGGGAGAAAAATACTAGTGCCTACCATTTTTTAGGCATATGGGGTCAATTAAGGATCTCTTTGGAGAGAAATGTGTGTATTTTTTAGGGTGATACCTAGAGGTTGTCCACCACTAACCCTAGGAGATCCTCCTAAAATGATAAGGGAATAAATCAAGGGAAGGTCCTCCACTAGTCACCTTCAAAGGGTTTTGACAAGAAGGTTTTGATTGATTAGATTTTTGTGGTGAGGATTGTTTTCAGACGTGTTCGGAAAAACCACAGTATTTTCAATGGATTGTCGACGTTTCAGATCCATATCAACATCCATCTTCAGGATAAGAAGCCTAGGTTTTTAATAATGATGAGAAGAGTTTGTTATAAATACTTGAGGGGAAGGGAGACCTACGTGTCGGCTAGAACCTTAACGAAAATTTAAAGACTTTAATTAAGTTTTTTTAGGGTTTTATTTATTAATTTTTTTTAAAGTTAAGTTATTATAAAATTCTTCATTTTCTAATTTATTGTTTTTATTTTAAGTAATGGTAATTTTTATATTTCTAGTGATGAAAAAGTGTTTTAATAATTTTTTTTGTTCATAAGTTTAAGTCTAAGTGATTAAGTTTTTAATGAAGATAGGTTAGTGGTTTTTTTAAGGGTTTTAGTTAATATTAAGTTTTTAATCTAGATAATAGTATATTAGGTATTTTAATTAGTGTTTAAAGTCAGGGTTTATTTATCGAAGGGTTATTTGGTAGTGTTATTAATAATATTAAAATAATAATATAAATTAATTAATATTAAAATTGTTTTTTATTAGTGTTATACTAGTAAATAAAGTTTTAATATTTATTAAAATTAGAAGAATAGTCGGCTTGAGAATTACTTACCTATTCTTATTCTTATTTTTATGAATCAAGGGGAACCAATTTTCACTTAATTCTAGGCCATTGTCTCTATTTAGGTTGCTTGGGTGTTTACACTATTCTTCTAATTTTAATAAATATTAAAACTTTTTTTACCAGTATAACACTAATAAAAAAACATTTTTAATATTAATTTATTTATATTATTATTTTACTATTATTAATATCATTACCAAATAACCCTTCAATAAATAAACCCCGACTTTAAACACTAATTAAAATACCTAATATACTATTATCTAGATTAAAAACTTAATATTAACTAAAACCCTTAAAAAACCACTAACCTATCTTCATTAAAAACTTAATCTCTTAGATTTAAGCTTATGAACAAAAAAACTTATTAAAACACCTTTTCATCACTAGAAATATAAAAATTACCATTACTTAAAATAAAAACAATAAATTAGAAAATGAAGAATTTTATAATAACTTAACTTAATTTTTTTTAATAAATAAAACCCTAAAAAACTTAACTAAATTCTTTAAATTTTCGCTAAGGTTCTAGCCGACACATAGATATCCCTTCCCCTCAAGTATTTATAACAAGCTCTTCTCATTGTTCTTAAAAACCTAGGCTTCTTGTCCTGAAGATGGATCCTCATATGGATTTGAAACGTCGACAATCCACTGACAATACTGTGGTTTTTCCGAACACATATGAAAAGAAGGGTTTGTTCAAGAATAATCCAAGAGAATATTTAGCCAACACTAGAGAAGCAACATTACACTTAAATTCATTCATAAACATAACCATAATATGAAAAGAGACCACTTAATCAAAAAATATTTCATCCATCAAAACCCTAGCATAATGATCATCCAAGTAGTAGTAATGAATCCACAAGCATAACTCCTCCAAAAAATCATTCTAACTAATCATCCATAGAATTCTTCATAATAGAGAACAAGTAGTGATATATCTCTTCAAGTAGCAATGACTTAAAGTGAGAAGTGCTTCTCTTATTTATATGAGAGATTTAACACCCTTCTCACACAATAGAAGCCCCAAAAACATAAAATATGGCCTTTATCTTTCATAAACCCTAGAGATAAGGCAACAATACATAAAAAAATCCATGATACATGAGTGGATAGGTCTCTAAGACCCCAAACGATGCCTCCAATATGAAATAAACTAGCTTAAACATTAAATTGACACACATGGAAGTGCTCTAGAACTTACACGTGTGGCACACATGGCCTCAAAAGGAGATGGCTCAACGAAAAAGTGGTGAAAAGAGGCTCAAAAGTAAAACATTTCCATGAAAGGGTGCAACATTTCATCTGCAAAAAGTGCCTCATCATCCAAATGGTGTGATGTCTCATCAAAATGTGCCATAGCATCATCAAGAATCCCAAAACGTCACCTCTAGGTGCTCCATCATGAAAAGGTGCAACATCCTATCACCAAAAGGTACCATCATCAATGGAAAGGTGCCACATCATCTCCAAGCAGAACATCCTCAGGCAAGGGTCCAACATCCTCTAGAGAAGGTAGATTGTCCCATCAAGTCATCATCAACATGTAACATCCCATCATCAAGGAGATCAAGGTCATACCCCAAGTGTGCTAGGGTGTCTCATCAATAGATCCATGTCATCAAAAGGTCCAACGTCCTCCTAGGAGTGTAAAATTACCTCTATAAAGTGGTGGCGATTGCCCCCATAAAGTGTGCTAGTAGCCCCTCAATATCCTCCAAAGGATCCAAGTGTCAACCAAGCCTGTGGCTATGTACAATCCATCGTCCAAGGAAGGACTCATGTGGTTTGATGCATCATAAGGACTAGAGGAACGATACACAATCCAAACACAAAATAATCTCATAGAGTATCATGTTCAAACTTCACATTAGCTTACAAAGTTATACAATTTCCTAAGACTAAGTATGGGAGGATCATTATTACCCTTATTATGTGTGTCAATACCCAGGCTAAGAAGTATGTCACAAGGAACCCATCGAGGAGTATGTGCAATGGTATGTGGCATGGAAAAGGGTTTACTTCATGGGGTGGATGTCATTGACATGCAGAGCCATATATGATAGTCATCCTCATTATCACCAAGGAGCACTTAGGAAAACCCTTGTTTTCTTTTTTCTTTATAGCTTTAACCTTTTTTGGCTTTTGAAATTCAGTTTGATAAGTCCTTTTGTAAGATATGCATTCATTGCATAAGACTTAGGGTGATGGCCCCTTAGCGAGGGGGTAGAGCTCATGCTTCTTTCTTTCTTGGTTTTTAATACTTTGCTTTTATTATTTGTTTCTTTGCCTTACATTTTGAATTATGATTTTTCTCTTTCTATATCATATTATTTTATAAAGCTACATCAACCTCAGGCATTCAAGCCCCTTCTTCTCGTGGGATTATGAAGCACACATTTTTTTGGGATACATGTAACAACCAACCCAAAATAAAGGACAATGGATAGGGCATAGATGGAATATGTTATTTATGGTTAGGGATATGTACATGTTACCCCCATCAAGGCTTCCAATAGTACAACTTTTCCCAAGAGTGACAACACTTGAATACAAGATGATGATGACCACCAAGGTGAGACAAGGAAACAAGAATAAATTTGAAGCATCATGATTCATTATCCAATTGAATCCATGATCGCCATTTTCATGCCTCAAGTATTGACATTATCACTCGATATGAAGTGCCATAGAAATATACATCAATGTGTAATTCACCATGTCATCTAAGTGAGTTGAGCTTAGCATGTAATGGAAAGCATCTATGGGAAATTGTCTGTGGAGAGTTCAGAATGACATCATTGGATATATTGTCTAGAATGTGGAACATGGGGAAAAAAATCTCCTCTAGTTACCCCTAGGAGTGAGGGGGTAACAATATCAACACAAGGAAGGATACTTTGATGTCAACCTTTAGACTTGCATTTTCAAGAATTTAACTTTTAATTTACATAGTTTTAGTGCACACAATATCTTATAAATCCCTTCTATCTAAATTATGTAACATTGTTTACATACACACCCATATTAAGAGCATAAAGAGGTTAAGTCATATCAAATTAGAATAGATGAGAAAACATATGGTGTTGCAATGAGATCACCTTGCTCTCATGTCATAGTAAATTTCTCTCTCTTGTCATAAGAAATTTGTATATGCAATGCTTTGAGAGTAAGACAATCCCTCTTGATCAAATTAAAATGGTGTTTTAGGTATGTTAATCATCTACATAAGAATGAGTTGGAACACAAAAAAATTATGATGGAAGTAGAGGAATGCAAATGCCTACCTTTCTTAGATGTATTGGAATATGTATGGCTCAATAACTCATTAGATATATAGGAAGAAACATGTAATTCATTTCAAAATAACATCCAAAGTTTATAAAGCATGAATATAGTGAAAATTCACATTGTTTCCATTACTACTACATAGGTACTCCTCATAGACCAATATCACAAAATAAGAGAAGAGTGTTTTCACAACAAAACTATGTTGATTATTCTTCATACATTGTAATTGTAAACATATAAATACATGACGAATTCTCCTAAAGATAGACATACTACCTTATCACAATCATAACTAGTTGAGAGAATATCTCAACCACACACTAAACTAGGAGATAATTTAGCTCTAGCCAACAACCTCTTAAAACCACTCAAGAATGCTATTCACATAGAGATATTCTCTACCTGACAACAACCAATAGAATAATAAACAATGTGACTAAGTACATGACAAGTATGAGTTAACTATTATAATACTCCGCATTAATGAGTACTTGTATTTTCTAGTCAGATCTTCATTATTTTCTAATCTACTACAACAAATGATTCTTTAGATCCTAAAGATGATCTCATATTGCAAAGTGTTCATTTGGTCTAAAACTGGTACTTGTATCATGTAACTTGAGCAGGGAATCACCACCAAATTGTCAAAGTCCATATAAAGGAATAACCATCCCCTAGAGTACATAGGTACCTAACCACTGTAACCGTAGATCTAGTACAGAGTCCTCCACCTACAAGGTTCATTCAACTCCTTAATGAACTCCCTGTGACTATGCAAATAACTTTGCCAACGATTTCCAAGAACTAACCAATGGCACTAATGCACCTTGCACTCTATTGACTTATGTTCCTTGAATCTTTCTTGATTTGATTCTAACACACCTAGTCCAACATCACCCAAAGTATACATCCAATGAATGGATCACCCAACATACAAGTGTTAACAACTCCTTGTATCAATGAATAACCTCCCCTTAATGGAAACTCAAGACTAAACATCAAACCTCCATTGTTGTATACTGGACCATGAATCATAACCAAACCAATAGTATGCATGCCTATATAGGGATTACAATGATATGCCAATTACTTTACACAAATTTTAAACCTTACCTCAAATACCATAGAACCATAATGTTTTCCTTTGTTGATTTATTCTTCCTTATGTTCCTTTGAAGTCATGTACATAACTGATGTCTCCATATTTATCATCCTGAGTTTGTACTTTCAAAACAAACTTGTCCAATATTGGAGTGCCTAATTCGAATATGGATGAATCCTTGCAAAAATAAGTTAGGTGACTCAATGTCACTTCCCATCACATACCATTTCCTGAGAGCTACACAGTTTTGACCTTTTATTTGCAACTGAGAGTTGTTCTCTATTTGAGGTACTCCTGTTACACTCCTCTCATTCAAAACTTAGTCAAAACACATAAGAATGCATTGTACAATGTCCCTTCCCTGGACGTATTTCAATCCTTACAACATTTTCTCTCTTTCAAATAAACACTACTAAACCATCATGCTACATGACAACCAACTATTTCCCATGTGAACAATCACATCATAAAGGACAATTTCAATGGTTACTGCATCATTACCTTGTTTTTTATGACCTCTTACCATAAACTTGTGAACCTTGTACCTTCACTTTAGCGTGTTGGGTAACACCAATCATGTACCCCCAACTTCTCAAGGAAACGACTTGACATTAACATACCATGAGATAACTACAATTACATTTGACATGACATCAAATGTATTTAATTTCATCTTGTGACTTTCATCCACTACCATATGACATAT
>ML780725.1:20324-30649 GCA_009831015.1 Picea engelmannii
CATGGTGGACCTAACCTGCATCCCTATAATCCCAATTAAAAATATTTCAATGTTTGACATGTACAAAAAGAACAAGATGTTATTCATGTAATAAAAATACAAAAACAACATAAGAGAAAACATGATGAGAACTTATGATGGATGGTTGACATGTATTCCACCTAACTATATGGAAAGAAAGCCCCTATAGTATCAATGAGTCTCTCCTTGAGATCAATTCTATAGTCAAAATTCCATATCCATGTGGGATCCAAACTTGAAATATGAGGGTTGCAAATGTGTACAAAGTAAAACATGTAGAACTTAATTCTTCAACAATGAAGGACCTTACAAGAAGATACAAGGATGTAAAAAATACACTTACCTATATAGACTCAATGAAGTTATCATACTACAAAATGAACCAATATCTCAATGATCTATTCATGAAAAGTCAACAAATCAAAATTTGATTAAATAAAATTCATTACAAAACCATTAAGAGCATGTTGGTATGCAAAGTAAAATAAAGTACATGAAATTTATTTCAGTGGAAATTTTGGTGTGTGTGTACATCAAAAGACCTTTCCCAACTGGTTGTAGAGATAGAGAAAACAAGTAAGGGGGTGGACAAAAAATCAATGCTATCCAATCTATCCATGAAGTATATATAATAACTAAATATCTATCCAAACAAGAGTTCAATTGTGTAAAAAAACTCTTTGGGGGGAAGAAAAGAAAATATTTATATTAACTAATGGAAAGGCAATAAAACATGAATTGTATCACCTGAGGGGATTCTTGTATATGTGGTCTCTAACCTCTATTTGTGGGATGTGCTACTGCTAGAAGTTGAATCTTGATTGCATGAGAACCAAGCCTAGAACATCTTGAACTTGCGGGAATGATTGTTTTATTAAAGTGTAGTTGGAGGAAGGTGGAAAGAGACTAAGCAACAAGTCAACTTTAAATAGGGATAAAGAAAGGGCTAGCATCTGATGAGTTGTATATTTAAATCAGATGTTGAATACATAATTATGAACCCAACAAGCTAAGGTTTATATAAAGAAGATAGAGTTAAAAGATTTCAAATGACAATATGATTGCATCCAACTCTCATCTCATAACTTAAAATAAGAGAACTTGCTAAGATGAAATTGTTTCAAACTAGTAAATTTAAACACATATGAACACAATATCCATCAGACCCTAAGCCCATGCAAAGATAGCGATAACCACACAATAGTTACAATATTTAAATGAAACTGATATGTTATCAATTTACTTGTATTCATAAGAGAGAAGACAACATATAAGAGAAACAAAGGTCCATTACTTGCTTTAGAAACTCTGATAATAACATCAATCAAACTTCAAGCATGTCTCAGTCCTGTACATATACATAGGAACCTCACTACTCGACCCTCACCTATCACTCTTCTCATTACATTCAAACAATATATAGATTTTCAAGGTAGTTTCTAGATCCAAAATAAATGCATCAAGAGTAATTCATTATGATCAGGTCGAGAGCATCTTTGACTTCCCCCAAAAAAATAGCTAGAAATATTTTAAGGAAAAAATATAGCAAATTTGTTGGAGATCCAAGATTTATGGGATTACTTTGACCAAAGCTTTGATGACACTTTCTCATGAATCCCATCCTTTAGATGATGTTGACATGTGTTTCAAATGATAATCATGCTTCAAAGAAGCCTCGGGATTCACTCAATAGCTCGTTGTCTTCAAAATACGTGTACTCTATTTTTCTGAATATTATAGGCATTTTGGTAGATTTATGTTTTAAAATGTTGACAAGCGCTACCAAAATAATTGTTCGTAATTTTTTTTTTTAAATAAATAAACTCGGTTGTAAAATTTGAATAGAACTCCTTGAGGAACAGAGTGTTGAAGTCTTGATAAATTTCAAAAGTGTTGAACAACCCTAAACATGAACCATAGTGTCAGTGTTTCATGGAAACTTGCACAGGAGACCTAGCTAAAGCATAGACAAACAAAGCTTATCAAGAAAAGGAAGAGAGATACACAATGAAGGATACAAATCAATGTATATTATGATCTAATCAATGAGTGAGTGATCTTCACTCATATAAGAAATGACATCCTATAATTAGGAATGCATGCATAATAGTGATGGTCCAAGATTAGAAAGTCTAAAATAGAACTAGTTAGTTAACTCCCACTGAACTAGTGTTACTCCCACTGAACTAGTGTGCCGAAAATAGAAATTTCTTCAACACCTCCCCTGAACATCACTATGGAGTAAAAAATGAGTCCTGGCTACTAGGCCATATTAGGTACTCATGTACAATGCAACTAATGAACACTGACTAAAAGTGAGGAAAGAGGGAAAAACACGTGGGAACAAAACCCCCCCTCAAAAGATAATGTATCAAAAGAAGATAACGACAGCTGCTAGGCAACTGTGTTCTTCACTGCAAGACGATCCTGCAAAATATGAAACTTATTCTCACTGAAAGTCTTCGTGAAGATGTAGAAATATTTATGGATCTGATGAACTCCTTTGGCAACCTGTCTAGCCTTGTACCTCTTGATCCCGTGGACCCATCTACATCTGAAAATATTCCTTTCTGGTGAAAGTGGAACCAGATGTGAAGTCTGATTCTTTAGGATAGATTCATGCTCCTCCTGCATGCTTGCCATAATGGATTTCCCACAACCTTATTGCAGGTCTGCAGATCAGTAGATTGAACCATATAGCAATGCATGGGCATCATAGGTTCTGAAGTTGAAAGTACATGAGAAGGCTCTTCATGCTGAGATCGATTCCTCCTTGAATCCATTAATGGATTCCATGCAAGGTTGTCTTTTGCATGAAGTGTGGTATGTGCCTTCTTGGGCATCTGTTGAAGCTTCAACATTGGCTTCTTATCTGGTTGTACTACCTGCTTATTTCCATGTACAAAATCTGAGTGTATGGAATCATCTCTGATGTCTGAAACTGATGGAAGCACAAGAGTATATGCATGTTGCACTGGAGGTGCATGCAAAGTACTCTCCTTATGTGTAAGTAGAAAGGAGGAGTCATCATAAAAAAACTTAGTGAATTTATACAACCTTGACTTGTGATCCACCTCATCAATTGCAGTGATGGAATTGTTATGCATGTCAATTATTGAAACTGAATCTGATGTAAATTCAACCTTTTTACCTTTCTGAGTGATTTGATAAACTGAGAGAAGATTCATAGAAAGATTTGGAACATGTAAAACATTCTCAAAACTACCATTATGGAGTTCCACTCTCCCTTCTCTTGCTATTGCCACTGGAGTATCATCCCCCATGAGAATAGGGGGTCTTGAGCATGGACTCAAAGAGGAAAAAACTTCCTCTTTCACTTCCATATGATGGGATGCACTAGAATCTATAATCCATGAATCAAATGAGGAATTAATTGCAACCAGGGGATGATGATTACCTTTCATGATGATTACCTTTCATAGGAGCATGATCTTCTTCCTTCTGCTTCTTGACTCCATATGGAATGAAGTTTCCAAGGTTGTTATGTTGAAGTGTATGTGCCATAAGATCGATTTGTTTCTTCATGCATATGGATTTTTCATGATTCGGTTTATTGCAGTAAGTGCATTTCTTTCCCTTCTTATTCTTCTTCGAATCTAAAGAGTCTTTGGAACCTGAAGAATCGTTAAAGGGTTTGGGATATCCCTCCTTCTCGTTCTATTTCTCCTTCCCGTTCTATTTGGATGATCCTTTTCCATCATGCATGGCGAGTTCATGTGCTTTGGGATCCTTGAAGATCCCCATGTGTACGATTTTTTTATGCTCTTCTGTGAGAGACTCAATGAACTGAGCCAATGTAGGCATTTTCCAATTTGTTCCAAAAAGACATCTACCAGAATGGAAATTGGAGACATATACAGTGTATTTTGGTCCTAGCTTGGACAAGATTGTTAGAATAAGTTTTCCCTCTTATGTATACTTATCAATACCACATTCACCCAAGCTCAATAGCAAAGAATTAAATTTAGTAAAGAAATCATGTATATTATCAAAACTTTTAGGGTCTAAGGTATTCAACTCTACCTCAAGCATATGACCTCACATATCATCCTTCTTTCCAAAGAGTCCTTCCAAGGTGGTCCAGATCTCATTTGGAGTCTTGGATGAGACAACATGAAACCATAAATTAGTGGATATTAACTCAAGAAGTAGTCATGTGGCCTCATCCTTACGGTTTGCCCATCTGGTCTTCTCAAGCGCTGATGTAGGTTATGTTTTTGTTGCCATCGTCAAATTATAAAGTCCTTTTATTTTGAGTTGGAATGCAGCCTTCGGCTTCCATTCAAAATAGTTTTACGGTGTGAGTATTATCACTAGACTTGATTGAATAAGTTACATCACCTCCATCCTGTTATTGATTATGAAAATATCCTGAAAACCCATATCGTGGATTCCGAGATATGACTGACAATGTTATGGCAACTATATATATATATGATAAAAAAACTATATCTCCTAACATATGATGTGGGTTTTGAAGATTTTCTGTGAGCATGAGCATCCCTATGTTATATGTCTCTCGTAAAAATTTCAGCCTGACCCAGATCGCGGATTTCGAGATATGGCTATTTTACTCCAGAAAACCATATTTTGGAGGGTTGCTGAATCGTCGCACCCTATAGAAGGATAAATAGCGATGACGATGAATCATCGCACCCTAGTGAAGGGCACAGTGCAAATATTGTGAAGGACACAGTGAAGGGTGATTGTGAAGGACCCTAGTGAAGGACACAGTGCGACCGTCGCACCCTTCGATAGGGATAGGCCGTGATGATTCCAATCGTCGCACCTTTCGATAGGGATAGTCCACGATGATTGCGGAAACTAGGTTTAGTCAAGGAATCTTTCTTTCTTCTCTGGCTTGTATGGGTTGCTCCAAGGATCTCGGCTCTGATACCATGTCAATGTTTCATGGAAACTTGCACAAGAGACCTAGCTAAAGAATACACAAACAAAGATTATCAAGAAAAGGAAGAGAGATACACAGTGAAGGATGAGAATCAATGCATATTATGATCTAATCAATGAGTGAGTGATCTTCACTCATATAGGCAATGCCATCCTATAATTAGGAATGCATGCATAATAGTGATGATCTAAGATTAGAAAGTCTAAAATAGAACTAGTCAGTTAACTCCCACTGAACTAATGTGCCGAAAATAGAAATTTCTCCAACACATAGAGCACAATCACATGACTTTATTCACACATCAACAAAAATACTTTGAAAATGCTCGGGCCATTTGATCATGATGGCCCTACAACTTCTGGCAGAATCTGTAGCAACCAACTGTATTTGGAAATAGTTCACCTACAAAAGCAAAACCTAAGACCCAACTCTCGATTTATGGAGACAATAACTGACTCAATAATTTCAGGAAAGAGATCTATGTAATAGGGTAAAAAAAAATGAGGAAACTTACAGTTTCAGAAAACTTGGGTGCTTTACACAACAAATAGAGGATAAACACGATAAAATTGGTTTATGATGAGAGGTAATGGAGATGAATAAGATCTTGGGAATATAATTCATGTGGGAGATTATGATGAAGATTAAGTGACAACTCATATCCTGACTTGACAGGAGTTTGAATTTTAAAAAATTGAAAAGTGCGTGCTGGGAATTAATTTCGGAAATTTGTATATATTTTAATTTTACACAAGCATTTTGGTTGCGCGAAGGCTATTTCTTATGTGAAAATTCTACCCAAATATCACTTTATTAGAAAGGCTTGAAATTTGTCATCAATGTCCCAAATACCCCTAACATGCCTTAAAAAACTCTAAAAACCTCAAAGATCCACCCTATCAGACCTCTGTGCAAACATGATGGTTCTTTTTATCCTCAAATAGTCTCTCTCTAGCATGGTAGCAATTTTGTATCACTTCCCTTTATGTAATGGAAATTTTGGAGAGAAATTGGACATCATGAGGTTAAGAAAACCCAAGAATGGTGAATGGAAGCAAAGGGATTCACAAAATTTGCCACAATCTTGGTAGAATAACCTTAGCATGAAAAACCTTCTTGAAATAGATGGATAAGACACTCACTTATAGAGATTCACGAAGGGATAAACAAATGGAAATGGAGATATATTTAAAATCTCGGTGCATGTGCTTACATTCAATCTGAGTATGGGTAAGCTATGACCAATTACTCCTCATTAGGTGAAGAGATTTGACTGGTATGGATATCCATTAACATAACATCTTCCATAAAGTGATCCTAGCATTCAATGGGCTATGAAAATTAATGGACTATTAGTGTAATAGGAATTATGTAGATATTGAAGGATTTCTAGTATAGTCATGTGCCCCATGAATTGAGATGTTGCATAGTCCTCCATTTGGTCAAATTTAGGGCTTGAATTCAATCCATCATGAAATAGTTCGCCTTTCTCCATAGTTTAGAGTTAATTAGGTGGGGTAAGTGCTAATTTGAGATATAGTTGGCTAACATCACTCGAGTGTTGTATATGGATGAAATTGGTGTGATAATAGATGCTTTATGGTGTGCGAGGTTATAAGTGCATCGTATAGGAAAAATGCATCACGTGTTTCTATTAAAATTACCGAGAGAGAGACCTTGAACTAGATAGAGAACCCAAACGAAGAGAGAAAAAAGGCCACCTGGAAAACAAAATGGTGAGGGTATGCATGTATACAATCTCTTTACAAATAAAGTAGGCATACCCATGCTCATGAAATAGTCAATGCAAGTAAATTATGGAACCATTTATTGTCAATATAGGTCATTATACATCTAAAAATGAATGCCACTTCCATCTAAAATATGTCGTGTAACCATGTTTCCTAGGGGGAGCATAGACTTGTAGCAGAGGAGGTCCATTGGAATAGGGCCCAGAACACGTCGAGATCTCACTAGATGTAATCTCAAACTAGAGGATCTAAGAAAATTATGAAAAAATCCACATATGTCCCTGGAGTTCAAATGGAATTGGAACATTGCTACAATCAAGTACGAATCTCCATGATGTGATAATGAGTCATGGTCAAGAATTGGAGAAACCCTCTAGTCAGTAATTGATGATAAAAATAATTTATAGATGTAAGGTAGCCCACTAATAATGATAATGGGTCCAAGGTACTAGTATGAACCAATTTAATGTGAATGAATGTTTTGAAGTCAATGAACAAAAGGAACCATTTGAAAGGGACTAATGATGTATATCCATCAATGCTTGTGAGGTAAAATAATATTGATGAAAATGGTAAGCAAGGTAGTGGGCCTCCAAATCAAACTCCCAGAGTGAATGTGTTGTGATTCATATAGGAAAATCCAATGGAGAAAGGGAAAATATGATTACCATATGATTACCTATAAAACTGTTGGAAAATTGGTTGTCATTGATGTCAACTCTAGAAGAAGTTTAGAAGCCCCAAGAAGTGATGGGTGTATTTGAAAAAGTCTCCAATGTGGTCCCCTTATGGTGTAGCTTTAAGCATGGCCCTCAGAGGAAGATGCTTTGAAGAAGTCTACAAGAATCCCCAGAGGTGTGGTCATGAAGTCACAAAGTATGGACGAGAAGTTACAGGTCGGCCCTAAAGTCAAATAAAGGAGGCACTTGGAAAATTATAAATACACATCAAGAACCTCTCATTTCTTCATCCAATCAAGTGTGTGTGTGTGTATGGAGCTAGCATAAGAGGGTATACATTTTTCCTAGGAGGATTGATGATCTCAACAAAGTAAATCCGGCCTAGGAGAAAGGAGGTTGAGGAGAGAAATGAGTTTTTTGAGGTCATTTGTGGGTCGTAGTGGAGCAAAGCACCGATATCCGCATGTTGAAAGTAGAGAAAAGCATGAATATGTGTTTTGGGAAGGTACAAACTGACAAGTAGGTCATCCATGGGTCATAGTGAAGCAAGGTGTGGATATCCACGGTTCATGGTGGAGAAAAACATGGATTTCCATGGGTTGAAAATAGAGAAAAGTGTGGATCTGAGTTTTGGGCAAGGTAAAAGTTGACAAGTGACATCAGAAATATGTTCAGGTGAATCTATAGTAGACCAAGGGAGTCTTGGAACTTGGCTATGACAGGTTGATTATTTTATATACATATTTACGGGTTGAAGGAAAGGGAAAGGGAATGAAAGGGGGTTGGAGCCTCCTTCTAGTTGGAGCTGGAGAATCTAGGGAGTTGTAGTTTCCTTTAGGTTGGAGCATGCAAACTAGGGGGTTGGTGCCTCCTTCCAGTTGGTGCTAGAAAATCTTGGAAGTTGTTGCTTCCTTTGAATGTAATATTTTTATTATAAAAAATTATGTGGATTTCCACGTAAATCTATTGTGCACTATGTATTTCTTCTTCTGGTCCTATTTTATATTGGATACATTATTTGATTGAAAAGTAAAGTTGTAAAAAATGCTAAATTGTACTTAATATTGATTCACCCACCTTGTTAGTATCAACAAAAACAACACAATATATGACAAAATTTGATATATGAAACGAGACTTAGATGGTACACAATGGGACAAGACTATCATGGGAGACACGAAATCCCTTGAATGGAGCATACATGACGATTCACCTAAGTAGTGACCATCAACCTTAATGAGACAACTCAACTAGATGTTAATGTGGAGTCTGGGATGCGATTAATGTGGAAGGTGTATTGAAGACCATGGAAACAAATTCAAGATGACGACATGAGAAAGGTTCATGGGTCAAAGTGATAAGGTCTAAAGGATGGTAATTGCACGGGTCAATTAATTGATAAGATCTAAAGGATGGTACTTACAAATCTTGGGAATCATGGTGACAATGTTGACATAATGGTGAGAGTGGGATGCAAAATCCAATGGGATTTATTTGAATTGACAGACATGGGTGACTCAGTCACACAAATGATGTGAACAAGGGAAACATTGAATGCTTCCCAAACTGGTAAAGAGATGTAACAAGGTGCAAAAATTGATGGTAATAACCTTTTTGGTTTATGATTTTTTAATTTTTTTTAATTTTTGGAATTTTATGGTTTTCCTTTATGTGTTTTTGAGTTTTTTTTTTTATAATGAATAAAAGAATCAATAAATTAAAATGAGGAGACACATGCCAAATGTGACCAAGTGGTTCTGAAAAATGTGCAAGGAAGGTGATAATAGATGGAGGCAACAAGGGTGGGAACCTGAGATGAGTCTCTTTAGAATGGGTGAATGAAGGGTTGAATCTAGATGGAGATTTTGCAATAAGAATGAAGTGAAACATGGCTTCAACAACACAGTGAGAAGTGGAGCATAATACCAAATTTTAACCTCTCAATATTCCACTAGGTAGAGGCCAACAAATGACAAGAGTGGAGCATGAGGACTTTTATGCAAAGTGGACTACATGAAATCTTGATCTTATGCGGATAGTTGGCATGGGTGCCAATATGCGAAGTAGGGTAGCACAAGGATGAGGATGGGTGGGTGGGAATGGCTGCAGGGTGTTGGTGCCCCCTATAGAAATTTCATCTCTCAATAATTTAATGCAATTTTATAAATTTCACCTCTTTACTAGAGGTTTCTTGGATTTAGTCCCTGTGAAATTTTAACCTTAGGGTCGAACTGAAATATAATTAAAAAAAAACAATAGTGAACAACATTTCACTACTTAACAATGCTAATATACTAGGAAATTAAAGAGAAAAGATACCAAACTTAGGTCATAAGTTTCAATGATCTACAACAATCTTATCATGCATAAACTGGGTCTAAAAATCACTTTATGACAATGATAATTACAAAAGTAAATAATTTCCTATTGTCTTTACTATCAATGTTAAACCTTCAACTATTTGATCCTTAACTTATGTCAAATCAACAAGACATATAAGTGTTGGAAATCACCAAAACATGAAGGCAATGATGGCTGAAAATCAAATATGTAATAAGACAATTTTTAGCTAAAAACTTCATGTATATATAAGATACGAAGTTCAAGTGCATGATTTTAGCTTAAGACACGCTGGTACAACCCTCCAAGCTCTCCAAAAGCATAGCTAGGGAAAAAAATAAAAAAATCCTAGCCCCACCAAATATCTTCCACAAGCTAGTGTTAACACTAGCAAGCCTCCTTATCTCCAAGCAAGATGTTTCCTCTCTCCTCTTCTTCTCCAATAAGTATTACCCTAGGGTTTTTCACCAAACCCTAATTTGTTTCCTCCTTAGGGTAGAAAACCTAACCCTATACTTCAAGAATGCTCAAGAAACCCTAGCACCTCAAGATAAGAGAGATTAAGTATAAAGAAGAATCTACGAGAGAGAGAGAGAGAGAGAG
>ML780725.1:30670-60118 GCA_009831015.1 Picea engelmannii
GCTTTTCTCCTCCAATACTAAACACAAAATGTTTAAGATGATACAATTGAAATGAATCTCTCATTCCTCTATATATACGATAGGTAAGGGAGGCAAAAAACACAAAATTGGGCCTAACAAAATTGGGCCTAAAACCTTACAAGAAACCTACTACAAACTAGTAGACCCACACATGTGAAATGATACACTCCAATGATACACATGTCAAGCTACAAGGTGATGACAATACTCAAGAAAGGATCTAAGGCAAGGGAACTCCTCATCCAAGGTCCAATGCTATACCTCCAAGGTATCCAATGCTCTAATGCCTCTCCAAGTCAATGTGCCATATCCAATTCCACCCACCTACATGTTAGCTCCATTAACTCAATCTAGCATAAGTCAAGTAGAGGCATTTATGTAAGTAATACATGTAAACCCATGTTTTCTAGGTCTTAATTCCCTCCTCTATAATTTCAAGTGTTCCTCCTCCAATGCAGGGTATTTTGCAAGAAAACATCCTCTCCATGTGTCCATCATGTTGAATTTCACCAAGATATATCCAATGCTCCAAGGAATAATGTCAAACAACTATTCATATGAGTTATAACAACCAATGAGTAATCCATCATGGTGTAAACACTTTTAGTGTAACCTTGAAAACTAACACTTCCTCTTTACAAGGAAAGTGTTTTCACCAACACCATGTATCTCCCTCATCATCTCAAAATTCCCTTTGGCTAAGGGCGTCATTAGTATTCAAAAACTTGTAACTATGTAGAGATATAATCAATAGCTACAACACCCTTATGTACTCAGTCTCTCAGAAAATCATACTAGATATCAATATGTTTGGAGTAGTCATGAAACAATAGATTCTCAAAGAGTAAGGTGCAACTCTAATTATCATAATACACAACTATCAAATCCAACCTCGTATATCCCATTTCAACCACCATCTTGAAAAATCATACTACCTCAAAAATGGTTGAACATGTTGCAATGAACTTTGTTGAACTCGATGCAACTGTTGCCTACTTCCTACTAAACCAATATATCAATCTTGACCCCGTGTTGAAACAATAATTGGAAGTGCTCTTATGGGATTCAGTGTCATCAACATAATCTAAATCATGGAATCCATGTAATAACAATCCATATTTCCTGTGTACCTAATTCCATAATGAATAGTTCCTTAAGACACCTAAGCACATGCTTCATTGTAATACCCCTAATATGAACCCCAATTGTAAATGAAAATGAAAATGTACATATAGGCTAGTGAGCCATTGGCACCAAGTTTTGGATTAGTTTTGCACGCACCTAAGTAGTGCATGATGATTGTTTTCCAAAGAAAGAGTGTGCACATTCCATAGTGTTGTGCACACCTGATTAAGTGTGCATGGAATGTGCATCAAGGGAAGGGTGCGCACATTCCATAGTGTTGCATGCACATGAGTAAGTGCATNTGTGTGTGTGTGTGTGTGTGTGTGTGTGTGTGTGTGTGTGTGTGTGTGTGTGTGTGTGTGTTTGAGGCCGAAGAGCTTGTGTCATTATTGGGCTGGTGATTCAGGATGAAAAAAGGGTTGTGCACCTATCCTTGTAAAATGTAATCACACTCAAATTATTAATAAAATCACATCGTTGCATACAGACCAATTAGACAAAAAGAGATGGGGGGACAAACTACACTAAAGAGGAAAAAGTGCGCTAAAATTTATTAAGAGGGGCTAAGCCAAGGGGGATTAAGTCCAAAAGAATATTTTATTAATATTTCTGAAAAGTATAATTTATGGATATTTATTTATCCTAAGTTCCCGAGGGATAGTAACGAGACACCGAGTGGCTAAAGCTAATTCTGAAGGTGACGAGTGTTTAGTGATGACCATGCAAATATATGGTTGAACCTTAGTGTATTTTGGGGGGATTCACTCATTTTCCTTTAGAGGTCAGACCATCTAAATGGGGATGGACATTACCTTATTTGCAGAGAAAAGATTAGAATGAGGTTTCCATCTAATAACCAGAGTTTTTGTTGTCAAAGAGGCGGATTGTCAGGCACGTGAGCATTCTCTCTAGGTGAGAGATTTGTTGTCGAAGAGGTGGGTTTTCAGGCTCGTGAGAATTATCTCCAGGTAAGTGATTTGATGTCGAGGATGTGGGTTGTTAGCCCATGAGCATTCTCTCCAGGTGAGAGATATGTTGTCGAAGAGGCGGGATTTCAGGCCCGTGAGCATTCTCTCCAGGTGAGAGATTTGCTAGGAATTGTTCCCTGGTGCATTGGGCATTAGTTACAGGGATCTAAGACTTATTTTACGACCTGTTGATAAATATCTAGAAGGGAAGTAGAGAAACCAAGGGACTATTGAGCAGAGAAGGGACACACTTCCTGAGGCAGGGCAAGCATGTGGGGAATGAGAGACTGTAGGCTAGTTTCAGCAGTTGGGCACCTTGGATGGAGAAATTATGTTGATTATCAGACCTTAGCTTGGCATTATGAATCATTTTTCCCTGGTGGAGTTTAAGCCCCATCTCAGGGGTGACCTGTTACTGAAAGTTTATGGGCAACAAATTCTATGACTAGGAGGAACGTTTGAGCTCCACGCTCAGTTGGTGACTCTTTTTAAAATATAAGTGTCCTTTATGTGCTTGTGTAATTTATTGTGTGTTTATTTACCTATGTCTAATATGGGTTTATTTATTGTATGATGTTTCATAAGATCAATTGTCATTATTCTATATAATGTTGTTTGCACATGTAAAGCATGATATTGTTATTCAATATTTATTGTCGCACATGCAGAGTATGAAATTTATTAAGTATTCATGTTAGTTAATTTTGTAATAGTGGTCATGAGTTTTTGAGCAAGGATAGAATTTTTGTGTGCGTAGGGAAATAATTCGTGCGTGAAAGAGGTTGGGTTCGTTGTGCGCAAGGGAAAGAAGTATGCCATGAGGAGAACATAATTTTCATGCAGCACCAGAATGGTTGCGCATGCAGTAGTAATCATGTGTTCAGAGTGGTTACACGCATAGTAATACTTGTGTGCTCTGAATGATTGTGTGCACAATTGTATTGTGTGTTAATTACGTTGTTATAACTAGTTTCTGAAGAGGAAAATTTGTGTGGCGCAATCTAGCTTGGGATTGTGCACGTTACCTTACGTGTTTCTGCGCAAAGTCTGTGCACTAGATTTTTGGAGTGGCATTTATCAACAATAAGTTGGGGATGTTACAAAGTGGTATCAAAATTTTTTGTTAGTGCTTGTAACGATGAACGTTAGAGATTGGTATCAGAGCTCCATTTTCAACACTGGGCCTGCATGGGTTGAGTATCTACTTAAGGTAAAAATTCAAACTAGTAAGTGGCTGAATTTGGAATTACAGAGCAGCCATGGTGCACATAAAATAAGAATGAAAAAGTGTGCGAACTAAATTTAGACATTGCAAGGTGTAGTGTTAGAAATGCACAAAAAACAATGGTGCATAGGCATGGTCACTAAAATTTGGGGTTGCGCAGAGAAAAACTAGTGGTGCATGTATAATACTAATACACGGTGTATATGTTAAATATTGGCATCGAACATTTGTACGTGTCGAATACCATTGTGTGCATAGGCTTCAGAAGGAAGAAAGAAAGAGTAAAAGAGTATTTGGGTGAATTCCAAATGACCATAATTTATTGCGCAAGACTCAGAATTGTGCAAGGGAGCAGTCGATGGGAAATGTTTAGACAGAGTCCAATTATTCACCCAGAAATTTTGAATTGGGACATTAAAATCATCCAAGAAATCAAAAGAAAGGATTCTGACAAAATTGTGTAGAGTTTTCATGAAGTTGTTGCATGAATTTGTCTAACAATTATTATTTCTTACACATTTTGCATAATTAACAACGATTAGATCAAGACAAAATCAACGCAGAGAGTCAAAAGCAAGGAATATGCACAGAGAACTTATAACCATGATGATGAATTTAGGGGTTTGTATATCGGTATGGGTATTGATAGTACATAATCCAATTAGTATAGAGAAGGAAAGGAGGAGCGCATAAACTTGGTAGAAACCATAAAGGGACTACAAAAAGATGTACAAAGATATAAAGTTGATCACGAGAGGCTATGAAAGCCAAGAAGCAACAAGATGGATTCAATATAAAGTTGATGCAAATCTTGGATAGAATAGAAAATAAAATGGATAAGGAGACAAATTCAAGCAAGTCAAGAAGTTGCAAGTCTCATGATGAGAAAAGAAAAACAATATGTGTTGATAGGAATCATCACCACTCACCAAAACAGTCATTTAGGAAAGCACATAGTAGCTCAATTCCATATACTATCAGAAATCATAAGAGAAGGACTAGGGTGGACTAGCTACAGGGATAAATGAATAAGATCAAGCCTCCTACCTTTGATGGTGAGCACAATAAGGATGAAGATGCAAAGACCTGGATGTTGGGCATGAGGAAGTACTTTTAGCTGCATAATTACTTTATGTGGGTAGAAGGGAGAATTTCCATCTATCATTAAAAGGGAAAAGCATCAATGTGGTGGGATCATTTCATGAAAGTGCAACACATTGATGAGAAGAAGGTTACTTGGAGGGAGTTTAAAAGGTATTTTCAAAAGAAATACTTAACCAAGCGATAGTATGACAAGAAAATGAAGGAGTTTTTTGAACTCAAGCTTGGGAGTATGACAATAGATGAGTATGAAAGAAAATTCTTAGAGCTGTTGAAATATGTTGCATTCATCAAGGATGAGCAAGTTAAAATTCATAGGTACCTAAGTGGGTTGCCATCATTTATCAGTGACAAGATACAATATGATGACCCCAATAAATTGGAGGAAACCATAAGGCAATCTAAATGTCTCTATGATCAAAAAAGGGGGAGACCAACTTTCCAAAAGGCTTGGGAGGACAAGAAGAAAAGAAAGATGGAACAAAGGAAGAAGGGGACTAAGCCACCATTTTTCAGAAATTCTTCTCAAGGACAACCAACTCCCAAGGAGTCCATAATGACTGAGACAATGAGGAAAATACCAAGGAAACCACCTATTCAATGTTGGGGTTGTGGGGGAGACCACATGTATAGAGAATTCCCTCACAGAGGTGAAAAAGTGAGGATTTTTCACAATGTACAACAAGTTGCAACAATTGAAGACTTGGGCAGAAATGTACCAAGGATCTACGTATCCATGGATAAAAAGCAAGCTAAGTTTCAGTCGCACATGACTGAAGTGGAAGGTAAGATTAATGACCAACCCATTGCTATTTTCAATTTAGATCCTAAGATGGTGGAAAGATTCCAATTTTCAAGAAGAAAGCTTGGAAAACCTTGATTAGTACAACTAGCTACTGGAACAAAAAGGAAAACTAATGAGATGATTAAGGCATGTCCAATGGATATGAATGGATTGACCACAAAATCGGATTTGAATATCATAACTTTGGACTCTTATGATTTCCTCATTGGTATGGATTGATTGGACCAACATCATGTTATTATAGACTGTTACAATAAGGCATTTACTTGCTTGGATCACGAAGGAAACTTAAGAGAAGTTCACATGGAAGAGGCACCTAAGGATAAAGTGCCAAATGTTGAAGAATGCACAGTAATAAAAGAATTTGAAGATGTATTTAAAGAAATAACTAGGTTTCCACCAAAAAGAGATATTGATTTCTCTATAAATCTGATGCCTGGACCAACCCTCATATCCAAGACTCGTTATAGGATGAGTACACCAGAGCTGAAGAAATTGCATATACAACTTGAAGAGATTTTGAAAAAGGGTATATATGCCCAAGTGTGTCACCTTGGGGTTCCCCAGTATTGTTTGTGAAGAAGAACGATGGTACATTGAGGCTTTGTATTGATTACAGATAGTTGAAAAAAGTAACAGTAAATAACAAGTATCATTTTCCAAGGATAGATTACATCTTTGACCAACTGAGGGGAGCGCATATATTTTCAAAGATTAATCTCAAATATGGATATCACAAAGTGAGAATTAAATAAGAAGACATCAATAAGACTGCTTTCAGGACAAGGTATGGCCATTATGAGTTTATAGTAGTGCCATTTGGGTTGTCAAATGCACCAGTTGTCTTCATGTGCTTAATGAATGGTACTTTCAAAGAATACTTAGATAAATTTTTCATTGTAGTTTTGGATGACATACTTATTGACTCAAAGTCTAAAGAAGAACGTGAGAAGCACTTGAGGGTGGTGTGCAATTATTGAGAGAACATCATATGTATACAAAGTTGAGCAAGTTCTCATTCTACCAGAGGCAGATTCATTACTCGGGTCATATCATTTCAGAGGAAGGGACAGTTGTGGACCCAGAGAAGATATAATCCATTGAAGGATGGCCAACACCAAGGAATTTCATAGAGGTGAGATCCTTCATGGGACTTGCAGGGTACTACAGAAGATTCATTGAGGGCTTCTCAAAGATTGCATATCCAATTACATCCTTTCAAAAGAAAGGTGTATGATTTGAATGGACTCTGGATTGTGTAAGTATTTTTCATAACTTGAAGAGTTTGTTGACATGTGAGCCAATTTTGAGAATTGTTGATCCTGATGAAGACTTCGTTGTGTTCACGGATGCATGCAACGAAGGGCTCGGTGGAGTTCTTAGTTAGAATGGGCATGTGGTGTGCTACGAATCAAGGAAATTAAAGGAGCATGGAAGGAACTATGCTACTCATGATTTGAAATTGGTAGGCATAGTGCATGCCTTTGAGATGTAGAGGCACTACCTCATGGGAAGAAGATTTGAGTTGAGGACAGACCACAGTGGTTTGAAATATATGTTTGGGCAACCAACTCTAAATGCTAGGAAAAACAAGTGGTTGGATTTCCTCAGTGATTATAACTTTGATATCAAGAATATCAAAGGAAAATAGAACAAGGTGGTTGATTCACTCAGCAGGAGGGTGCATGATATGCATGCTACAACCATTAGCATGTACAAATAATATTTGAGTGACAGAATTTTAGATCTTTCCAAATCAGATCAATGTTATGTGGACATAAAGACAGGTTTACATCAAGGTAAATTGCAATGGAAATTTGAAGGTTATGAGCTAAAAAAGGACGAAATCCTCATGCATAGGCGCATTTTATGTTCCAAATGATCAGGAATTGAAAAATATGCTATTGTCAGAGATGCATAAAGTTCCTTATGGTGGGCACCCAGGCTACTAGAAGACAATTGTAGTGGTAAGAAATCAATACTATTGGTCAGGCATGAAAAAGAAGGTTGATTTTATTGCTAGATGCCTTGAATGCCAAAAGTTCAAGGCTGAGCACAGACAACAACTAGTTTTCTACAACCTTTTCCCATTCTTGAGTGGAAGTGGGAAGTTGTAACCATGGATTTCATTACTAAGATTCCTAGGACAACTAAGCAACATGATTCTATTATGGTAGTGGTGGAAAAGCTTACTAAAGTTGCCCATTTTATTCCAGTGAAGTCAACTCACAAGGCAGCCAACATTGCTTATATATACATGAGAGAAATTGCTATGCTACATGGTGTACCTAAGACAATTGTGTCTAACAAAGATCCCAAGTTAACATCAAATTTTTGGAAAGGGCTATTCAAAGGATTTGGAACAAATCTGAACTTTAGCACAACATATCACCCCGAGTCACATGGACAAAAAAAGAGAGTAAATAAGGTATTGAAGATATGCTCAGGATGTATGTGATGGATAAAACATCAAAATGGGAATACTACCTACACTTAGTATATTTTTCTTACAACAATGGGTATCAAGCATCTTTAAATATGGGCCCATTCGAGGCACTTTATGGTAGACAGTGCAACGCACCAGTGAGTTGGGAAAACTCAACAGACCGCATAGTGGTTGGGCCAAATTCGCTAAGGCAAATGGAAGAGAAAATGGTAAAAATAAGGCAGAATTTATAGGCTGCCCAAGACAAGCAGAAAAAACTATGGAGATAAAGGAAAAACCCACAAAGAGTTTAAAGTGGGTGACCATGTGTTCTTTTTATTGTGACTAGAGGAATCAACAACTAGCTGGGAACATATTCATGTGACACGTGGTCATGTTATCCAATTGCTACCATTATAACCTCCAGGTGTGCCCACAATTCCCCATACATGACACACAAGGTAAGTCGAGGTTTCAAACCAATGACTTCACATAATGGAGTGCATTAACAATACACTCCATCATTGATTTCCCTACACCCAGGGGGCTAAAAATTTGGAGGACACGTGGGTGGGATTTGATCCACTTATGTGTGCATGGGTCACGATATTGTTTAATATAATATCTCTGGGTGCAACCACACATTTGAACACTACCTCAAGGTGCCCCCATAGATCCAGGTTAGGCCCTCATGGGAATTGAGCTTTGCTCAATGGTGAAAAAATTCTTGTTTTTAACCATTGGATCCAACCCCTTTGGGAAAAATTTGGAGGACATGGGGGTGGGATTTGATCCACTTATGTGTACACAAGTCACGCTATTATTTACTATAATATCTTTGGGTGTAACCACACATTCAACCACTACATCAAGGTTTCCCCCATGGCTCTAGGTTAGGCCCTCACGGGAATTGAACCTTTCCCAATGGTGAAAAACTCTTCGCTTTTCACCATTGGATCTAACCCCTTTGGGCTTGACCATATGTTCTTGAAAGTAAACACAAGATGTAGTTACCTGAAGTTGGGAAATTGTTCTAAGTTGGAAGCACACTATTGTGGGCCATTTAAAATCCTAGAGAGGATTGGTCATGTCGCATATATGCTTGCACTTCCTGCATCCTTGTGTATTCATAATGATTTCCATGTATATTTTCTCAAAAAGTACATACCTGGTGTCAATCATGCCACTTATTGGAATGTGATTCAAGTGGAGCCAAAAGGCGATTTTCGAGTGCAATTGGTTTGCATATTGGACCAAAAAATCAAACAGCTCCGAAATCAAGCCATGGGGCTAGTAAAGGTCCAATGGACCTGGTACGGTCCTGAGGATGCAACTTAAGAGCGTGAGGATGCTATGTGGGTAGAGTTCTCGCATATTTTTGAATACTTTTGAAGTTTTTGTATGTACTTGTGTATATAATGCACTAAGGACAATGCATAAATAAGGGGGAGGGGAATTTAATACCCCTAATCCGAACCCCAATTGTAAATGAAAATTTAAATGTACATATAGGTTAGTGATCCCTTGGCACCAAGTTTTGGTTTAGTATTGTGTGCACCTGAGTAGTACGCAAGGATTGTTTTCCAAAGAAAGAGTGTGCACATTCCACAATGTTTCATGCACCTAAGTAAGTGTGATTGGATTGTGCATCAAAGGAAGGGTGCACACATTCCATAGTGTTGTGTGCACCTGAGTAAGTACATGAGGATTACCTTAAAGTGCGCATCAAACTGAGTTTTATATGTGTGTGTTGTTGATGATTAAAATCAAAACAAAGTTTTGCTCGCAAATTGTTGCTAAAGCCTATTATTATAAAAGATAAATAATATTGTTAGGTGGGACCCCCTTGTGGATTGGAGATCAGGTTTGGTGCTTATTTGATGTTGTGCTACTATTCGACACTGCTTACATGCTGATATAATCTTGGTTTATTGGCGATTGAGAAGGCATGTTATGTGTTTTATGTTGATCTAGGCTCGAGTTTTATTTCACGACAACCTATGTTATCCTTGTTATCACTACTATATGTTATTGGATCTATTACTAGGATACCTTCACAATAAACATGTTATCAATAACATACACAAGCATTTGGAAAAAGGAAAAAGGCAACATAAAGCAAAGGGAAGAAACTAAAATCATGCTATATACTATACTACATGCATTGATTTTTAATGAGTTGTCGTTATCCTAGCTATTAAGTTAATAGCTATGCATTTTTTTTAGTTATATAGTTGATATGCATGGTGATTATGTTATGGCATAAGTTGATGTGGATCGCGCTATTGGTGATGGTTCGATACATGGTTTAATTAATAGGGTTATATAGTTGATATGTAATATGGTTTGATTGCAGTTTGATTATATTGAGCAATATTGTATTAGATTGATAGCTCGACACAATGCGTTGAGTCACTGATACTGTTACTGTGTGTTTAGAATTGTCAAATGGAAATGTTGCATCGTGGTGTTTGAGGTATGGCTGCCCATTGTGTATGATATGGATAATGTTGGGTTGCGCACTTAGAGATAGTCACAGAGTTTAAAGCATGGCCTTGTTGCAATTCGATTATTTGTATTATGAAGTTAGATATGCTTTGTTGCCTCTTTGTGTTGGATGAATAACCCAACATGGTAAATGTTTAGAGTCAAAGAAAAAATTGGACCTATATAGTCACAGAGATGAAATTGCATTTTGTCGAATGGTTGTATGGATTACCTAGTTTATTGTGAGTTGAAATGGTGATTGGTTATCTAGGTGTTTAAATGACAAGCCATGATCTTTGCAAAATGAATATGGATCATTGTGTTGACTTTCCATTGGGTATGTTAAATGAATTTCATGCATAGTGATAGGCATGAGTGATGTGACAGTATGACCACAATGCAGTTTAATTATTAAATAAATGAAGAGACAGAATCGAGCATGATTTTTATGCCCACATTTGATGAGCAAAGTGAAAGTAATTGATTATGTATTTATTTGGAAATTGTTTATGGATAAATGGGAGAAAACAAAGCTCCCCTACAGATTGTTGTGGAATGCTTATTGTTTTGATTGATTGGCACTGTGTAAATATTGGGTTATGAACAGTGAACTAGTTAATACACAATTGTTATTGGACCACAATGGTCATTTGGTTGGTGTATTTCCTTTTTCAAGATGGTTATATGGATTACTTAATTAATTTTATGAACAATACCCACTCTCATTCCCCATCATTATTTCTCTTTTCACTAATTACAACCCCATCGCCTTCCCACATCCATTTTCACTCCCTGTTCTAAAATTGATTACAGTCAAGAAAAATTATGTGTTGAAGCAGTTGACAGTAGCAATGTCTTGGTTGAATTACAATGATGTTTTCTTTGGTTTGCAGTTGATTGTTGTTGTCTTTGAGTAGTAACCGTATTTTTTCTCCCTCATCGTATCATGTTTCACTCAATACAAACCCCTCATATATCACCCTGTATTCACCCCTTTCTCATTGATAAACAGTTAAACAATTTGTATGGATTGGATTGCATGAGTCTGATACATTGTTGAGCCAAATCTATTTCATATTTTTAAGAGTTTTCATGTATGGTTATTAAAAAAAACTATTTTCTAATCAATCGTGCATGCAGGAATGAGTTTTTTCAGTCGAGGTAGCCATGGCTGAGGAAACCGAGGGAGGGGTAACTGGAACAGAGGCCCAAGAAGGCCAAGGTTCTCCATCCATTTTGATGTTGACTCACAAGAGCTTGGCCAGTTGTTTCCAGTTAGATTTTTCAATTGGATTGGGCAAGGAGCAGTCCAACCCAGCCCTGAAAGGCCTCCTTTCCAAGTTCTGCAAGCCCCTGGTATCCATGTGCCTCCTCACGTCTCATTGCAACTCGAGGTTCCTGAAAATTATGGATGGCAAGAGATTGTCCACCCGACAGTCTCCCAACATCGTGGCTAGCCTAATTTATCTCTACCTTCTCCTTCGCCTATTAACCCCATTGTCCAAGCTGCCCCCCACTCACCAGTGCAATCCTCTCATGCTATCAAAAGGCTGAAAACCGAGGCCCACCATGCCCTTGGCAAAATAAAATCCATTGATGCCCCTTCCTCACCCTCCAATGGCTCTGACAAATCCGTGTCTTCTCGGATGCATTTGAGGGACGATTGTTACCACGTGATCAACGAGATTAGGCCTAAAGGCTCAACACAGCCAAAGGCAAATTCAGGAAAATCAAAGGGTGACAACAATAATTAAGGAAATATTGCATATCAGAGTGGGAAATATGGATTTTGAGTTTTTTTATTTTATCTATTGTTGATGACAATTGACTTCAAGAATTTTTGGACAACATGTTTTATTTTTGGACATATGAGTAATACTTTTATTTTTGAAAATAGTTTCAAATATCATGAGCTTAATTGTCAAATGTGAATATGATGATGAGAGCCACAAGGAGATGTGTTTTTCTTAACTAACTAGTTATGTTATGATTGTTATGAGCTAAAGGGATTCACAAGGGGTCCCACCTACTAGTTATTATTTATTTTTTTATAACCCTTATTATGATTACTACTTTTCCCCCTTAACTAAAAAAAGTTGATTGAATCTTTAGTTAACTTAACTAATGAGGTGGTTCAACTACCTCAACCAATTCTGATTTGCTTAAAGGAAAAAGGAAAGTGAGGAACAAGAGGAGGATAGAAGCATAAGCATACTAAGGTTTTCTCTTTGAGTTTATGTTGAGATAGTTCAGTTTTCATTCATTCCTTAATTTATCCAAGCCTAATTATTTTTATGATAGCAAGGTCTTATTGTAGACAACAAGATTCAGGGGCTGAATTACATCATTCAGACACTTGTTTGTCAGAGGTGTTGATCTATCTTTGATAGTCTGTGTAGACTTGTTTGTTTGTGAATTAGTTTTCATGACTGACAAAAGTTATTGTGTAGAGTCGAGTGGGAAACAATCTGTGGCAAGTTGATCCATCTTTTAGAGTTCAGTTTTTTATTTTCTGTTGGAGGTCCTTTTGTATGTTCCATCGGGGATGTCTAAGTTTGACTTTGGTTCTAAATTTATGCATGAAATTTTGTAAAAGAATGACTCTTTGGTGAATTGGAATGAAATAAAGGATTGTTTTATGTCTCATCTGTCTTGATTATCATCCTGGTGACTTCACTTCTGTCTTTACATTTATTTCAGCAACTCTTATGTTCAGAAAACTACATAAAAAGTAAATTTCCAACAAGCTTTTTATTGATAAAAGACTAGCCTAATCACTTGTAATTAATACTTGTGAGTTAGGATGTTATTTTTGTTGGCTATAAACATAGGGTGATATTCCCGTCTATTTTTCTTTAGCCAAGCAAAATCTGAAAATGCTTGAGTAAGATAATTTCATATCTTTTCCTCAACATTTATTTGGCGACCATACTGGGGAGATCTTTGATATCTCTCTGGTTAATTTTTATACTCAATTTTCATCGATACATATTTCCTTTTTGATATTGATTATTTGACTTTTTTATTCTTAATGATTGTTCTTGTTGCAAGGCAACCCAATATTGAGCTTGGTCTTCAAAATCAGACCAACATTGCTTTGAATCTGTTTAATACCATCTTAGACATTGCCAACACCCATGTTGAGCTTAACCATTCTTGGGAAGCAATTGAACGAGATATTAGTACTCAAGAACAATTGGAAGCTAGATGTAGACAGCCTAGAAATCAGCAGTAACCCTTTTGTTTCTTCAAGTTTTGGTCTTTCTTTCATGTCCTTAGACTCTTGTGCTTCTAGAAGAAGAAGAGGCTTGTCACCTGAAATAAATCCTATTGCTGAAATAGGAAGAAGAAACGTTGTGTTGTCTACCCAACAAAGTGCTCTAAGGAGGACTTTATCTGATTCATCCAGTTCGTCTTTCTTTCCCTCATCCATCATCCACAAGATGGCATCTAGTGGTGGTTCTGGTGGCACTGGAAGTGATCCATCTTCTCAATCTTCATCATCATCAGTGATTGGTAGCTTATATAGCCACCATATCCATGTCCAATCTACCACCAATCCCACCAAAGCCATTAAAAAGTATGGGCTTTTTCAGTTTGAAGAATACGCCACAACCACACCATGGCATGTGTCTTCTCCTCTTAACCTAGCACCTGCTACTCGTCCACTTCCTAAATTTAAAGTTCATCTTCCTAGGTTCTCAAGAAATAAAAATGTCACTACAAACGAACACCTTGTGTCATTTTCCAATGCTTTTCATAACATAGGGGCTAATGGAAATGATACTTGCATGCGCTTATTCATAAATTCCTTGGAAGGAAAGGATGTGGTTGATTTCTTTGACCTTCCTCCTAAAATTCTATCTACTTGGGAGTATTTAATCTATTGGTTCCAATCCACTTATGGGCAATCTAAGATCCCGGACAAGAAGTTAAGGGAGTATAAGAACGTTACCTATAAGGATGGAGAAACCATCAAGTCTTTCAACTTGCGTTTCACCAAGTTATACAATCAAATCCCAGAACTCATCCGCCCTGGGAACCAAGCTGCTTTCATGCATTACTACAATGCCTTTCCTTCCCCCTACCATCATAGGCTCGAGGAAAAATCCATTGATAATCTAAGTTTTGCTCTGCATGCTTGTTCAGAGTATGAAGAATAGTTTGAAAGAACCAGCCTTCCCCGGGGAGAATCGGTTAAACAGACAGACATGCCCGCCCTTATAGCTAGTGAAAGATATGAACAACCATATGATAGCATATGAGCGGAAAGGAACTGTTTCTCCTCTCACCCCTAGAGCTTCATCCTCTTCTACAAACCCCTTTAGAAGTCCAGTTGAAAACAATTTTCAGCCTAAAGCTATCCTACCTCGAAGTTGGTGTAACTTTTGCGGGGAACACCACGAAGAAACCACATGTGAGGTAAAGAAGAGTGTCAGAGATAAGATCTTTGGTAAAAGACCAGAAGCCACTATCATTGTCCTAGATTTTGCAGATCCAGAAGATGGCATGGTCATCAACACTAGGAACAAAGCCTATGCTCCCAAGGGAAAATTTGATCCACCCCGCAGTTCTTCTACCCCGAGCTCATCCTCAACCGCTACTACTCTCCAGGTTCCTAAGGTTCCTGAGAGTCAAGGAATCATTCCTCCTCTCCCCTCTTCCAAATACAATATCTTGAATCAGTTGGCCAACATCGAAGCAGATGCAACCCTTCTAGACATGGTTGTTGTCCCTGAACAACAGATGCATCTGAAACAATTCATGGAAGGAAAATCTTATGTTGTAGCCAATATTTTCGAAAAGGTAAACGAAGAGGATTCTTCTGTAAATAAAATAGGTGTACATAACTTTAGAGACCCTGTAGAAAATCCCCCTTTTTATATTTCTATAAAGATTATGGATAAGATTGTCCATTGTTGCCTCATTGATGGTGGTTCAAGCCCAAGTGTGATGTTGAAGATTATTATGGAAGAGTTAGGCTTGTCTTGTACAAATGAAAATTATAGAAGAATGCTCTCCTATAATAGTCTACAACAAACAACCATGGGTGATATTAAGGATGTAACCTTGGTTTTATGCGCTCATCCTGAGATAAGAACAACCCTCAACATTCAGGTAATTGATATGCCTATTAGCAATTACTCAATTATCTTGGGAAGTGATTGGAAAGACTTAACAGGTGGATACTCTCACTCAACGGGACACATTTATCCATTCCGCGGAATGGTAAAAACATTATAGTCCTTAGAGAGGGAAGAATTTCACCCTACATAGAGAATGTTCCAAAATCTAGTGTAAACTATATCGAAAAGGACCTAGGAGTGTATTCCATCTTTGCTGAAGAGGATAATATTCCTTTGGAAAGAATCAATTTAGATGATGATATGTGGCATATGCACTTTGATGGTCCATGCTCTAATGAAGGTAATGGGTCTGGCATTACCTTGGTCTCCCCTGTAGGAAGAATTCATTATCTATCTTACAGGTTAGAGTTTTCTTGTACAAACAATGTCACTAAGTTCGAAGATTTATTATTAGGCATTGAAAACTCCCTTAATCTTGGTTGTGGTCACCTTTCAATTTTCAGAGATTATGAGCTTGTTGTGAACTCGATATGAAAAATGTGCTCTCCTAGAAACAAGCTGATGGAACGATACTCCCAAATTGTTTGGGTGCTTATCTCGAACCTTTTAGCCTTCAATATCACTCATGTTAAGAGGGAGTTGAATTCAATGGCTGGTCAGTTAGCTATCTTTGCAGTTTCTCCTAATCAACAACTTTTACCTCACAGGCTTGATTGTTCTTTTCAATCTCTATATCGTCCATATATACCTGACAATGTAGAATCTTGGCAGGCCCCCCTAACAATAAGAGCATTTGGGCTTTCATTCAAGATGAACCTTTTAAGCCAAAGGAGTGACACAGACCCCTTCTGACCCTCGGGCCGAAGTCCGCTCACAGGATCATTCAAATTCCCCTTGAGTCGAAGCGACTCTTTCGATTCCTCCTCTGGAATATCAGAATTTCGATCCACAGGTCCTTCTTCTATCATGACCTCTCTGCACGTCTGTGACTTTTTCCCTGACAGGAAATTATATTTCGGGTTTCGGGACTTTCTGTTTCCCGATGTCAAGAGTTCTCTGTCCCCTTGATCTCTCGATTACTGAAATGCCAAAATACTGAAATGGCTTCAGCTTGGGTTAGTCCCTTGGCTACACCTATGGTCCATGTGACCACTTACCATAGAACCACAGTCCTATTTCAGGTTTTCAAACACTGAAATGCCGATGAAACCTGCCTTCGGAACTCCCAAAGTTTTGATCCCCAATACGCCGAAATGACGTCTCTCGCGAATCCTTTCAGACTTTTGCGTTTCGGGATTTTTCGATTCAAGGTTCTCCTTTGCCCCTGCTCTCTGGACTTTCTGGTGGTCGAAATACCGATGTCCTTCTTTCCTTTCGGGAATTTCTTCCCAAGTCAAGAGTCTCGAACTCTCACCTCTCGCATTCCCGGTAGCCGAATTACCAAAATGCCTTCCTTTCGAAAATTTTCCTGAAAGTCTGGATTGCTGCCACGTGTCCTCCCTCAGATGATGGTCCTCGTCGTTTCGCGACTTCGCAACTTGTAACCCCCAGTGACACAAATCCTCTGTCAACTTGAAACCCCGATAGCTGAAATACCGATGGGTTCCTCGATCTCCGCCACGTGTCCTCCACAGATGGATGGCTGTGATCTTTTTGGGACTTTGCTAGGTGCGAAGTCGAAATGCTCACCTCTGTGAGTCCTGGTGTCTGAATCCTCGATGTGGGTGATCTCGCGACACGTATCCTCCCTTAATCAGATGGCTGTGATCTATTTCTCTATTTCGAGACTTCCACCATGGAGTGTCCCAATCTCTCGTCCTCAAGACCTCTGAAATCCTGAAGTCCGAAATCCCGATAACTTTGTCCTCTTCGGGACTTTTGCCTCTGTTCACGAAGGCTTAACCCTTGTGCAGCTCCTGACAGATCCAACGAATGTAGGGTATTCTGAGAAAGATCCAATGGCTCAGAATCTCTTCTGTCTTGCGCGCTCCTCCACTGCTCCCTGGACGTGGAAACTTCAACGGTCCATATCTCTTCGGCTGATCCGACGGCAGCTGTGCTCCTCCCAAGCTTACGCGCTTTCTCCCTGACCTTGGAAGAATTTCCAAAAGCCAAAGGCCTCAACCTTTTCTCTCTTTCCTCAATGAACTCTCTAATTTTGAGTCCCTCGCCTGCGCGCATAAAAACGCTACTCCTCCTGAGCTTCTCTTCTCGAATCCTCAAAGGAATCTTCAACTCCTACACTTCTCTGTAGAGTCTCTGCACGCACAAAGGTGCTATCTCTTCTGAGCTTTTCCTATTACTCAGATCTCTTAAGGGATTTTAACCCTCTTCCTTCTCCTGTAGATGGAGAAATATGATGCCCCCCTGGCACTCCTTCGCTCAAGCAACCTCTTGCTGAGTCTACAGGGTGTTCAGTAACCCTGTGAAGATCCTTCTATGGATTCTTCCTCAAATCCAGATCTCAAAGAGTTCTTTTCTCCTGTGCCTATTTGCACATCTACTCAATGCCCTCCTGGCAGAGTGTCTCCTCACAGAACATTCAACAGTTCTATCCTCTCCTATGCACTCTATACACCTACTCAATGCCCTCTTGGCAGAGCTCTCAGAATCCTTAGTGAGTCTGGTTCTCCTTGAACTCATAGCAGAGTTCTTATGTGCACTCTGTGCCTGTGCTCAATGCCCTCTTGGCAGAGCCTTACAAAACTCCTCAGAGATTTTGTCTGCAACTGTGTCTCTCATACACAACCTTACCTCCAAGGTATTTAGCAACCTTGAGGTTTTCCTCTGAGTTAATGATTTTAGCTACTGTGCCCTCCTGGCACGCCTTTGTCTGAACCCGCAGAATTCAGAAATGCACCCTTTGGGCATGGCTATCAGAACCCACAACATTTCGTCACACCCTCCTGGTGTGAAGCCTCAAAGACCTCTAACCCTGAAATCAAACAACCCCTGCAAATGCATACCTACAACATATATTGAACACATAAAGACATGCATTCAACACAGAAATACTTGCAGGAAAAACTGCTTATGTTTGTATTAATAAAAATGCCTCTTTACAAAGGTGTTCTGAGCACGGACTGTAACAAAGTCTTGGCTCCTTCTCCACTCTCTCTGCTTCTCTGATCTCTCTGATCTCTCTGATCTCTCTGATCATAAAAAGAATATCTCTTGATCTTTTACATGAGGGGGCTCTTTGAGCTCTTCCCTCCAATCTACCTACCCTATTTAATTACACTGAATGGGTTGTCTAGTCTAGAATCGGATCTAGATCTCAACCTTACAAAAAATTTAAGGCTATCTACAGCTATGCCTGTGCAAAGGAACGACTCCATGGCTCAACAACCTACAACATTAATTACATTCAAATTTCAAATTTTGAAACGAGGGTTGTGCCTCTCTTCATTGAATGTGTGCGCTGATGTGGGTTGGCTGGCTAGTTGATTGACGTGGAGAGATGCTCCTGCATCAAGGAGATTATACCCATAGAAAACAATAAAATTCCTAAGGGCTTGAATCCTCTTGAGAGTTTGTTTTCATCGAGTGATGTAGGAAAGAAGGAAGAACATAAATAAGAGGAGTTACGGAAGCAGGTGGTTGAACCCATCTCCATGAACATTAGGACACCTGAATCTTCAACGAATGTTAAAATAAATGTCCAATGTTCTAATAAAGAAGAGATGAAATCTGCCAAACTAATTGGTGGATTTCAAAATGATTTTTCTTAGTTTTATGAGGATCTTCATGGTTTTGATCTGGTTCTTATTCAACATACTATGAAACCAGCTAGGCAAAAACAAGGACTTGCTAACTATGCATTGAAAGCAACCTTTCAAATGGAATTGAGAAATTTCTTAAGGGCTAGGATTATTTTTTCAGTCCACCTTGAATAGGTTCCAAATTGGGTACCTGCTTCGCAGACCACTGATCATATTAGAACCTGTATTCATTTTTGCACCTTCAGTCAGGCTATTATGAGAAATCTTTCTCCCCCCCTCAATATAATAATAATTCTGTAGCAGGTCGTAGAGTTACAGTTGAAGCCCTTACTTGACGAAATTCTTGGTTACAATAAAATCAAGGTAAAAGGGGAAAATGTTCACAAAACCACTTTTATTACTAATTGTGATACTATGTCTTACAAATTCCTACTTTCTGGCTTACTTGATGCAAGTACCGCTTTTAAAAGGCCTATGCACACAACTTTCGATGAATTAGTCAGTCTCCATATTTATCTTGATGATTTAATCGTGTGCGTCAAGGGGATGATAATTAGATCAGAATTCCAAGTGTTGGGTCCTTTCCAAATTGCTTTTGTCTTGGACATTAACTCTTACATTTTGAAGGATTTACAGAAGCAATTGTTTTCCTACAACGCTAACAATCCTCGCTTGAAATATTGTGAGGGACCAACGTAAACGGTTCTAATGCTGATTGGATTTTATGTATATGAGTAGCTTAGATTTGCTTTCATTTTTGCGCTATTTTATTTTCTGTTTTACAGTTGTTTGGTTTCTTCTTTCTGTTTCAAAAATTTTCTTGTCGCTTCTTCATTCTTGTCTTTTATTGTTGTCGCTTTAATTTATGCATTCTTACTTCTATCATGATTTTGTTCCTATCGTCTTTAGTTAATTTGGCCAAGATAGTATGTCGGATCAATTTTGCCACAGTGACACTCTTGCAAAGCATTGTTAGTCAATAACAATCAATCTTACATAGTTGTTATGATGTCTCCTTTGAAGGACCCTTGAAATTGTTATGATGTCTCCTTTGAAGGACCCTTGAAATTGTTAGACATCATAGTTGTTATGATGTCTTGTAAAGAATTGGTTATCTCCTGCTTCTTCTTGCCATTTCTTCATCCATTGAGATTTTAAGAGCAAATCTACAAAAAATTCTCCTCAAGGTTGAGAGCATATTCCAGTCGAATGATTATGCATATAGTGGTAAAAATCCCTCATACCTAACACTTTTCATGTATTATTCCCAAATTCCTGGTCATCTTTTCATTAAATCCACTCACTTCCCCTGCTGCATAATCTTCCTGGTTATACCTTCTTGACCTGTTGTTCTTGGTCTATGAAACCATGAGTTCTGATTTCTAAATCTGTTGAAAACAAATTTCCTTGTGGAGTCACCAGTTTGTTGACGATTAAAATCGCAACGAAGTTTTGCCTGTAAAGTGTTGTTAAAGCCTATTATTATAAAAGCTAAATAATACTAGTAGGTGGGACCCCCTTGTAGATTGGAGATTGGGTCTGGTGCTTATTTGATGGTGTGTTATTGTTCCACATTGCTTACATGGTGATATAATCTTGGTTTATTGGCAATTGAGAAGGTATGTTCTGTGTTTTATGCTGCTCTAGGCTCGAGTTTTATTTCACAACAACCTATGTTATATTTATTATCACTGCTATCTGTTATTGGATCTATTACTACAAGACCTGCACAATAAACATGTTAGAAATAACATACACAAGCAATTGGAAAAAGGCAAAAGGAAACATAAAAGCAAAGGGAAGAAACTAAAACCATTCTATATACTATACTACATGCATCGATTTTTAATGAGTTGTCGTTATCCTAGCTACTAAGTTAATAGCTATGCATTTTTTTTTAGTTATATAGTCTATATGCATGTTGATTATGTTATGGCATAAGTTGATGTGGATCACGCTATTGGTGATGGTTCGATACATGGTTTACTTAATCAGATTATATAGTTGATATGTAATATGGTAAAGTTGGAAATGGAAGGCATGATGTGAGTGGCGCGTTTGACAAGTAATGGATGTCATTTCCAATGCATGGTTTAAATGAATGGTTGGTGTGTACTAATGGATTAATTGATTGTGGGTGGAGGCGACATGCATTTACTGCACATCACCCTTACTCCTTCCATTGGCCGCCACCCTAGTCGGGCTATTGTTCAACCTTTTTGTTGTGGTTATTCTCCGATTTTCAAGCAGGGAGGAACCGCTTGGCCAACTCGCGTTTTAAGGTGTTTGGATTATAGGTATGTCTTTTTTTGGCCATCCATGAGTCTGCTCTGTTTATGAAATGGATATTGGCTCAAATTTATGGGTTGTTCTTTCCTTAAGTCTCACAACTGTGTAAAATTGTGATTTTTATAGAATGAAGTGTGATGGTTTTATCTGCAATAATGTTGAAGTCATAGTGTTATTGGTCATCCTGGGTGCTAATAGCTATAAGAGCTCTCTGTTATCCTTGCTGGTTTAGTTGGAGGGTTTTTGTTTGGTCTTGAGTGGATGGTTGTCTTCACACGTTCGTATCATATTACTCAGTCTTTGGCTTTTGTAGGGTTTTACTGGTTGGAAGCACTCAGTGTCATTGTGTTTTGTTCACTTGGGCATTGGGTTGTTGTCATTATTAATGGTTGTACAATGGGTTTATTGCTTTTTCTCGACCCTGTTTGTACCTCATCATTGTAGTTGGTTGACTGGGAGCCACCAAGGTTATACCCTGCATGTATTAAATATCATTACCAGGCTGAATTAGAGCTTTTCTCTTCTTTTCATAGCCCATCCTTTCATGGGATTTGTCACCTTGTCCATGAATAAATTATGGTTTTCTCTGGGCATGCATCGTTGGTCTCAGAGGTTTTCACCATTGAAAGGAGTTGGCTCTAGCTTTCCCTGTGTTGGCCACAGGGAAAACCATTTACTCTACAGCTATGAGGGTTGATAGAGAAGACCATCGGGGCATGTCGGGTTTATATTGGTTATTGCTTGATTGGTATGTATTGTCGACCGAATTGAGTACAGGCTCACCCAAATTGTTCATGTGACAATCGTGTTGGTTTTGGTATCTAGTCATTGCCTCTGTTATTACAATGGATAAACCCTGTATGGTTAATTGGATAGATCAAACACACAGTTGCTCTCCTTGTGTTTGATAACCTAGTATTGTTTTGATTGAGAAAGTCACAACCTCGCTTCATGTCGATGCGTGGGTATGTGTGGTTTCCATAGCATGTTAGGTTGGTTGTTTATTATTACGACAGTCCAAGTAATAGGCTCAACATTGAATTGGTGAATTGGTTGATACACAGTCACTGTCTTTTGCACTAAAGATTATTTGGATGTTAAACTTGGCATTGGTTACAATTGTTTAATAATGTTTGCACATAATGCATTTGTATGTGTGGTGTTCCTACGCCACGAATAAATGGTCATTGTAACTATGAGTTTTTTTTGGCAAAATGGTTTTTTCAACCAGTATCACTATGGCAATTACATCCACTATATGCGTTATGGTTATTTGATTGTTTCATCAAGGGTGAGATCGAGTTTTACGCAACAGGATTTTGATTGCAGTTTGATTATTTTGAGCAATACTGTATTAGATTGATAGCTTGGCACGATGCATTGAGTTAATGATACTGTGACTATGTGTTTAGAATTGTCAAATGGAAATGTTGCATCGCGGTGTTTGAGGTATGGTTGCCCATTGTGTATGATATGGATAATTTTAGGTTGCACACTTAGAGATAGTCACAGAGTTTAAAGCATGGCCTTGTTGCAATTCGATTATTTGTATTATGAAGTTAGATATGATTTGTTGCCTCGCTATGTTGGTTGAATAACCTAGCATGGTAAATGTTTAGAGTCAAAGAAAAACTTGGACCTGTAGAATCACAGAGATGAAATTGTGTTTTGTCAAATGGTTGTATGGATTACCTAGTTTAGTGTGAGTTGAAATGGTGATTGGTTATCTGGGTGTTTAAATGACAAGCCATGATCTTTGAAAAATGAATATGGATCATTGTGTTGACTATACATTAGGTATGTTAAATGAATTTCATGCACAGTGACAGGCACGAGTGTTGTGACAATATGACCACAGTGCAGTTTAATTATTAAATAAATGAAGAGACAGAATCGAGCATGATTTTTATGCCCGCATTTGATGAGCAAAATGAAAGTAATTGATTGTGTATTTATTTGGAAATTGCTTATGGATAAATGGGAGAAAACATAGCTCCCCTACAGATTATTGTGGAATGCTTACTATTTTGATGTATTGGCACTATGTAAATATTGGGTTATGAATGGTGAACTAGTTAATACACAGTAGTTGTTATTGGACCACAATGGTCATTTGGTTGGTGTATTTCATTTTTCAAGATGGTTATATTGATTACTTAATTAATTTTATGAACAATACCCACTCTCATTCCCCACCATTATTTCTCTTTTCGCCAATTACAACCCCATCGCCTTCCCACAACCATTTTTCACTCCTTGTTCTAAAATTGATTACAGTCAAGAAAAATTATGTGTTGAAGCAGTTGGCAGTACCTGTGTCTTGGTTGAATTACAGTGATGTTTTCTTTGGTTTGCAGTTGATTGTTGTTGTCTTTGAGCAGTAGCCGTATTTTCCCCCCCTCATCATATCATGTTTCGCTCAATACAAACCCCTCACATTGTTGATATTATGGTAGTTGCGGGAGGTATTTACCTCCATGTGTGAACCTGACAAGAATAGAATACTCTGGGAAGCAAGAGAAACCCTAATGAGTTAGCTAATAACCGTAGAAGACTTGTCGGCTCAAGAAGATAATATGTGTTAGGTTATTAGCCTCCAAGAGAAGAAGTCGGCCAGAAGAATTAATATATACTGAACAATAGGTACCCAGAAGGAGAAGTCAGCCCCAGTAAGTCTTCCAGAACCACTATAAATACAGGGCGCCAGTCTCTCATTTGACACATCTCAACAGTTGCAGAGAGCCAGTTCTGCGCAGTGCAGTTGCAGTCTTGTGCACAGGTTTGGAGGAGAGTTGCTGCTGCAGCTAGCAGTTACGTTTTGGCTTGGACTATCTCTTGGCTAGGGTTTGAAACATTTAATCAGCCTTTGTTGATGCACTATCCTTAGGGAAAGGTGCACTACCCTTTGTATGGCTATCTAGCCTAGGGTTTGCTTCCAAAATGATTCTCTATCAAGGTTAAGGTGCTCGGAGGGTGGCTTCAGCCTATGGTTGGGTGACAAGGGTATTGTCAATGGTAAAACAAGCACACATCCTTCATATTATAACAGGTTATGGGCCCACACCTCCTTCATTCAATCTAAATGTTGGAAGGAAACATAGCCACTAGGATATTGAGCTCGTTGAGGAACTGTCGCTAGGGTTACTAGCAGAAGCAACTTCCAAGACACTGTCGCTAGGGTTACTAGTAGGAGAAGTTGTAGAAACCCTAATCCTCTTGTTGAGGAACCTTAATTGAATGGATTTACCTAATCTCTATATAGATCAATGTGCTCTAGCCTAGCACATCTCCTAATACTCTCATCAAGCCAAGACATAAAGTTTGAGTTTATGGTCAAATCTAGGGTTTGACCAAGTCAAAGCAGCCATGACTTATTCTATGAAGTTAGAGAACAAGTTAGATGGAGCCTCTAACTTTAGAGCATGGAAGAAAAGGATTGATCTCATCCTTTCCAAGAATAAAGTGTTGGATATCGTGAAAGGAAAGATCGTGAAGCCAAAGTTTGAAGAAGGAAAAGAGAAGGAACCGCAGAATGTTGCAGCTATGGAGAAGTTCAAAGACAGTGATATCAATGCTATGAGTATCATAGTGGAATCTATAAGAGACCGCTTGATACTTTACATCTCCCATCTTGACTCATCGAAGAAGATGTACGATGCCCTAAAAAATCTCTTCTCGGTTAGAAAC
This sequence comes from Picea engelmannii, assembly GCA_009831015.1. Lineage (NCBI taxonomy): Eukaryota > Viridiplantae > Streptophyta > Pinopsida > Pinales > Pinaceae > Picea > Picea engelmannii. The sequence continues at coordinate 55,613 of ML780725.1, forward strand.
ATTGGACAAGTTATGAGTCTGAAGAATGAGCTCCGTGACATGAAGATGAATGATGAGGATAGAATAACATCATATTTTGTGAGAATATCTCAGTTAAGAGATCAACTACAAGCTATTGAAGAGATCATCTCAGAAAAGGGGTTGGTAAACATAGTACTCAATGGTCTTCCCAAGACGTGGGATGCATTTGTCGCAAGCATGAACACAAGAAAGGAGTATCCAACATTTGAAGAACTTTGGACTTGTCGTGCTCAAGAAGAATCAAGTATCAGTGCAAAAGAGAAACCCCAAAAGAAGTACAATGATCAAGCCTTCACATCAAGATTCAAGAACTTTAGAAACAAAAGGAAGTTTGGTTCAAGGAGGAAGCCAAATCAAGAGAAATACATTTCAGAAGTACAATGCTTCAACTATCGAAAGTATAGTCACTGCAAGAATCATTGTCCCGAGCTAAAGAAAAGGAAGGAGAAACATGAAGCATCAATTGTCGAAGAAAAGTAACCTACAAAGAAGACTAAGCAGGGTGGAAGAGACTTCTTCTTCTAAAGGTAACAAAACTCTTCTTATTTCTTGTACATATCCTATTTGCATCGTCTCTGTACATATCTTGTATATCTATCTCTTGGAATATAATGTGTTCCAAGAAGAACTATACCTATGGAAGAACAACAAGATAAGAATAGATATCATTAGATAATACACATGAAAGGATGAAATACAAATCATGTGGAAGCTATTGCAAGATAAGATGAATCAATCATGAAGAGACTTAGAAGAAGCAAAGACAGAAAGAAGTCAGCAATCGAGAAGAAATTGGAAAAAGACTTATGACGTTTTGTAGAAGACAACAAGATGGAAGCGTGGACTCTATTAGACAAGAAAGCCAATTATATATTGCATAAGACAATAAGGATGTAGATGGAAGCATGGACTTTGTTAGATGGAGGGAGCCAATTATATTCACTCATACATGAAGCAAGGATTAGGAGGGAGTTAATCCTATGATCCATTGAATATGATGAAGTATATATCCATGATAGCAGCCATGAAAGACAATACATATTCTTCAAAGAGAAGCCTTAAAGTATCCCTGGTTGTTCATCCACATCTGTGATCCTATGATGGAATATTTAGGGCATGGAATCTATAAGAAACTCCATGGACCAGAGAACTAAAGAAACACATGAAGATTCCAAGAAAGAAAGAGAAGCCAGAACAACCAGTCATTATATCAAGAATCACAAGATTGTCAGCCTGATGTAAACTCAATAAAAGCAATCAAACAGAGGAACTAAAAGTCGTGATGAAGAACAATGTATGGAAGACTTATGAATGAAAGCATTGTGAGATCCAAAACTAGAGGTTCTCCCAGATGGAGGGAGAAGACTATGATGATTACTTGTTCCAGTAAACCAGACTTATCTCTACATGAGTCATTATATCATCTGCAACATCCATAAGTTGGAGTTCTACATTAGATGAATACAAAGAATGTTCTCCAGAGAAATTGAATGAAGAGCGTATGAAGAGAAATCTCAAGACTTTGAGGCATACCAAAAAGAGACCCTTGAATGCAAATAGAAGAAGAAACTTGGTGGAGAACCTCCAGTGCATAGCAAAAGCGTGGTGAAGATTTCCTATAACATCAAGATGATTACTCAGTAGATCAGATCTCATGATGACAAAAGAAGTGCCACATGGATATGTTCAATTTTTCCAACTATGATATACTCTATTGTTCAGAGCTACATAAAGCCTTCACAGTGTTCCAGACTAAAGTACATTTGAAAGCAAGCACTACATTATTCGTGATGAAGTCCAGAAAGGAGAAAGTGGTTCTCTGATACATATCTCCACACATGAGCAGATAAGAAGACATTTTGGTAAAGCTTCTATCCAATATGAAAGAGGTTGCGTACTCAAGTTGGAGCTCGTGGAAACAAATTCCTTATTGAAAAAGGAAGAGATGACTCCCAGGTTGGGAGGGAGCACTGAAAATATTATTGAAGACATTCATTTTCAAGATTGAAAAATAGTCCATCTTGGACATATGCTTTCTTGTTCGGAAAGTGGATTGAGTTTTCTGAAAAACAATGATTTCCCATTGTGGTTAACATGGGAAATGGTTCAGATTGTTGATGTATCATAAACAATGACTTCCCATTATGGTTAACATGGGGAGTGGTCTAGGGCAGTCTCTCTTCTTGAGGGTTACTTAAGAAGACTAGCCCGCCTCGCCGGACAACGATTTCTCATTGTGGTTAACATGAGGAATGGTCTGTTTTGGAGGTTGATACAGGACAGTCTTTTCCTCTTGTGGTTAACAGAGGAAATGGTCTGGACAGTCATTCCTTAAGGTTTATACATTCTCTCTAGGGTGCACTTTGATTAGTGTAGGAGGAATGGCCCAAGGTGGGGAATGGTCCAGGCTCAACAATCAGGGACATGCATTCCTTAGGGTTTATACATTCTCTCTGGGGTGCACTTTGATTAGTGTAGGAGGAATGGTCCAGGGTGAGGAATGGTCCAGGCTCAGAAATCAGAAACAATCATTCTTCCTTGTTTGAGAAGAATAGGGCAGATACTCCATTATTGATGTTCTACACTGAGGGCAGATATTCTTTCAGATCTCACAGATGTGAGTGAAAGATTGGCCCAGATGATTCAATTTATATCATAACATTGTTTATGTGCAGGTTGCTATCAGATGTTTGTTATGAAGACTGTATGACATTAGATGTATACTACTGTGGTGGATATGTTCCACTGTTCATGACTATACGTTGCTAATCAAGTACTTGTGTGTTACTTGGTGTGGTAGTGTACCACTGGATTGTAGTTATGCACTACTATGGATAGACACAGTTGTGTTCTATTTTTGTTCTGATTGTATTGAAGACTATCAACAGTTTATTTGAGATAATCATGAGCCAGATGAATGATGAACAAAGATTTTTCAGACGGAAAATGGTTCAGAGCATTTACTCTTCTAGACTAGAAGAATGGCTCTTGTATCACTCTGTGGAGTGAGCATAATGTCTAATTACTCAGATAGAGTATGGTTTCGAGAGATGATGCAGTTGATGACACTGATGATGATGATGGTGCTCATGATCTAGTCTATACAACTATGTTGATGCTACCGGGTGAATGGTATGTTTTTGTGCTCAAGACCATTACCTGTAATACCTCCCTAGCTAGGAGGGAGTGTTGATATTATGGTAGTTGTGGGAGGTATTTACCTCCACGTGTGAACTTGACAAGAATAGAAGACTCTTGTGCGCAGGTTTGGAGGAGAGCTGTTGGTGCAACTGCTACAACTAGCAGTTACGTTTTGGCTTGGACTATCCCTTGGCTAGGGTTTGGAACATCTTATCAGCCTTTGTTGATGCGTTATCCTTGGGGAAAGGTGTGCTACCTTTTGTATGGCTATCTAGCCTAGGGTTTGCTTCCGAAATGATTCTCTTTCAAGGTTAAGGTGCTCGAAAGGTGGCTTCGGCCTATGGTTGGGTGACAAGGGTATTGTCAATGGTAAAACGAGCACACATCCTTCATATTCTAACACACATATCCCAGGACCCTTTATTCACCCCCTGCTCAAGAATGAGTGTTTTCAGTCGAGGTAGCCATGGCCGAGGAAACCGAGGGAGGGGTAACTGGAAAAGAGGCCCAAGAAGGCCAAGGTTCTCCATACATTTTGATGGTGACTCACAAGAGCTTGGCCAGTTGTTTCAGACCAGATTGTTCAATTGGATTGGGCAAGGAGTGGTCCAACCCAGGCTTGAAAGGCCTCCTTTCCAAGTTCCACAAGCCCCCGGTATCCATGTGCCTCCTCACGTCTCATTGCAACCTGAGGTTCCTGAAAATGATGGATGGAAAGAGATTTTCCACACGATAGTCTCCCAACATCGTGGTTGGCCTAATTTATCTCTACCTGCTCCTCTTCCTATTAAACCCATTGTCCAAGTTGCCCCCCACTCACCAGTGAAATCCTCTCATTCTAGCAAAAGGTTGAAAACCGAAGCCCACCATGCCCTTGACAAAAGAAAATCCATTGTTTCCCCTTCCTCACCCTCCAATGGCTCTAACAAATTTGTGTCTTCCCAGATGCAGTTGAGGGACGATTGTTCCCATGTGATGAACGAGATTAGGCCTAAAGGCTCAGCGCAGCCAAAGGAAAATTCAAGAAAATTAAAGGGTGACAACAACAATCAAGGAAATATTGCATCTCAGAGTGGGAAATATGGATTTTGAGTTTTTTATTTTATCTATTGTTGATGACAGTTGACTTCAGGAATTTTTGGACAACATGTTTTATTTTTGGACATATGAGTAATACTTTTCTTTTTGAAAATAGTTTCAAATTGTTGATTAAGGTTGGTTGTCATTGATTTCAACCCTTGAAGAAAGACCCGTAGCACAAAGTTTTGGGTAATGGACCCAATAGTGTTTGATGTAAATATGACTCATTATTGTTTTTTCATGGTTGATAAGAAGTAAATATGG
>ML780725.1:61204-75614 GCA_009831015.1 Picea engelmannii
TTGATGCACTTATTTATGGTACAAGTTGATTACAGGTTGAGGTATAGGTTGATGCATGGTTCAGACTTATTGGTACAGGTTTACAGCAGTATATCTCACAGTGATAGTGTGACAGTGGTTCCATCATTCTACTTCTACTTCAGGGTGGAAGGACGGGGCAAGGAAAGGTGGTTGTAGCCACCTTTTGGTTGTAGCCAGAGAACATTGGGGGTTGTAGCCAAAGATTTGGGGAGTTGGATCTTCCCTCAGGTTGTAGCCCGAGAAACTAGAAGGTTGGAGCCTCCTTCCAGTTGCAGCTGGAAAACAAAGGAAGTTGGTGCTTCCAATGAATGTAATTCTTCAAGACATATAAGAAAAAGCATTCCGTATTTTTCTCCCGATTTGGGTTTCCACGTAAAACACTGGTGTATTGTGCATGTGTGTGATTGTTTATTTATTACTGCTCATTATTGGATAATAATTCTACATTGATATAACATTTGAAGAAAAAGGATTATAATTACGTTATTACTTATTCACCCCCCCTCTCAGTAATCCAACACAAATATCATGAACTTAATTGTCAAATGTGAATATGATGATGGGAGCCACAAGGAGGTGTGTTTTGCTTAACTAACTAGTTATGTTATGATTGTTATGAGCTAAAGGGAGTCACAAGGGGTCCCACCTACTAGTTATTATTTATTTATTTATAACCCTTATTATGATTATTACTTTCCCCCTTAACTAAAAAAAAGTTGGTTGAATCTTTAGTTAACTTAATTAATGAGGTGGTTCAACTACGTCAACCAATTCAGATTTGATTAAAGGAAAAAGGAAAGGGAGGAACAAGAGGATGATAGAAGTAGAAGCATACTAAGGTTTTATTTTTGAGTTTATGTTGAGATAGTTCACTTTTCATTCATTCCTTAATTTATCCAAGCCTAATTATTTTTATGATAGCAGGGTCTTATTGTAGACAACGAGATTCACAAATGAATTACATCATTCAGACACTTGTTTTTCAGAGGTGTTGATCTATGTTTGATAGTTTGTGTAGACTTGTCTGTTTGTGAATTAGTTATCATGACTGACAAAGGCTATTGTGTAGAGTCAAGTGGGCAACAATCCGTGGCAAGTTGATCCATCTTTTAGAGTTCAATTTTTTATTTTCTGTTGGAGGTCCTTTTGTATATTCCATCGGGGATGTCTAAGTTTGACTTTGGTCCTAAATTTATGCATGAAATTTTGTAAAAGAATGACTCTTTGGTGAATTGGAATGAAATAAAGGATTTCTTTATGTCTCATCTATCTTATTATCATCCTGGTGACTTTACTTATGTCTTTGCATTTATTTCAGCAATTGTTATGTTCAGAAAGTTACATAAAAAGTAAATTTCCAACAAGCTTTTTATTGATAAAAGACTAGCCTAAGCACTTGTAATTAATACTTGTGAGTTATGATGTTATTTTTGTTGGCTATAAACATAGGGTGATATTCTCGTCTATTTTTCTTTAGCCAAGCAAAATCTGAAAATGATTGAGTAAGATCATTTCATATCTTTTCCTCAACATGTGTGTGTGTGTGTGTGTGTATTTTTATTTGAGGCCGGAGAGCCTGTGTGGTTATTGGGTTGGTGATCCGAGATGCAAAAAAGCCAGTGCACATATCCTTGTAAAATGTAATCACACTCAAATTATTAATAAAATCACATCGTTGCATGCATACCAATCAAATGAAAAGAGACAGGGGGATAAACTCCACCGAAAAGGGAAAAGGGGGCTAAAAATTTATTAAGAGGGCTAAGCCAAGGGGGCTAAAGTCCAAGGGAATATTTTATTATTTTTTTCGAAAAGTATAATTTATGGATATTTATTTATCCTAAGTTATAGAGGGATGAGAACTAGTCACCAAGTGGCTAAAGCTAATTTTGAAGGTGATAAGTGTCCATTGATGACCATGCAGATATATGGTTGAACCTTAGTGTATTTTGGGGGGATTCACTCTGAACGAGGATGGCCATTAGTGAGGACCATCTGAACGAGGGCGACCATTACCTTATCTGCAGAGAAAATCTTGGAACATGATTTCCATCCAAAAACCATAGTTTTTTCTATCGAAGAGATAGGTTTTCAGGTCCATGAGCATTCTCTCTAGGTGAGAGATTTGATGTCAAAGAGGCGGGTTGTCAAGCATGTGATAATTCTCTCCAAGTGAGAGATTTTTTGTTGAATATGTGGGTTTTCATGCCCATGATAATTCTCTCCAAGTGAGATATTTGTTAGGAATTATTCCCTGGTGCATTGGGCATTAGTTACAGGTCTTTAAGACTTCTTGTCTGACCTGTTTTTGAAGCCATGAAAGGGAAGTGGGGAAGTTGAGGTTCTATTGAGCAGAGAAGGGGAATAATTCCTTAGGTGGGACAAGCATGTGGGGAATGGGAGACTATGGCTAGTTGCAGTAGTTGGGCACCTTGGACTGAGAAATTTGGTTGATTGTCAGACCTTAGCTTGGCATTAGGAATCTTTTTGTCCTAGTGGATTTTAATCCTCAACTCGGGGGTGACTTATTGCTGAAATTTTATGAACGTTTGAGCTCTATGCACAATTGGTGACTCCTTATAAAAGATAAATGTCCTTTATGTGCTTGTCTAATTTATTGTGTGCTTATTTACCTATGTCTAATATGGGTTTATTTCATGTATGATGTTGCATAAGATCCATTTTCGTTATTCAGTATAATTTTGTTTGTACATGTAACACATGATGTTGTTATTCAGTATTTGTTGTCACACATGCAAAGTATGAAAGTTATCAAGTATTCATGATAGTTGATTTTGTAATAATGGTCATGATTTTCTGAGGTGAGGCTAGAATTGTCACGTGTGCGAGGAAATAATCTGTGTGTGCAAGAGGCTGGGTTCGTTGTGCACATAAGAAAACAGTATGTGCATAAGGAGAATAGAATTTACGTGCAACACCAGAATGTTTGTGTGTATAGTAGTAATCATGTGTTCAGAGTGGTTACACGTGCATTTATACTTGTGTGCTCTGAATGATTGTGTGTGTAGTTGTATTATGTGTTAATTCCACTGTTATAACTAGTGTCTGAAGAGGAAATTTAGTGTGGTTCAATCCAACTTGGGATTGTGCACGTTACCTCATGTGTTTCTGCACAGAGTCTATGCACTATACTTTTGGAATGGAATTTCTCAACGGTAAGATGGGGATGTTACACAGTCGTATCATAGAATTTTGTTAGTGTTGGTAATGGGGGATGTTACATTCACAACCAACCAACTGGTCTCCTGCAAATCAACTATAAACTAACTTAGTGTATTCACTGCATAGAAAATGTCTAGTCTAATTTTCAACAAATACATCAAGGAACCAATCAACTTCCTACATAATGAAGGGTCGATAAAATCAACACTCCCATCCCAAATGAGCTTCAGATTTGATGGCATGGATGTAGCCAAGGGCTTGCAATCCTACATATTAAATCTCTCCAAAATATCCTAAGTATACTTTCATTTCCCAAGGAAAACATCTCTTGGACCCTACCAAACCTCCAATCCTAGAAAATAGTGTAGTAGAAAAATATCCTTCATGTCAAATTCACTTGAAAATTTCTTCTTGCACCACATAATGAGCTTCTCTAAACTACCTATAATGATCAAGTCATCCACATATAAAACGAAGACAACCAAATCAAAATCAACATACATATAGTACATATTTGGGTCAACAATAGTCTTGGTGATCCTTGGGTTTAGTAATAACTCATTAATCTTAGAGTACTAAGATTGTGTTGCATGATTAAGCCTGTAAAGAGATTTCTTCAACCTGCAAACATGAGTATCATGCCCATGTATCTAAATTTTTTATCCTAGTTGATTAATGTACACTTCTTCTTTAATCACTACATTCACAAAGATGGTCTTCACATCCATCTAATATAAGTGTCATTCAAAACATGATGCTAGGGAAAGAATGGTATGAATAGAAGTGTATCTGGAAATTGGAGCAAATGTCTCCCCATAATTGACTCCCTCTTTCTATGAGAACCCTCTAACAACAAACCTTGCCTTATATTTTTCAATATCTCCACTAGCCTCATGTTTGAATTTGTACAACCACCTGGAATCAGTCACTGAATTCCCCTCTAGACTCATACATTTTCCCAAACATCATTTTGCAAGATAGAGTTATACTGTTATGTCATGGCCTCTTGTCAATCCTTCTCATATGCCTTCTCAAAAATAGAAGGTTCTTCCAACCTCTCAATGGAAAGTATAGTGCCACATGATCATAAATTAACCTATAAAGGCCACCTTCTCTCACCCCTCTATCAAAAGTCCTTAGAATAGTTAGACTACAATAATTGATGGTGCAATGTTATCCTTGAAATGAAAATATACGATGTACAACTATCATATAAGAAATTGAAAGAAGATTCTTCTTTAAGCTAGGAACAAATAAAACATCGCCAAAATTAAGAACATCACATGATGGACTATATAAATAAATGGATCCAACTTCTCTCATAGGATAAGTAGCATCATCACCAAGCTTCGCACTCATGCCTTGTTCTTGCTTCTAAAGTCTGTTGAGGATTCAATTGTCATAAGTCATATGTCTTGGAGTTCTGTTATCCGCATACCATCCATTACTAGATATAGTGTTAGAAGATAAATAAGAGAACGTGCAAAAGGTGGTCTCAAACTATGAGGAATCCTCCAATACACCTGCTATAGTCCCAATTGCAACTTGTTTCTTTCCCTTCCCATTCTTCTTCAATGGACATTGGTTGTCATAATTCCCATATCGTGCCATCATAAGCACATCACTTTATTTAAATCCTTCTTTCATTTTCCTATATTTTTTTCTTCTTGTAGCCTTTACTGTTACCCTTTTCCATTCTCCTAGTGAGGGAAATTTCATATACATCATCATGTTTTCCTAAACAAGATTGTATATTTATTTCTTCTTGCAAAATATCATTCTATATATTTGTAAAGGGTGGAAGATTCTCATGAGCACGACACCTTAGAAAAAAGGCCTCCAAGATATCTAGTAAAATTCCATTTGAAGCAATGGACATTAAATCCTTATCCTCCACCTTCATTCCAGTGCAACTAATTGAACTCTAAACTTTGTGATCTTTGTCATATATCTCACCATAGTGTCTATATTTCTCATGTGAATGGATTTTGGATGATGATTTCAAAAAGAATTTTGGTTATAGCATTTAGAAACACAAAAACTTTGAAACAACTCAACCAAATCCCCATACATGTCCTTACCCATCATCTTCTTTACAATGTGAGGTATGAAATGATCCTTCACTAAATAAATAATAATTCTCTTTTCTTTGGCCTCCTTATAATGAACGTCCACCAGAGCTCAATTGGAAGGTACTATAACCACTTTCATAACATGTCCCAAAGGTCAACTTCCTCCATAAGCATCTATAACCTAAGCTTCCAAGGAATAAAAATGGAAGCTCCATCCAACTTGTCACTCTCTCTAAGATCGAGATTCATTTTTCACATCATGAAACAATCGTCGAGTGCACTAATCAATAATAAATGAAGTAGACAAAACCCTTTCTAGGGTTCAACTGCTTCTCCAAAGTGACTTAGGATTTCACACCCAACAACCTCAACAAGGTTAATGTACCACTCCCAAATACAACGCATCTGAAATACCATCTCCCTTTTCACTTAGAGAGTGATTTTATTAAGAAAGCTCCAAAATCATGTAGAAATTGTTGCTCTTAATATTTTAATGCAAATTCAGAAATTTTACCTCTTTACTAGAGGTTTCTTAGATCTATTCTTTGTGAATTTGCAACTTTATGGATGAACTAAAAATATAATAAAACAATAGCAACAACATACAATATTTCACTTCTTAACAACCCCAATCGACTTGGCAATTTAAGTTTCATCCATTTAGGCCAATCTTATCATGAAGAAATCATATTTGAAAATCATTGTATGACAATTATGATTACAACAATAAATTTTATCATATTGTATTTTCTATCAATGTTAAACACTTAAAATTTGCAACCTTCATTTATGTCAAATTAGCAAGACATAGACATGCTTGAAATTACCAAAACATGAAGACAATGATCATTGAAAATCAAATATGTGACAAGACACTTTTGAATAGCTCAAAACTCCATGTATTTATAAGAATAAGTTCAAGTGCATACTCTCAAATTAAGATAAGTTGGTACAACTCTCCAATCTCTCCAAAACCCTATCTAGGGAAAAACATGAAAAACCCTAGCTCTGTGAAAGATCTTCCATAAGCTTGCATCAACACTAGCAAGCCTCCTTGGATCCAGGCAATATGCCTCCTCTCTTCTTCTCCAACAAGTACAACCTTAGGGTTTATCACCAAACCATAACTCTTTACCTCCTTAGAGTAGAAACCCTAACTATAGACTTCAAGAATTCCCAAGAAACCTTAGAGCCTCAAGACGAGAGAGATAGTGTACAAAGAAGAATATCCAACAAAGAGAGATATTAAAGCACTCTTCTACTCACATGTCTAAACACAACATGATAAAGATTATGCAAATGAAAGGAATATCTTATTCCTCTATATATATGAAAGGTAAGGGAGGCCAAAAACACAAAAATGGTCCTAAACCCTTACAAGCAACCTACAACAAATAAGTAGGCCCACACATGCCAAGTGCTATACTCCATTGGTACACATGCCAAGCTCTAAGGTTATGAACATCCTCAATCAAGTATCCAATTCAAGGGGGAATCCTCATCCAAGGTCCAATGCTCCTCCTCCAAGGGATCCAATTTTCCAATGCCTCTCCAAGTCAATGTGGCATCCTTGGGTCCACCCACCTATATGTCAACTCCCTAAACCTAAGATAGCATGCATCAAGTACAAGCCTCTATGTAAGAGATCCAAGTAACCCAATGTTTTTTAGGTCTCAACACTCTCCTCTAAAATTCCAAATGGTCCTCCTCTAATGTAAGGTGTTCTCCAAGAAAGCAACCTCTCCATGTTGCCAACATGTAGAATGTCACCAAGTTGTCTTCAATGCTCCAAGGAAGAATGTAAATCAATCATCCATATGAGGTATAACAACTAATGAGTAAGACACCTAAAATGTCCAAGCCCATCACAAATCATGATCTTTAAACAACCATGGATATTCCACTGGAACTGTTCGTCACAAGAGATCTTACGATATTCTTAAATCCCTTTTATTATGCAGTATTTTACTTTAGATTTCAGATTTGATATTACTAGCTTAGTGCACAAATGACTAAAATAGATTGAAATTGAAATGAAATAAGCTAAGAAATTAACACACCATCCACATAATGAACAAAATATTTATCATGGGAAAACCCAATGCAAGAAAAATCCAACTAGAAGATGAGGCCCATGCTTTGCTCTTTTCTTCTCAATTATGAAATTCAAATACAAAGAAAGAGGCATATATTACAAGGTTTCCATGGACATTGTGGCCAATATGGATCATGTAGGATCTTCTACTTCCTCTATTCTAATACAATATACCATTCCCATATGATTTTCTTTCCTATGGAACAATAACAATATAATAAGAAAGGAACCCCTTCCTATCCTAGTAGCCCATTATTTAAGATGGCCAGATAGTCATCTAGATTTAGGTTTAGGGTTTTTGTATGCCCCAACCAAAAATTAATGTTATGGTTTTTTGGTCCTCTAGAGTCTTCTTGAAAGTACATATGTGACTAGCTCCACATGTGTGCGTAACATGAGCTAGCATGGCATCCACTTGGTATCATGGTGGTAAATAAGATAGGTCAACTTGTAGGAGGCATAACTTCTACATACAAACATCAATTGAGGTTATATCCACACAATTGGAAAGTTCTAGATGTGTAGAACAAAATCAAGAGGATAAAACTTTTTCCATGAATTTTTGACCCCAAAAATGGCCATTTAAGGCCTCAAGCAAGATCCAAAAGGTTCTAGACCTCAAATCACCAAAGCGAAACATGTCCCTGAAATGGGCCCTATAAGCCATTAGCTCCAATTTTTCCACCCAAAAAGTACCAAAACAAATGACAAATTATATAACGATCCATTTTGTATCATACCTACATAGTTAGGGAGGCTTTTGGTACCCAAAACATTTTACTAGAGGAGGTGAGGAAATTTTCATCCACCTTTTCCTTGGATTACCATTTGGCCTTTCCTAGAAGTTCCTTTCAACCCAACCTACCAGAGTTCATGTTGTCCCCATCTAATTGTTTTGGACTTCTTTTAAAAAATTGTATCTTCTACTAACTATGCTCGAGCTTCTATTGCTAAGTCCTATATGGTAGGTAGCATTTTCTCATTAGTTTCTTGGTCCAACATGGAAGGCTCATAGAGTTTTAGATTTTCCACTTTTACTATTGAATAAATGCACATATATGGGAGTAGATTGAGTCTATAGGAATTATTAACAACATTTTCCAACACTTCAAAAGGATAATACCACAAATCTTTGATATTATTTCCAAGAACCTATAGTCTTTCTTTGTTTAGATACAACCAAACTCTATCACTTTCCTTGAATGTTTTCTAAATTCTATCATGATCATGTTCGGCCTTGTACTTTTATTGTGACTTCATTAATGTCCTCTTATAACAAAAAAATTAGCCTTTGATGCTTCTCTTGAGGTGTCTTCCCTCACTCTTCCTTGTTTCTCAAATACAATATCTAAGGGATAAGGTGGAAAATATCCAAAATAAGTTTCAAAAGGGGAATTACTAGTAGAAGTGTGGACTTATTTGTTATAAGAGTGTTGAATATAAATCAAATTTTCATCCTAAGTCCTTGGATACTTTTGATTGTAACCCCTGGAAAGTTGAACCATTGTCATGTTCACTATTTATGTCCTCCCATATTTTTATGGATGGAAATTTGTAGATCTATTTAACTCGGTGTCCATCTTCTACCAAAGTGTAGTCCAAAAGGCATTGAGAAATCTAGTATCTATATCTAAGATTTTCCTTGGTATCCCAAAGTGAACCCAAACCTTTTCAAAGGATATGTTTGTTGTATATTGTCTCTTTATGGTCTTCTTACAAGGCATGATAATGCACATCTTTCTAAACCTGTCAACTACCACAAACATATAGTCATGTTCCTTCCTTGTTCTTGGAAAACCACCCATGAAATCCATGGATATGCTCTCCCAAGGCCTAGTAGGCACATGTAGGAGATGTTATAAACCTTGTTTTCTATCATTACTAGGCTTGTTGGTACAACAAAGTATGCATCCTATAATAAACCGAGCTACATCTTCTTGCATTTGGACCAACATAGATACCTTTGTAATTTGGTGACTATATTCTCGACACCAAAATTCCTTGAAAATTTGGAGGTGTGAGCCTCTCTAATAAGGTGTAATATTTCACTTTTATGAACAAAAATCTTATCTAGGTTGTATAGAAACCCTTCCTAATGATGATAGTCATCCTTATCATCAACTTATTCTGCATGAACTTGGCCATGTAGCTTCTCAAACACCTATTTAAATTCCTCATCTTCTATGTATACCTATTTGTATGCATCATGGGTGAAATCCTCCATGTGCATAAGGGTTTCGAAAACTGTGATCTTGGATGTGGGTGGAATTGAAAGCATGTTTTCTAACTTGTTAGTTCCACCCTTGTTGTATTTGATTATTAGATGTTTTTTTTTGTAAAAAACCCATCCAGTTGAGTGTCTAGTTTGTTGAAGCTTTCTCTAGGATAGAAAATATTGTAGTGGCTAGTGATCAATGTGGATGATGGTCTCCTTTCCCATAAAATAGTGCTTCCACTTCTTAACAACTTGAACAAGAGCATAGAGTTCCTTGTCATATATAGTGTAGTTCAGGACTCTGCCATGAAACATTTTAGAATGATAGTATATAGGCTTACCTCCCTACATCAAGACTACTCCCATAGCATATCAACTTGCATATGTATCCACTTAAAAAGGATTTTGCAAATAAGGCAATGCAAGAACTAGTGCGTGATTAATCTTTTATTTTTTCTCATCAAAAGATTTATGTTGATTCTTCCCCCACTGGAAAAACTTGTTGCTAAGTATTATGGCATGGAATGGTGCATCCACAACTGAAAAGGATGTTATAAATTTTTGTAGGTACTATGTTTCCCAAAAAAAATCCCAACTTTAGTGACATTCGTAGGAGTTGGAAACATGAGTATGGCCTCCATATTCATGGGATATATTCTAAGTTCCACTCCAACAATAACACACCCCAAATACACTAATTCCTATTGAGAAAATTCACATTTCTTAAGATTTTTTGTCAGTTGATGCTTTTTCAAGGTCTAAAGTTTTTATGAGATGTGAGGTATGCTCTTCCTAGGTAGATATATAAATTAATATATAATCTAATTACACTATTAAAAATGAATCTAGAAAGGGATGCAATACATCATTCATGGAATGTATAAATGTAGTCGGTGCATTATATAAACCAAAATGCATTACCAACCATTCATCTAGACCTTGCCTTGTCTTGAAGGAAGTTTTCCAAGTGTCTTATTCATTAAATCGTACCTAGTGTTATACCAATTTTATATCCAACTTGGTGAATTACTTGGTATCATACGATTGATCTAGCAAGTCATTGATCCTAGGAAGAGGGTATCGATTATTAAGGGTGATTTTATTCAAAGCTTTGTAGTTGATACACATTCTCTAATTCCCATCCTTCTTGGGTATTATGATGATATATTACCTATAAGGTGAGGCGCCCAATTGAGTTGCTCCCTGCTCCAATAGTTGATACACATGTTTCTTCACTTCATTTGTTTCCAGACTGGATTGCATATACAACCCAATGTTTGGAAATGGGGAGTTTAGCAAAACTATATCTTGTACTCCACTTCCCTCTTAGGTGATAACCATTTAGGCTCCTAGAAAAGTTCTCTATATTATTGTAAAATATCCTACAACTGACTTATCTTCTCCTTAGTACATCCTTCCACATGATTCCTTTACCTTTATTGATTCATCTCTTGATCGATTCTCTCATAAAAGGAGGAATACAAACTTCCTACTTGAATTGATCAATATATTGTCTTAGTTAGCACTTACAAAAAAGATCTTGGATTTTCCATTGTGTGCATTTATGATGAGGGAATTCCCATCCTTGATTAGGAAATATTGGTTTTCTCTCCTCATGATGATTTCATCCCTCAAGTACATGTAGGGGATTCCAAACACTACACCACACACGTCAAGTAGTACTACATCTACCTCCACTTCATCAATAAAAATTGCACTTCAAGAAAAAAAAATCTTACACTTCTAAGTGACACTGAGATCTACATCCATAAGATGGTCGTGAACTTCTAATATAATATTTTTTACCATATCTTATGCTATGAGGTTGGCATATGAACTAAAATCAAATTGATCATCCTGTTTTGTTTTCTTGACTTGGATATTAGTATGGGAGAGTTTAGTCATCTCCTTCTCTTCCTTAGGATGGAGGCTACACAGGTTCACCTCCTTTTTCATTGTGGTAGAAACAATATTTGCATCTACATCTAACCTACTCTCTACTTGGTCGTCTGAATCCATGTATAGCATGTTATTCTTCTTCACATCCTTCTTGTGTTTATTTGTATTCATATTTGGATGTAGCTTCCAACACTTATCTTCAATGTGACCACCAATATTACAATGGTTACAGTGGTCATTTGGATCCTTGCATTGATGTGCAGTGACTATTGTATTCTTTTCCTTTCCTTTCCACTTCTTCTTTCCCTCCTTGGAATCATCTTGGTGTTATTTCTACTTGGAACCACTTGGTTGCATTTTATTTTTACCCGTGGTCTCTAGGTAATAGTCTTACACAAGGGCCTTATCAACTGTCCTAGGTTTAAATAGCATCGCTTGCCTCCATAAATTACTATGTAGACCACCCAGGTCCTTGAAGAGTACATCTTGGTTCTTTGGATATATACCCAACATAATGGCCATTCTTTTGAACTCGACGGTGTAATAGAGTCACACTATGTCCTTGCTTCTGCAAAAATTAATGCCAACAGATCCATTGGTCATCTTCATATCCAGAAGAGTATAAATGGGACTTAATGAGGGTTTTAAACATCTCCCACTTATTTACTAAGGGATCACCCACCAACCTAAGTGTCATTGTGTGACTTTCCCACCAAGTTATGGCATGGACCTCTAACTTTAGTCATCCAAATGAAATATTTTTCTCTTCTCCTATGTTATGAACACTGAAATAAACTTCTAACTATTGCAACCATTGATTCACTTTAATGACATCAATCTCACCTTATAGAACAATCTATATTGGAGATGACAGTCTACCTTACCATCACCTTATTCTACATGAACTTGGCCATGTAGTTGTTTCAACACCTCTTTAAATTCCTCATATTTTGTGTATACCTCTTTGTATGCATCATGGGTGAAAGGTTACATGTGCATAAGATCTCCCAAAGTTGTGATATTGGATGTGGGTATCCCTAAAAGCATGTCTTCGAACTTATTAGTGATACCATTTTTATATTTTATGATTAGATGAAATTGATGTAAAAACCCCATTCACTTGTAGTGTTTGGTTTGTTGAAGCTTACTTTGGTCCTGCAAACATTGTAGTGGCCAATTATTAGTGTGGATGATGGTATCCTTTCCCATCAGATAGTGCTTCCATTTCTTAATATCTTGAAAGAAAGCATATAGTTCCTTTTCATATCTAGGGTAGTTCAAGACTCCACCATGAACATTTTATAATGATATCATATTGTCTTACCTCCCTACATCAAGATTGCTCCCATAACATATCAACTTGCATATGTCTCCACTTTGAAATACTTATGCAAATTAGGCAATGCAAGAAATGGTGCTTGATTGTTATTTAATTTCATATCATCAAACTATTTCTATATATTCTTTCCCCACTAGAAAACCTTACCACCAGTTGTTATGGCATGGAGTGGGGCAACGAGTTGTCGCAGCTAAAATAGATGCTACAAAATTTTGTAGGTAATATGTTTCCCCAATAAATATCCTAAATTCAATGAAATTAGTAAGATTTTCCCATTTGAGGATGGCCTCTATCTTCATGGGATGTATCTTTAGTTCCCCTCTACCAATCACATGCCCCAGGTACACTAATGACTGCTGAGAAAATTCACATTTATTAAGGTTTTCTAGCAGTTGATTCTTTTTCAAAGTCTTTAACACATGCATGAGATATGAGATATGCTCTTCCCAAGTAGATCTATAAACTAATATATTATATAAGTACAATATTATATATGAATATATAAAGGGACGTTATACAACATTCATCAAATGCACAAATGTAGTTGATGCATTGCAAAAAACAAAAGGAATTACCCACCATTCATATAGACCTTTCCTTGTCTTGAGGGTAGTCTTCTAAGTGTCTTAATATTAACTTGTACCTATGGGTATCCCAATTTGACATCCAACTTGGTGAAGCACTTGGTATGTTGCAACTAATCTAGCAAGTCATTGATCCTAGGTAGAGGGTATCAATTCTTAAGGGTGATATTACCCAAAGGTCTATAGTTGATACACATTCTCTAAGTCCCATCCTTCTTGGATACTATGATGATAGGTGACCCACAAGGTGATGTTCTTGGTCGAATTATTCACTCCTCCAATGGTTGTTGCAATTGTTTCTTCACTTAATCTGCTTCCATGATGGACTATCTATACAACCTATTGTTTGGAAATAGGGCTTATAGTAACAAGTGGTCTTGTGCTCCACTTACCTCTTAGGTGGTAACCCTTTAGGATCTTGGAACACTTCTTTGTATGCCTACAAAATATATTCCAACTTACATTTTTGCTCTTTAGTACATCCATCTAGAGATTCCTTTACTTTTTTCAATACATGTCCTGGTTGATTATGTAATGTCCCCACTTTGGGACATCATCACAGGGCAGAGACTTATGATGACCAGAGTAGCCAGATGGATGTTATAGCGAGTAAAGGGGTATTTGAGAGGCATTGTGGGGTCCAGTTGGCATTTATCATCATAGTCCATCATTATGAGACATTCCGCACAGGTTGGCTTTGGTTTCGTTCCATTCCGATGATTTCCATGATTTTGACTATTTTGAGCTATAAGTTAATTAAAATCACTGAAGAGGGCATTTGGGGCACATTACTTGGAGGAACCTATCAGTGTAATAACTCATTGGAATCGGGAGGAGAAACACTACAAGATGGGATGGCTAGAAGTGACTTTCAGTGGCCAGGGAAGCCACACGGAGAGATAAGGAGATTTTCAGAGGTAAAAAGGTTAATTAATTAATTAAAGTGATTTAATTAATTAATTAAATATTAATAAAATGAAAGTCACTTTGGAGGGACAAGGT
>ML780725.1:80917-105354 GCA_009831015.1 Picea engelmannii
GGGCGTTTTTGAGATCCAGATCTAGTCTGTTTGGAGGGGTTACACTTCAGATCTGACCCTGAGACTTTACCTAGTGACTTGCAGTGTCCCGATCTATATTTTTGGAGAGTTTCAGAGCATTTGGAGGCCTCCTTCAGCAGGGCTGAATTTCTAGGGTTTCAATCATCTAGTGGGGCGCACCATTCAGTGGGGGATTTCAGATCTACAGAGATTGAGTGGGATCTTGGAGATTCGGTCACCTGGGTTGTTCTTACCATCACCCGATCTAGCAGTTGGCATATTTATTAGGGTGATTGGACACTTTTGGCAGCAGGGCCGAGTTATTGAGGGTTTCAGCCTTCTATTGGAGTGTGGCATTCTTCAGCTGGAGAGTTTGGCATTCAGATCTTCTTGTATTGATCTTCATTTCTTATTCAGCCTTTGGAGGCATCTTTTGTATTAGCGGGAGCATTTTGTAGCAGCTCTTATCTATTGTCTATCTTCTTGGCCATCTGTTGAGCATTCCAGATCGACATCTTCATTGTAGCAGGTTTCTCTATTTTATGAATAAAGAAGAATTGAGATGTTTTGGCTTGTCTATCTTATTGCATATGGTTGAGGTATGTTCCATGGTTATCCCTTTCTGTTAATTGCTGCATACACACATATAAACACATCTAAAAGGTAGATCAACAAAGTGTTTGACGAAATACCTCACTCAGAAAAAGTTTTAAAAAGACACCAAAACAGTGATGATCCTTGCATAATGGCTTGGGATCATTACAAATTATCTCTTAAGAATAGTAATACAAACTTCCTACTTGAAATAATCAATTTCTTGGCTTGGTTAGCACTAACTAGAGAGATCTTGGATTTACCTTTGTGTCCATTAATGATGAAGGACTTCCCATTGTTGATCAAGCATTATTGGTTTACTCTGCTAATGAAGATTTCACCCCTCAAGTACATGTAGGGGATTCCAAACACCACACCACACACATCAAGTCATGCTACATATACCTCCACTTCATCAATATAACTTGAACTTATGGAAACTTTGATCCTACATTACTTAGTGACCCTCAAATTTGCATCCTTATTTACCCATCCTAATGGATATGGGTGAGGATAGTAATGAACTTCTAATCCAAGATTGTTGGTCATATTTTATGCTATGAGGTTGGATTATGAACTAAAATAAAATAGAGAATCCACCTTTTCCTTCTTGACCTAGATATTAATATGGAATATTTTAGTCATATCCTTCTATTCCTTGGGGTGGAGGCTATGTAGATTCACCTGCTCTTGAATTGTGGTGAAAACAATATTTTCATCCACATTTGAGATACTCTCTACCCGGTTGGATGAATCCATGGCTAGTATGTTCATCTTCTTGGCATCCTTCTTGTAGTACTTTGGATTCAAATCCAGATGTTCAATGATTGTTGTATCATTTTCCTTTCCATCCTTGCAATGATGTTCAATGATTGTTGTATTATTTTCCTTTCCTTTCCATTTCTTCTTTCTCTCCTTAGAAGCATCTTGGTGGTATTTATACTTGGAATCACTCGGTTGTCCTTTATGGTTACCCATATTCTCCAGATATTTTTCTTACACACAGGCCTCACCAATTTTCCTAGGTTTAAAGAGCATCACTTGCCTCCATAAATTATTTTATAAACCACCGAAATACTTGAGGAGTACATTCAGGTTCTTGGGAGATATACCTAGAACAATGGTCATTTTTCTAAACTTGATGGTGTACTCTTGCACACTTTTCCCTGACTTCTACCAAAAGTAATGCCAATGAATCCACTGGCCCCCTTTATACTTAATAGGGTATAAATGGGACTTAATGAAGGTTTCAAAGATGTCTCACTTAGTTATTGGGGTATCACCTTCCAACCTAAGCATATATGTGTGACTTTCCCACCAAGTTTGGGCATGGCCCTCTAACTTCAATAAGGAAAATGAAATATTTTGATCTTGTACTATGTTATGAACACTAAAATAAACTTCTAACTCTTGCAACCATTGATTCAACTTAGCGACATTAATATCACCTTGGTAGGTCCAACTTTATTCTCTAGAGCTTACATGAGAATGACCATGTTGCAAGAGATGTCACTGACTTGTGCTTTTAACTTTGAAAATATCTCATCTGACTCATCTTATGGATTTGTATTCTTTTTCTTATCCACCATGACTAGGGTTTTGAGACTTATTTCATACACCACTTCCTGGATCATGTAATTTCCCACAACCCCCCCCCAAAAAAATTGCTCAAATACCAATACGATTTATAAATTACCGCGGATATTCTATTGGAACGATTCAACACAAAACATTTTGAATCAAATATTACTATCTTAATACATGGAATACCAAATATAATAAAATTGAAATGAAAGATACAAACAAATAACACACCATCCGCACAATGAACACAAGATGTACCTTGGGAAAATTCAATATAGGAAAAACCCTACTAGAAGGTGAGGCCTATGCTCTGATCTTTTCTTCTTAGTTATGAAATGCAAATACAAAGAAAGGGGTACTTATTGAGAGAGAAACTATAATGTTTCATTCAAAACACCTTGAACCTCGTAAGACTAAGTGAGGTAGATGGGAATGGCGACCTAAATTTTAATCCTAAAGGAAATTATGATATTATGGAATGAGGGTTCTTGTTAGAATATTATGATGTTTTCAATTTTTAATGTTTTCTTCGTATAGAAATTATAATAAATACAAATAATGTAAATAAAGTACAAAAAACTAAAAATAAAATAAACCAATATTATACAGAAATAAAAATAAATCAGATTTTATATAAATTACTTAAAAGAAATAAGAAATATAAGGAAACATGTAGTAAAATAATTACAAACAAAGCATTAACGAATATAATTGAAAACAATTCACTTAAATAGTGATAAAAAAAACTTAACAATGACATAAATGCAATGATCTTTATTGATTAACCATATATCGGTTTATGACAAAATAGCTTCTTCAAGTTCTATGATAACTTGGACCAAAGAATTCTTTGGAAGCTTTAGATATAAACAAAATCTTACAAAAGAAACCAAGTGTATGAGAATGAAAAGAGATTCTATAATCTGATTTGGACCACCTCAAGTAGTGTGATGCTTATAGTTATAATTTGCATAAGATATCATTGATTAGCACTAAACATAATTAGAACTTCTAAAGAGAGCAAACAATTCAAAAAATAAACAACCTTAAGGGATAAGATCAAAATCAATCTCACTTTGTCTTTCTTTGCCACTTTAAAAAAAATCCATTATGTCAACAAAGCTATTTAGCCCACAGAAAACTAAGTGTCACTGAGAAAATAATCAATTGTAGAAAAACTCTCAAAGCTCTAGCATACCTATGTCTGGATGTACCTTCTTAATTGATCTCTCTTCTCCTTTTGTACTACTTTCCATCAATTACTTAGTTTCAACCGTTTTTTATTTAATAAATATTTACAAGATATGAAGGAGAAAATATGATCAATGTAACTTAAAGCAATAAAGTAACTTAGAAATACATTTGGGACTTTTACATAAGATAGACAAGGGTCCCACTAAACTTATTAAAAGATTATGTCTCCCATAAATTTTATATCTCTTTCCTTTCTTTGACACTTTTAAAAAAATCCATTATGCCAAAAAAGTTATTTAGCCCACATAAAACTAAGTATGAATGAGAAAATAATCAATTGCAGAAAAAATTTCTAAGCTATAGCATACCTATCTCTAAATGTACCTTCTTAATTGATCTCTCTTCTCCTTTTGTACTATTTTCCAGTGGTTACTTAGTTTCAATCATTTTTTGATTTAATAAATATTTACGAGATATGAAGGAGAAAATATGATCAATGTAACTTAAAGCAATAAAGTAACTTAGAAATGCATTTGTGACTTTTACATAAGATAGACAAAGGTCCCACTAAACTTATTAAAAGCTTATGTCACCCATAAATTTTATATCTCTTGTCACTCTTATTAATATTCTTCAAACAACCAATATAAAATCATATACACCTCATGACCATAATATATATGAAGAACCAACAAGATACATTAACACCAAAACCTTGTCCTCAGAAATGTCATAAGCATTATAGGTTTTAAGTCAAAAAATTAAATTTCAAATCAAGTCAAAATTATACACATATCATCAAAGTGATCATAAACATAAAAGAATCGGTATTGAGATATTTATGGAAACATATCCACATGTGAAATAACCTTCCTACTGTCTCCTTGTAACTCATTAGTGTTTGCCTTGGAGTGAGGCTAAAGCAAACTTTGAAAACTTGGTGTTAGAGGACTTATCCAGAGGTTTCTTTCCTTTTTTCATTTGATAGCATCTTCTATGAAGAAGAATTTATTTCAATGCATTGTTGGGTTTGAGAAAATGAATTGGCAGAAGTAGCAATATGGGAAATGACTATCTCGGGTTGTTTTCTACAATTGTTGGGCCAATTTGCAATTCCAGAGACAGGTTTATCTAGATTTTCTTCCCACCCATCATTGACAGGACTAGGTTGAGGATGAAAATGAGTGTTTTCTATGCTTGTATGAGGTAGCAAAGGGGCATTAGTAGGTCTAAAAGGTTGAGGTAAATCTTGGTTTCCACCCAAGAAAAGATGCCCAGTTTGTGCCAACTAATTAAATTCATCAAAATGAACAAAAAACCTTAACCTATTGTTCCTTCCTTCTTGCTATATAACATTAGGTCTTCTTCCTCATCCTCTTCTTGATCAACGTGAACCTCTACTAAAGAAGCTCATCTAGCAATATGCAAAAATATAATCTCTTCATATATCAAACATCAAAACATGTAACATACCATTAACTGCATGCAAATATAAACAAATAATGTTTCACTGAATGATCATTAATATAATTTAATTATGGCTCAAGGAGATGGAAGTATTATCTCATAGAGATGGGTGATGCATGCAGATTTTTCAAAGCAAAATTTGTATACTTGGTTCTTTTAGACATAGGAATTCCTCATGTTTTTTTTAAACAAAACTATGACAACTCACGTTGTTTCTCAAATTCTTGCATGCAAGTGTAGGAATGGTAATTTTTATTAGAGATAATGTCAATTCAATAATAGACACTTTATACCCGTCGAATTGTAGCTTCTCTTTTTGAAATAGAGTCAAAACTGAGCCAAAAAAATGTATTTTGGAATAAGAATGAATATCATATTTAGCTTTGTGCTACATGCATTTCTTTAATCAATAGCGGAGTACAAGGAATTAAAATATATGCATCAAGGTTTGAATGGTTCTCACAAATGATCATATCCCTATTTATTAGTCCCTGCGAAGGGAATATAGCAATGAGTTTGCTATTGATTTGACATTAATTTGCCTTGTATTTTAAATCTATGTGTGTAGTGTAACATTTAACTTAATAAAACAAAATATTGATATAATAAAAATATTTGTTTTTTTCATTCCTCATTGGTTGATATATTCCAAGTCTTATTGATGCCTTCACGTATTTCAATATTTGAAATATTACATAATCAATAAACTTGGTTATAAGTACCTAGTACCTTTTATATAAAAAAATTAAGAAAAAATGTAAAAATGTTATGTGTTCTCTCATTATTACTATCCATTTATTTCATTTCAATAAACTTGGTTATAAATACCTAGTACATTTTATATCAAAAATTAAGAAAAAAAGTAAAAATGTCATGTGTTCTCTCATTATTACTATCCATTTATTTCATTATTATTGCACTTATGCTTTTCTTTTATCATTAATACAAAGTGTACTCCTACTAGATTAATACAAAATGATATACATATAATTATGTATGATGACATATGTGTAATTTCTTTTTAATAGTAATTTTGAATTTCTTTTTAAATGAAAATAAATTAGTAAAAATATAGTTAAAGATGAAAAACAAAATGATAAAGACAACTTATATATATATCTTTCCCTTTTAATAATGATTTTGAATTTTTCTTTAATAAAGACAAATAATGATTATAGCAAATTGAAAATGGTTTTATAGTAAATTGACAATTGTTGGGACACTCTAACTAGTTCAATGATCCCATCTAGGTACACTCCATTTCCAAATTTACTTGGCAGGGACTAAGCTGTCATGCAGCCCTTGTTTAAAATGCAACAGTCAATAAAACAGAGTAAGAAAAAGATAAGTATGGTGCAAGATTTAATGATGTGTCGAGGGACTAAAACGAGATTTAACGCTGATATCTCGGCCCCTTAAATTATTTCCCAAACCCATTGCAATGCTCGAATTGTTAACATAATTTCACATTGAAACCTCATCCTCATAGTCACGTAGATTTCCAACTCACAACATGCTCTCCATCCTCTAAAAATGACAAGTAAACTCATCAACCGTCCTCAATACACTAGTGTGGCTTCATTAAGTGTGCAAAAACTTTGAAGTAGTGTTGTTTGATCATACCAATGCACCGCCATTAATGTCGAATGGTTACCATTTTACTCTACTCATAATGTCTTCAAAACCATATATTATATTATGTTGTATGGTCAACCTCATATGTGGACTATAATATG
Organism: Picea engelmannii; assembly: GCA_009831015.1. NCBI lineage: Eukaryota > Viridiplantae > Streptophyta > Pinopsida > Pinales > Pinaceae > Picea > Picea engelmannii. The sequence continues at coordinate 87,493 of ML780725.1, forward strand.
TAGTTGTGAGCCTTCAAAACTATCCCTTGTAACCAGTATATCATATCACCATAAAGTATCAACTTTAAACCCATACTTGTAACATATAATGTGAACCATAATTGCTTGTTGTTATAACATATTTGGAACTATACCATAAGTCTGCATGCCTCAACTATATTTCTCATGGATCCCAAATGAATAATAAATATATATTGCAATTATAATTGAACTCATACCATCACTTAATCCAAACCATATGTGCATTAATAACCAAACATTTCTTGTTTTGAAAAACATGATACATACGAACCTTCCATTAGACAAGACATCTCCTAGTGGGACCCCTGTTTATCTTATATAATTTAATAAATAAGGCAAAGTGACGTAATAATCCTTTCTCAAAGGCTTGCAACTCTTTGCAGGATTTTAAAAATCAGTTGGGCCATATTTTAGGTCAACAATACCCACTATGGAGTTTTCATGGACACTATAGCTAGTATATATGCTATGTGATATTCTACTTCCTATGTTCTACTTCAATATCCCACTCTAAATGATTTGCTCTCCTATGGAGAAATACTCAATACAATAAGAATGGAACGCCTTTCTTTCCTAATGGCTCATTATTTAATACATCTTAATAGTCGTCTCGGGTTAGGGTTAGGGTTAGGGTTTTGGGGATGCCTTAACCCCCAATTAATGTTGGGGTTTTGGACCCTATAGAATATTCTTGAAATTTCACATGTGTGAGAAATGGAATTTGACATGGCATCCACTCAGTACCATGGTGGTCATTAGGATAGGACAATTAGTAAGAGTGATAACTTCCACATACAAAATTCAGTTGAGGTGATATTAATGTCATTGGAAATATCTTGAAGTGTGGAATAACATTGAGAGGTTGAGAGATAAAATCACAAAGTTTTGACCCAAAAAAGGCCATTTAATGCATCAAATGGGATCTATAAGGTTCAGGACCCGAAACAACCAAAGTGGGACCTACCCATAAAATAGGCCCTACAAGGAAATAGCTCCAACTTTTCCACCTGGAAAGTACCAAAATAGATGACAATTTATATAATGATCCATTCTATACCATAAAATATGGATTATGAGGTGAAATTTCACCTTAAGAGGTACTAGGCTTGTAAGAAGTGTTAGGGAAATTATAAGAGTTGTAGTCGCCATGGGACATACCATGTCCAATATAAGAGTATTGTCTTTTCCATAAGGGGGCTTAAACTAACCATAAAGGTGACTAAAAGATAGTTCTAGGAGACATGGACATGCCACCAAACTATTATGTTGGGGCGAAAGTGATTAATTGTATAATATCGTAAGCAACATGGGATTCCCTCAACGTCAATGATGGATTTTGTGAAGGGTGTTGAGGGGAGTCAGGGATGACAGTATGCAAGTAACATGGTTGTGCATAAACAAAGTCAAACTATTGGGTTTTTAAGCTCAAATTTTCTTTAGTTTGAGGCATGGTAATATCCATTTCTTTGGAAATAGAGAGAAGTGATTTCAAAAACGAATCCATGAGGAGGGGATCTTCTAGGTTGATCTTACAATGGTTTCATTATCAACGTCGCTCATGAAAATGGTCTATAATATGGGTGGGAGTATTTTAGTGGCATCTGGTAAGGATCTTGAATCCTATGTCATGGTGGACTAGTAATTGAAAAATGGTCAAGAATATTGTGGCAATGGATGTAAAGATGGCATGTGCACCTAAAGGAAGTTCAACGCGCCATTTGGTAGTAAGATCAATGAGGGTTTGTTGAAACGGCCTAAGCTAAATGAAATATTTCATAATGTTATTGGAGGAGAACAAAAAATGAAAGGTCAATATGTGGTGTAATGATTCCTCTCTAGTTGGACCTTCCAACTTGGTAATATGCAAGGGTAACTTCATAGGATTAGTTGACTAAGTGGCCTCATGTTGGATAAGGTCATTAATGAGATGTGAAAAATATAGAAGGTTCAAACTAGCCATGAATGGCATGATTTGTTTTCTTACCATGGTTTACAGAAGTGCTTAATCAAAGGGGTGTAATGTATGAATGGATCCCTAAATAGACATCTCAAATTTAGGGAACTAGTGCATAAGTGGTGCAAAAGGTCATTTGTAAGTTCATTTGCAATGGTGGAAAAATATGCATTTGCTAACAAGATTAGAACCAAGCACATGTCCAAGGTATGTTAATAAAGTAGAAGCAATCTACAATGGCTAGAAATGGCATTATTAATGTCTCAAACAATAGTGATGAAATTTACTTAGTAGGGAAATTGAAGGTAAGAATGAGCAATTCTAGTAAGATACACCCAAGGGCTCGATGAAATCCAAGGGCATTCTCACTATTTTTCATAAGTTCCCTCACAATCCTACGAGAAGGCCACCTAGTTCTAAACCTATGATCGGGAAACATGATTCCTTTTTGTAACTCATGGACAAGGGGTTACTAGGCTCATCAGCTAGGCAACACATGAATTTGAGTGGATTGGGAGACTCAAGTAAATTCTTTAGTATAACCTCAACGCTATGACCAAAATGATGGTGCATCCTTTGTATTGGTAAGAAAAATTTCTAGAAATGACTTCAAGCTACCTAGGACATCTACATCTCAATGAAAAATGACCTTGCATTGTTGTTTGGATGCTTAACTTAATGGTCCTAACTTAGACTATATTTTTTTTGGTTCTCGAGGAGGATTTTGTTGGAAATATTGTTGTCATTTATTTATAATATAGGGGGAGACTACAGATGTCCAAGATAAATATTGAAATATGGATATTGTTGGAAATATTGTTTTTGGATTTTTTATGCTCAGTTCGGATACCTTATCTTTAAAGTCATTTTTACTCTGAATACCTAGCTCAAATGGGAACATAGGATATATGGTTGAAAATATTATTCTGTTACATTTCCAATTGTATATGGAACTCCCTCTAATGCCATAGAAATGAGTAGATATGAAAGATTATGTCAAGTCAACCCAACCAGAAAGTACATGTCATCCCAGCCAATTTTACAAGTCGACCCCATAAGTGAACACAAAAACACTATAAATACAGGATAGATGTATGCATTTGAAGAGCATCAAAGAAAGAAGAGAGAGTATAAGTGAATAGAAGAGATCTAAGGTGAAAAATAGTAGTTGGGGAGTATTCTTTGGGTCTAAAGTTGCGCAAGAGGATTTTTCTTGAAGTTTTAAGGGTGTGCTATGAAGGACTAAGGTCTACGATGTTGCAAAGTGTGTTGTTTTGAGGTTGCGATGTTGCAGTATGGAATTATATTATGGGAATGATCTTATGAGGTTCTCTAGGGAATTACGGCTAAATATGACTAGGGTTTGAAGCTATGTCTAGGGTATGAATCAAGGAGAGGCATTGGAGCATGAAAGTTAAGGGTATGATGATGTTGTGAAATACATGCAGGTGAAGTTAGAAGTGTTATGTGTATGAAGATCTTGTATTGGTGCCTCTATAGGTCTTACTCAGTTGGTGCTCAATGGAAGAGATTGGTGTCTCTAGTAGGTTGGTGCCTATATGTTATCTTGTTGAGTTGGTGTTGAACTGAAGAGATTGATGCCTCTAGTAGGTTGGTTCCTACACAATATCTTGTTGATTTGGTGCTCAGCTGAAGATATTGGTGTCTCTAGTAAGTTGGTACCTACACAATATCTTGTTGAGTTGGTGCTCAACTGAAGAGATTGGTGTCTCTAGTAGGTTGGTGCCTACAGGCTTTATAGAAGTAGGTTGGTACCTACAAACATTTATAAAGATAAGTTTTTTGGTTTTCTCCCACAAGGGTTTCCAAATTAAACTTTGTGTATTATGATTTGAATTTATATGCATTTATTGTTAATGAGCGATTGATTAATGCTCATTTAAAATAAAATAAAAAGTATCATATATTAATTCACCCCCTGCCCCCTCTCAGTATATGCATAAGTTCAACAGATTTAGTTGGTTGTTTTTGAAAAGTATTGGCCTGGTGGCATCAATCAAGATTATTATCTTTTAAGGAGTGTTAAAAGAGGTACACCACACTTTCAATTACCCAAAACACTGAAGATGAAAGGTGAAGAGCATACTCTGATATGAAAGAGGTTGTATGTCCTTCATCGGTGCATGCACAAGAGATGTGAAACAATGAAAATAATATGTTGAAATGTAAATTGAAAATAAAGGAAAATTTGAAAATTACCAATACTTGAAATAAAATGATTTCTTTCTTTATCAATACAAATTCCTTAAGTTTGGAAATTTTTTGGAAAAACAACAATAATAACATAGTTAGTAATTTATTAAAATATAACATGCAAAATATTACTCCTTGTAACATACCCAACCAGCCCTATAACATTGTTGAGATGGTGGGGTACTCCAATTACACTCATTATCTTGAATTTATTATTTAATACCTTTCTATAGCATACCCATTAACTTGTGCACATTGTTGAAGAAATGGGTTACCTCAAAAATACCATAATTTATTGCTCTAAAACTCATTGTAATTAAAAATTGTAGATTTGCAACCATTGTAAACTCAAACAACATCTATAGTGAATTTGTATCAACTGCTAGACCATAGAAATTGCTACAAGCAATATGTAGCAATATTATATAGGTGATATGTAGAAACTGATGGATCCATAGAAACTTCTTTAGGCAATCCGTAGCAGCTACTAGAAGTATGACACACATTATATCTCTCTTAAAGTAGGATCTGGGTATTTCAGATTTTGGGTGGTTGTATCTATCCTAACATAAGGATTCCCTCTCATAAAAATAATGTTGATTGAGATCATATATTTGTATTTATGGGCTATTTGCAACAACTGATTGATATGTAGGTTTCTACATGAGATCCATAGCAACAAAAAAATGACTTATAAATCCTTCAAGAGATCTTCTAATCAAAACCATTGCTTCGGGGATGAATGATACAAGGATTATATAGCAAGGAATCCTTCCAATCATTCAAGAGAGTGCATGCTAAATATTGTAACTATATGCACTCAGAAAACAACTAGAAAACAAAACATGTGCCTGCAGGGAAAAGATTCCAAAATTTAAGTTTTCAAGAGGAAACCTCTTAACATCTCAATAGGTGATTTCTTGAGGTTAATATATTTCATATTAACAATCTTAGATGGGCAGAGGTATCATTATTTCACATGGTGATTTTTTCACACTCTTAGTGTACATATTTTTATAATGTAGTTCCATACACAATGTCATAATATGTACCTAAATTGATTCCATGGCCTAGTTGTAACATTCAACAACAACAACAAAATTTACAACAGACTTGAACATTCAATTATGATATCAATAAATACATGTAGTCCTCTATAATATAATGCAAAGTGGAAACACATTAATAAATCCAAAACAAGACATCAACAATTTATGCACAATTATAACACAACAAAAGAGCACTTATCTTTTTGGGAAAATAATCCTCCAACTAGTTGCAACTAGAGGACGTTCCTCCCAGCCTTAGGCTCTCCATCACTTTGTCTTTCTATGAAATTTGACGCCCCCAAGATAAGGATATGAATGCACAAGGATGAAATTCTAAAAATTGGAACTCTAATCTTCCTCACTTAACTAACTTCTAGTCTCTATAGGAAATTTAACTACCCAACAACCATCACAATTAACCAACCCTCTTCTCCCTCAGCCTACACAACACTAGGAATCATGGATCCCCTTCTCTACTAAACAATCACTTGGGCTATCACACTCTCTCTAATAATCTAGTATAGGTTTGCCAAAGAATATTAATTCTTGATTTCCAAATATAATCAATTGTAAAGAGCTTACTAATGTTCTCAGTGGGCTTAAATGAGTTTAGTCATGTATTATAGCCCACTTCTCATAACCATTTAGTAATTTAGTAATTCAAAATTACCTACAACAAATCCCACAATCATTATAATTCCCACACTTAAATCAAATTAACAACTATGGAAATGTGGCCTAGTATAGACATTCCTCTCTCTAGTAGCATGGTATGGTTTACTTCCTCCCCTGATAGTTGTACTCAACCTTAGATTAGGAGATACACTATCTTATTCCACAAATTTGTACCACCACAAATGATGTACCTTCTACCTTGCATGATCAAATTCTCAAGAAAATATTACGGGGCATGAATAGGCCACGTTTCACTAAGGGAAGCCCAAGTGCCTCCTTCAAGCCACTAATCCCAAGGCTTATTGAAACATGAATTAATTAATAATCAAGGTTAATAATCCAAGTTTCTAAGAATATGGGTTATATCACTAACCAATGTATTTCCCCTTTGTCCCCTTAAGCCTCATATAAGCCCCCTATCACTTCCCCCACTTGTGGAATCATGCCCCCCTATCTTTTTTTAGATTGCAACCGACTAGAGTTTTTATATTATAAATCAAATGTACAATTAAAATTCACATATTTTTTTTTATTACATCCATCTCATTATTTCTTATACATTCCTAGTCAAGGAAATGAGAAATAGGGGTACTACATTACTCCCCCTTTGAAATAACACCATCCTCGATGTTCTTTTATTTTCAACATTGAAATCCATCCCTTCATCCTTCAATTGTACCTACAATGTCATCCTCTTCCTGCCAATTGCATAGTTATTGGCTATCGTGTACACAATGCATCTGCATTGGCTTTTCACTACTCTGGGTAACCTCTCGGGTCTCAGCATATCAGCATGTACCTATATCAATCATTTAGAGAAACATGCATGCTATATCCATTTTTATGTAGCAATTACCTTTATCCATAGGATTTTTGAGTTCACACTGCAAGCACTTATATTCATAAAACATAATAAGTACCCAATTCCAACTCAACACTTATCTATAAGAATATTTATCTACTTCAAAAGCTGTCATGGACAAGATTTCAGCTCATCGTCCTCTCCAACACATGTTCTTTGATCTTGGCCATCATGCTACATGAATCTCTTATAGTATATTCATCTCAGTTGACTATTCATTGTCGCACTCACTCTTCCATACTTAGGAATCCATTTCTCTTCTAAATATTGTCTTGAATGATCCATCTTGCCAAGGATTTAATGTGCAAGAAGAGTGTCAACTTATTGAGTCTCAATTCCAAGCATCCCACCTAGGTAGCACGTTATCAATCAATAAATTATGGCAATCATAGGGTTTCAGTGTCATCATAATGGCATTCTTCCTAGGCTTTCCTACTTACAATAATCATCATTTGCCTTACTAGGTAGATCCACCATCCACCTGTGTCATAAACATAATATACAACTTTATGAATCATATTTCTAACTTTCATCCAACTTTTGAAATAATTATTACAACAATCAAATTCAGAATATATAAGAAGTTCCACATATACTTAGCTTTCAATTGTGTAGGCAATAGTCCATATCTTCATTGTGGCTTACTCTCACTGCCATATCCAAGATATCCCTTTCTATAACTATATTATCCTGACAAAGATTTCATGTAGTCCAATAGAACATGACTACTTATGAATTTCATCCTTTTACTACAACATCCACAATAGCTCATGAAATTATCTCAAAATTATTAAATATAAATAATTCCATCACTTCAATTATTAACATATTTTTTGTAATGAAATATGGAACAAACATGCATTCAAGTGTATGTTCCATTGTATATGTGTGCATAATCACAACATTAACATAATTTGTGTATGTTCCAGTGTATATGTGTGCATAATCACAACATTAACATAATCTACTTATGCACATAATCGCAATGCATCCATTGATTCAGGAATACCATATTCTCATGTCATGCATTCTACCATGATGAGTTAGAAGGTCTAACCAATGTCTAGACATATCACCCAACCACCTTCAGGATAATACTTGCTTGATCATCTCGAGACATTCATTTTCAACCCTAACATAACACCAAGGCTACACCCTCTTAGTGATCTTCAATCTTGGCAATAATGTTATAGTCTAGGACACTAACAAGTAGGGAGACCATTGGACACTTGTGCAATGCTATATCCTTCCATATCCAACAACATTATGGCCTCACACATGGTTATCTCACATGGAATTCACTTTCACAATAGGATCATAAGTCTTAACTTGCCTTGGTTATTATCTCATAACCAACACAACATGATATCATTTTTGTATAGATAGTTTTGTATTTGACTACATCAAAATACATGGACTAGTAGAAATGTTTTGGACATGCACACTAACATTTTTTAGTAGAGTGCAAGAAAAGGAGATGGATTCTTTCATATCCCATGGTGAAATTCTAGCCCTCAATGTAAAATCGGGATAAAGCGGCACAAGTGCACCTTCCAACAGAGAACACCACCCATTATGTGTTCGACAACATAGGTATTCCAACAGAGGATGAACACCTTCAGTAACCACCGACAAAACCATACCAAATATCAACACACTGATGTTTTGACGTGGTAAAACCCCTACGGGGAAACATCCATGGCCCCAACCAACGCAGCCACTTGGAGCAGTTTATTAATGCAAAAGAAAAATATTACAGAGAGATTTTACAACAGAGCTTCTCACAATCGATCATCGGCAAATTACCCTCCATTCTCTTTAAATAGAGATCATGGACCAATCCGGTGTTAAGCCACGGATCAATGGTCGTTAAGATCGAGGATAATATGAACCATCGGATCACTCTATGTCGAGAACATATCGTGACCGTCAGATTTCCTAACTACCAATGCATACTAATGCATACTAAAGAAACACACTAAGAAACACACTTTTACCTAACGACACATTAGACCAAGTAGATCTTAACTAACTCCTAAGTGTCTAAATATCCTAACATCCCCCCTTATGAACAACTTGGGATAGGATTGAAGGATTTACAATAATGACACAATAGGAGAAGGAAAGAGGCATTAGATCCTACCCCCCCTTAATGACAACTTCATGAACTCCTAACATAGATCAAAGTTTAGAAAACTTCGCTTCTGTAAGAGACTTTGTGAAAATGTATGCAAGTTGATCTTCTGTAGGGAAAAAGAGAACTTCAATAACTTGATCATGAATGAGCTTTCCGATGAAGTGCATGTGTAGCTCAATGTGCTTGTTGCACTCATGTTGAATTAGGTCTTTAGCGAGCTTAATGGCACTCTGATTGTTGCACCAAAGGTTGGTCGTATGTTGTTGCTAGAATCCAAACTCTGAAAGGATTTGTCGAAGCCACAAGGCTTCCTAACTTGCAAGTACCGTTGCTTGGTACTCTTCTTTTGCTGAAGAAAGTGAAATAGCATGTTTTTTCTTACAGGCCCAAGTGATAGGTCATGAATCAAGGCTGAAAACATAACCTGCAGTATACTTCCAATCATCATCCTAATATGAATCAGTGAAACCAACCAATAAAAGAGTCCCCCCTTAACTGTAATGTATCTCAAACTGAATTGTACCATGGACATAGCAAAGTATCATTTTAGTTGCTTTCCAATGGCTCTCATGGGGTGTTTTCATATACCAGGCAACAAGACCAATAGAAAAGGAAATATCAGGACAGGTATGAGTCAAGTATAAGAGGCTACCAACTAACTGATGGTACAGGGTGGCATCAACTTTGAGAGAAGTACAGGTGGCAGTAAGCTTGACTCCGGACTGTAAGAGATAAGGGGTTGGTTTACAATCATCCATGTGAAAGCGACAAATAAGGTCACAAGCATACTTAGACTGGGAGAGAAAAAATCCTTCATTGGTTTGCAAAACTCGGAGGCCAAGGAAATAGTGCAAAAAAACTAAGTCTGTCATTTCAAATTTCTTCTTAAGGATGGTTTTCACATGGTTTAAAAGTTTTGAGTCACTACCAGTAAGAATATGGTCATCAACATAAAGGAAAAGGAAAATGAGATGGCTTCCTACTTTCTTGGTATAGACATTAGGATCAGAATGGCATCTAGAGGATCTCGTGTCAATAAGAAAAATTTCCATTTTGGCATACCAAGCTCGGGGATCTTGTTTAAGACCATAAAGAAATTTATTAAGGTGACAAACAAGGCTAGAGTCATTCTGGACATAGCCAGGAGGTTGTTCCATGTAGATTTCTTCTTGCAAATCTCTGTGCAAGAAGGCGGATTTAACATCCATCTGATCGACCTCCCATTTATGTGAGGCGGCAAGGGAAAGAACAAGGCGTGTGGAATTCATTTTGGTGACAGGGGAAAAGGTTTCATTACAGTCAATTCCTTCAACTTGGGAAAATCCTTTGGAAACTAAACGAGCTTTGTGTCTTTCAACACTTCCATTTGATGCATACTTAGTTATGTAGACCCATTTACATCTAACAAGTTTTCTTCCTTTTGGAATAGGTACAAGATTCCAAGTATCGTTGGCCATTAAAGAACGATATTATTCATTCATTGTTGTATCCCAATATGCATGACCTGAAGCTTCTACACATTTCTATGGATCATGAGTCTCTAAAAATTGAGACAAAAAAGAAGAGGCTCGTTGGAACTATGAACATGCCTGACGTTGATCTGAAGGATCACTGACAAGATCACCAGTTGCTTCTCGTGTTGAATGGACCCATGTAAGAAGCAGTGGAGTTGGTGTTGGTTCAGGTTCACAAGACTCATCTGGACCCATCTAAGAAGCAGTGGAGTTGATTGCTTCCGCCCAATACTTTAGATTCAATCCCTTAGATTGGATCATACAATTAGCCATTTCTTTTAATGTGCGATTATTTCTCTCAGCAACACCATTTTGTTGTGGTGTATATGGAACAGTGTGTTGCATTTGGATGCCCTGTGTAGTGCAATAACTTGTAAAATTATTTTTCACATATTCACCTTCATTATTTGTTCTTAACTTTTGAATTTGATGTCCATATTGCTTTTCTACAAGGGCCTTGTAGGCCAAAAACTTTGTTCTTAAGTTTTATGAAGTAAACCCAAGTACGTCTAGAAAGATCATCAATGAAAGTTAAGAAATATTTGCACCCAGAAAAAGAAGGAGAATAAAGTGGACCACACAAATCGTTGTGAACAAGTTGCCAAGAGGCACGTTTGTCAAAATTGTTTGGATGATGTTTGCCAAGAACACAACTGACACAAACACCATCTCTGCATGAAACAAGAAGGAGACCAGTCACCATCTATTGATTACATAGTTTTTGCAAAGAGCGATAGTTTAGATGACCAAACTGTTCATGCCAAAGTTTTCTCAATTCATCGCTATGAGCAACAAAAATTGATGAAAAAGATGATGACCCAATGTTGTCAAACTTGTACAACCTGGTAATATCATCAGCAATTTCAGTTGCTAGAACATGCTTAGGATCTTTTAGATCCTTGATTACAACTTGGTGAGGTGAAAACTCTATGGTTTTACCTTCACCTGAATGAGTGATTTTATATACTGATAGAAGGTTACAAGAAAGAATTGGAACACGTAATACATCATTGAAATGATCATTTTCTACTTGAATTGTTCCAAATCCTTCAACACTAAGAGATCTATCATCACCAACAAATATTTTATTGGTGTTACATTCATTTAGAGAAGAAAATATGTCTCTATCCTTAGCCATATGATAATATTCTCTAGAATCAATAAGTTACTCATCAGAAGAAGAAGTAGAAGTTGTATTGAAGGAGAAACCAGAAGCAGAAAGTGCATGTCCATGAGAAGAAGAAGAAGAAGTATAATCAATATTGATGTTGTGCTTCTTCATCATTGCTTCTAAAGCTGCCATCTTCTTGAAACATTTGGACTCACCATGACCATATTTATCACAAAATTTGCAATGTTTGTCAATCTTCTTACTTTTATATTTTTCTCCTTTATCACCATTAGGAGCAGAAGTTGTCTGAGTGGGTTTGGGACCCTTATATTATTTGTTGTTGTGGTGAGGATGGTGCTTCTTTGGATTATTGGGTTTATCTTTCTGATGGACGACTAAGGCTTTGTTGGAGGTAATTGCAGTGTTGATCACTCCAAGTTGTACAAGCTTATCTTGCTCTCTAATCAAAGCATCACAAAAGTTCTCAAGACTGGTTTTTTTATAAGTTGCCCCTAGAGCCTCTTGCATGGCATAAAAGGTATATACAAACACAAAATATGCACTACCTAGGTTAGAAAGAACAAGATAGATGCAACGGTATTCTTCTATCTTTATCTTACATTCCTCACATAAAGTTCTGAGTGTTTTGAACTTAAATAGATAGTCTTTAATGCAAGAAAAATCATTTGGACTTAAAGTCGATACTTGATTTTCTAACTATTGTGCTCGAATAATATTGTGTTTACCAAACACAGATTCAATCTTGTCCCAAGCTTCTTTGGGTTGATCAATTGATTGAAGGTGGAACCTTAAATCAGGAGAGATGGACATTCTAATTAATCCACGTGCTTCATCATTCCTATTATCCCATTTGAATTTCTTATCAACATCAGTGGGTGATGTTTCATTTTCCAAGGTAATCCGATACAAGCCTTTACTTCTTAACAATAATCCATATGTGATTTCCATTGGAAGTAGTTGGTGTTGGTAAGCAAGAGATTACTTGTAGAAGACATATTAAATATGCAAATAATATGGATTTAAAAATTGAAACTAATGATCTGGATGGAAAGATCTTGAAAATTTAAGCAGTTTAAAAAATAAAATGGCATTGAAAACAGTCTTCGGATGTGAGAGCTATGCCATTTTTAAAAAAGGCATAAACGGTAACCAAAGGACTACATGGTGGTGTAAGTTGTTTTATGAAGTGACCAACTTTTATAAAGAGAAGTGGGGGTCACTTTTACAATGAAGTTACTTTATAAAAGAAAATCTACATGCAAAATAAATAACTCTAAAATAAAATATTAAAGCTGTTAATTTTTCAAACCCCAACCCAATTTCAGTCTCGCTGATTTTTCAGCCAATGTTTAATGCCCAAACCCAGTTTTATATCAGCGATTAAATACACAACAGAAAATATACTTTAGAACTGAAACATGAGGATTATGAACTTTGTTTTCAACATAGAAATAAAATATCAGCAACATATAAAACTCAGAAAATTATAGACACAGAAATTTCGGTCTAACTTTGACCCTGGAAAAACCCACAAGGGGAAAACCAGTGAGAGATGGAGATTTTTATTATTTAGGAGCTTCAGAGAATTCTGTTACAGCATATTCATCTTCAAAAATTTAAATGACAAACTTATCTCGACAACTGTGCCAAATCTTCACACAGGAAAATGAGCCAAACTCCTCAAAATTCTTCCCAGAATTTTCTGCAATAAATTGCAGGTCTGCTCCTCGATTTTTGTGCCTCCAAAATGTTGTACAGTCACCTCAAAATACGTCCCAGCAGCTTCAACAAATTTCTGGGTGCATTAATGGCTATACGACCACCTTGAAAACTGTGCCAAACTTCCCAGAAAAATCACACAACAATTTGTCTCAATTTTTGTGCCAAGAAAGGACTGTACGGACCTGTACGAAATCCATACGGTACGGTCTAAGATTGGCTATCTATCCCTCCTCGAAAACTATGCCAAAAGTATGTTGTACTGACTGATAAAATTTGTACTGTACAGACAGAATTAAATGTTGTATGTTGTCTCGATTTCTGTGCACACAAATGACTGTACGGACCTCGAAATGCGTGTTGTAGGGCCTCCTGTGTATGTTGAACCTTTGCCTCGATTTTTGTTCTATTATTCTACCTTGGAAAGCATGCCCTAGCTCTCAGAAATGGATGCTCTCTTGCTGCTCGAAAATGCTCTCTCTCTTGCTCTCTCAAAAATGATTCAACTTCCCAAGAATGGGTGCACCCCTCTACCCTAATCGACCTCATGAGGTAGGTGAGGAGTCTCTCTAATTCAATGGTTGAGATTAGATTAGATGAGTGGCTGAGATTAGGTGTCACTTCACTCACCCTCACTTTAGTCATAAAGTCACCTTTTAATTTGCATCTCACAAATTAAATGACTAGGGTCCACATTAGGCACTTTCTCACCCCTTAGGCGCCTAGGGAAGAGAAACACTTGCCTTGGTACTTTATTTAATTAAAAAATTTAACACTCCCTCATACCGAGGAAAGTGTTACTCACCACTCCAAGCTTGTCCCTGAAAAATACAAACTTGCCTCTACCAATGCCTTGGTGAGTATGTCTACAACCTTCTCCTCTGTAGATATGTATTGTAGCTCCACAGCTCCTCTCTGAACATAATCATGGATGAAGTGATAATGAATCTCGATATGCTTAGACCGGTCATGAAAAACTGGATTCTCTGATAGTTTAATGCAACTCTGATTATCACAATAAATCACAATAGGCCTCAACTTCACACCGAACAATCCCACCAGCATCTTGCGAAGCCAAAGGGCCTCATAATTGGCCTGACGGGCTGCCATATACTCAGCCTCTAAAGAACTCAAAGCCATTGAATTTTGTTTATGATTGAACCAAGACACAACTGTTGATCCCAATCCAAAACAATGCCCTGAAGTGCTTTTCCTGTCACTGACACATCCTGCCCAATCTGAGTCTGTATATCCAACCAGACGAACTCCATCTCCTCTCTGATAGTCCAAACCATAGTCTATCATACCACAAAGATACTTGAGCACATGTTTTGCTGCCACCCAGTGCACTCTCCTAGGCTCCACCATGAACTGACTGAGAGTGTTGACAACAAAACAAATATATGGCTTGGTATTGACCAAATAAATCAATGACCCGATCAACTAACGATACAAAGTGGAATCCACCAACTGTGACTCAGAAGCATGAAGCTTCTTCCAATTGGTAATCATGGGAGTGGTCATGGGCCTGCTATCTCCCATCTAAAATCTGCTCATAATGTCACATACATACTTCCCCTGTCCCGGGAAGATGTGTCCAGGCTCCTTCCAAACCTCCAATCCCAAAAAAGTAATGCATCAATCCAATGTCATTCATCTCGAACTCTGAAGCAAGGCTCTCCTTGCAGTTGTTGATGATTCTTTCTCCCTGTAATGAAAATATCATCCACATATAGAAGAAGAATGAGAGGATCCTCTCCAACCACAATGAAGTATAGGTTGGGATCTGCCTCACTCTTCTCAAAACCCAACTGCTGCAAATAGGCATCTATCCTCGAATACCAAGCTCTGGGAGCTTGTTTCAGCCCATACAATGCCTTCTTCAGTCTACACACATGAGACTCTCTCCCATGCAACTCAAAGCCCAATGGTTGCTAAATATACACCTCCTCCTCAATAAGACCATTCAGAAATGCGGTCTTCACATCCATCTGGTGGATCTTCCAACACATCTCTACTGCAATGGAGATCACTGCCCTAATCGAAGTGTATCTAGCAACCGACACAAAGGTCTCATCATAGTCGACTCCCTCAACCTATGAAAACCCCCGAGCCACAAAGCGAGCTTTGTACTTCTCAATGCTGCCATCCAAAGCATGCTTTAGCTTGTAGAGCCATCTGGAAGTCACCACTGACTTCCCCTCAGGTCTAGGAACAACTTCCCAGACATCGTTCTTCATGATGGAATTGTACTCTTCCATCATGACATCTCTCCATACATGTCTACTAGTGGCCTCCTCAAAAGTGGAAGGCTCGGACTCTTGAATACTGCTCACCATTGCGATGTAGCTGTAAAACCTCTCAGGAGGTTTACTCTCCCTCACTGCATGTCTGGGATTCCCCACTGAACCTTGTGCCTCCCTCAAAGTGTCCTGAAGCCACTTGGGCTTCCTCCTCTCTGAAGTAGTATCATGTGGAGGGGACTCTCCCTGCTCAACCCCATCTCCTGAAGACAATGAGCCTGTAGTAGACTCTGAATTACTTGATCCTGAAACCTGTGGACCAGTAGCCTATGAACCTGAACTCTGTGGCCCTGTCACCTATGAACCTATCGTCACTGAAGTTGGTGGCCTCGGACTCTGTGTCACTGTAGTCTGTTGCGGACTCACCTGAATCTGTGGTGAAGACTGCTCACCTTTCTGTATCCATCTAGACTTCCTAAAGGCTTTGTCCTCCTCAAATATGACATCCCTCCTCAAGACAGTCTTCCTCAAGGAAGGAAGGTATATACGGAAAGCCTTTGAAGTCTCATTGTACCCAACAAAGATCCCTCTCTCTGTCATGGGCTCAAGCTTTGTCCTCTTCTCAGAAGATACATATGCATATGTGATGCACCCAAAAATACGAAGGTGCCCCACCTCAGGATTCTTCCTAGAGAAAGCCTCCTCAAGAGTCATGCTCCCCACAGCCTTATGAGGACTCTTGTTCTGCAGATAGACTGCAGTGTAGCATGCCTCAGCCCATAGAAATAGTGGCAGCCCCTGATCATGTAGCATGGCTCTCGTAGCCCCAACAATGGCCATGTTCTTCCTCTCTGCAACCCCATTCTGTTGCAGGTTGTAAGGAACAATCAACTCCCTCCTGATGCCCTCTCCTACATAAACGTCCATGAAATCCTTGGAGGTATACTCACCCCCATTATCTGATCTCGAGACTCTGATTTTCTTCCCTGTCTGGTTCTCCACAAGAGCTTTGAACTCTTGGAACCGACTGAAGACATGTTCTTTGGTCTTCATGAAGAAAATCCAAGACTTCCGAGAGAAGTCATCAATGAATACAACATAGTATAGGGAACCAGTCAACGATGCCGAAGACATCGGGTCACATACATCTGAATGTATAAGATCAAGTATCCATGTTGCTCTACTGTCACTGCTCGAAAAAGCAGTCTTGGTGTACTTTCCCAAAGCATACCCCTTGCACAACTCATGGTGCTCTGAACTGAAATCTGGAACTCTCGTCGCCATCTCCCTCAGAACTCTCAAAGCCCCATGGTGCAAATGTGGCATCCTCCTGTGCCATAGCTCACATAGGTCATTGTTGCCACTGGTAGAATGAATTAATGCTCTCGCTGGCTGGAACAAAAAATTGTACATCCTCTCATGTCTAGTACCAATCACTTTGGCCGAAGTGATGCTAGACCCTCTGGGGAAAAGAAGCACCTGCCCATCATGGAACAAGACCTCATAGCCCTTCTCCTCAATAGTAGAAACTGACACTAAGTTCTTCTTTAAGCCCGGAACATATAGAACCTCTGTCAAAGTCATGGGAGGCAAAGACTCCCTCTGAAATGATATGGTCCCACAACCAGCCACCTTGACCTCCCGGTCATCTCCAAGCACTACCTCTGCATCTCCACAATGAGTAAGATCTGTCAAGTGCTCACGAACTGATGTCATATGGCGAGAGGCACCACTGTCAATATACCAAGTATCTGGAGTAGTGGTCCTCGAGGATAGACACACAATCAAGGAAAATTCCTTGTCAAACTTGGTGGAAAACTCTTCCACCTTTGTTGAAGTTGTTGTTTGTTTCTTCTTCTTGTTTGGACATTGTCCTACATAGTGCCCAAACTTATGGCATGCAAAGCACTTGACTTTGCTCATGTCTTTCTTCCCTTCACCCTTGGGCTTATGTCCTCCCTTTGGACCCCTTTTGAACTTCTTCTTGCTAGTGGTAGCAAGAGCCACATTCTCCTCCTCATGACCTGTAGATGAACTGCCATGTACATAACCTCTCAGGGTCTCCTCCTGAACAAAGTCATCCCAAAGACGTTTCCAACCGGGAAGCTTCTCCCTAGAAACAATGCCCTCCACAAAAACAACCCACTGTTTGGAGACTCCATTCAATGTTGTTCTCACAAGATCACTGTCAACTATGTATTCCCCCACAACTCCAAGCTCATCCCTCACCTGTGTCAATCTAGTAAGGTATGTGACCACATTTTCAGCCTTGGTCATTTTTATGCTCTTTAGTTTTTCCCTCAAAACCATCTTTCGGTTCTCATTTGTACTCTGGTACAATT
>ML780725.1:105404-135845 GCA_009831015.1 Picea engelmannii
TCTTTCGGTTCTCATTTGTACTCTGGTACAATTTAGTCAAAGACTCCCACATCTCATAGGCATGTGTCTTCCCCGTCAAGTGAGGAATCAAATGATCCTTGATGGCATCAAGAATAAATATCTTAGCCTTGATACTCTTCTTAGCATAGGCTACAAGAAGAGTAGCATCAGTAGGTACCACAACAGGATGAGTAGTGGTATTCTCCACAATGTCCCACAACTCGTTTTCTTGCAAAAGCAAGATCATCCTCTCCTTCCAAGCACCAAAATTTGTTTCCCCATCAAGTATGTCCTCAACTCTCAAACGAGTAGCCATTGACCCTTTTCTGTTGAAAATAACCAATTCAAAAATCTACCCTGTGAAGTGACTGTTGTCCCAACTTTATGTTTGCTGAAATCTCTGCTTCTCTTCAACTCAGCTCTGATACCATGTTAATTTTTCAAACCCCAACCCAGTTTCAGTCTCGCTGATTTTTCAGCCAATGTTTAATGCCCAAACCCATTTTTATATCAGCAATTAAATACACAGTAGAAAATATACTTCAGAACTGAAACATGAGGATTCTGAACTTCATTTTCAACACAGAAATAAAATATCAGTAGCATATAAAACTCATAAAATTATGGTCTAACTTTGACACTGGAAAAACCCACAAGGGGAAAACCAATGAGAGAGGGAGATTTTTATTATTTAGGAGCTTCAGAGAATTATGTTACAGCATATTCATCTTCAGAAATTTAAATGGCAAACTTATCTCGATAATCGTGCCAAATATTCACATAGGAAAATGAGACAAACTCCTCAAAATTCTTCCTAGAATTTTCTGCAATAAATTGCAGGTCTGCTCCTCAATTTATGTGCCTCCAAAATGTTGTACGGTCACCTTGAAATGCATGCCATCAACTTTAGCAAATTTCTGGGCACATTAATGGTTGTACGACCTCCTTGAAAATCATGCCAAACTTCCCAAAAAAACCACACATCAATTTGTCTCAATTTTTGTGCCAAGAAAGGATTGTACGAAATCTGTACGGTACGGCCTGAGTGTGGTTGTTTGTCCCTCCTCGAAAACTGTGCCAAAAGTATGTTGTACGAATTGATAAACTTTGTATCGTACGGACATAATTAAATGATGTACGTTGTCTCGATTTATGTGCACACAAATGACTGTACAGACCTCGAAATGCATGTTGTACAGCCTCCTGTGTATGTTGAACCTTTGCCTCAATTTTTGTGTTACTATTCTACCTTGGAAAGCGTGCCCTGGCTCTCAGAAATGGTTGCTCTCTTGCTGCTCGAAAATGCTCTCTCTCTTGCTCTCTAAAAAATGATTCAACTTCCCAAGAATGGGTGCACCCCTCTACCCTAATCGACCTCATGAGGTAGGTGAGGAGTCTCTCTAACTCAATGGCTGAGATTAGATTAGATGAGTGGTTGAGATTAGGTGTCTCTTCACTCACCCTCACTTTAGTCATAAAGTCACCTTTTAATTTGCATCTCACAAATTAAATGACTAGGGCCCACATTAGGCACTTTCTCACCCCTTAGGTGCCTAGGGAAGAGAAACACTTGCCTTTGTACTTTATTTAATTAAAAAAATTAACAAAAGCTACTAATATTAATTCACTTTTATACTTGAAGTGAAATGCACTTTACAATTTTAGCATGAACTTTTTCAAAAAAAGTAACAAAAGAGAGACTTGAACTCAAGACCTCTTACTTAATAAAGCAACTTTTAACCAAATGGTCTAGCAAAACATATTGTATTGTTTAGAAAGAGGACTTTTCATGTTGTTTTTGTTGACGGCCTTGGAGAGTGCGCTCCAAAAAAACTCTTTTCACACAAGAAAAAAAAATTTGCTTCTCGATGACAACAAGGGTTAGAACTCGGTTAGCTTACCCGGAAGATGCACATTTTCCTATTTGTTTCTAGTTTGTTGAGATCACACAGGGCACAGGGAAAAGAGAATACGCATATCTAAAGGAGGAGCAACCCATAAATAAATAATATAAAGCCAAAATAATACTCTGCAAAAATTTTTAAAAATGCGTATTTAGGCTTTATACCTCTGGATCTCACTGAAATGGTCGTATCTTGGGAAAACGTAAACATTTTCGAGTGAATCGAAAACTGTTCCCAACTGAAAAGAGCGCTTTGGACACAATGAAACAGTCCTCTCATCCTAGAAATGTACGAAAATGACAGAAAATGGAGATGAGGCAACTCGGCTTCACGATCTCGATCTACAACGGGAGGAAGTCTTCAAACAGGCTCTGATACCATGTTTGAAAACATAGGTATTCCAACAGAGGATGAAAACCTGCAGTATCAACTCACACAACCAGATCAAATATCAACACATCGATGTTTTGGCATGGTAAAACCCCTACAGGGAAACATCCATAGCCCAAGCCAACGCGGCCACTTGGAGCAGTTTATTAATGCAAAAGAAAAAGATTACAGAGAGATTTTACAAGAGATTTTCTCACAAACGATCATCAGAAAATGACCCTCCATGCTCTTTAAATAGAGATCATGGACCAATCGGGTGTCAAGCCACGGATCAATGGTCGTTAAGGTCGAGGAGAATATGAACCGTCGGATCACTCTATGTCGAGAACATATCGTGACCGTCGGATTTCCTAACTACAAATGCATACTAATGCATACTAAAGAAACACACTTTTACCTAACGACACATTAGACCAAATAGATCTTAACTAACTCTTAAGTGTCTAAATATCCTAGCATTATGGAAGATGTTGGAGATAGTCAAAGATGATCGGTGCTACAATCTAGATTTTGAGGAGGCAGATAGTAATTTAAATGAATGACATGGATAATGGCCTAGCTACCTAGGGTTTTGAATAAGTCTTCCCATCATGGGTGAAGGATATAAATGTAAAAGATTTGACATGTTTTGGGGTTAGATGTTGTTAGTTGGACTTAGTTGTTGTTATTGTTGATGTGGTTACTATGAGTTTTGTTAAGATTTTTGTTGTTGTTGTTTAGGGTTGTGATCTGAGGTCTAAGGGATGTTATGTTGTAACCATGATGTATCTGGTGATTGAAATCAATACAATTAGGGGACCCATTAATTAAAAAAAAAATTGTGTATTTTGTTTATATCGATGATTCAACTTACTTAGGATATTGTTATTTATGTCCCTTATGGTTTAGTTGTTATTTCTTAGTTGTGGTTTGTTTTATATGAATGAATGGGGTATTCTATGGTTATGGAATTGGAATGAATAGTTAGTTAATTATACAATTATTGAGTTGATTGAATCTTATCATGGTTTCATTTATTGTATTTCTTAAGCCTTGCATGCTACTTTTACCTTGGCAAGCACTATGGGTGTTTCCTTCTCTTTCACAAGGGATTGAAAATGCTAGTGCAGGTTAGAATAGCTCTTTTTTTTACACCCTCCCAAACCCTAGTCTTAATTCAAGCCAACAAATGGTTCTTTTGTCGATACCTTAGCACGATGATGTGTCATTTGTGTAGGATGACACTTGTAGTGAAGCAATATGTGTAATATTGGTGGTTTCGGTAAATGCATCTATTTTCATATCAACATCCACAAATTAACCAAGAAAAATCATTGCATGATAATTAGGCTATGAATGAGGTATTCAAAGTCAATTTTCTAGTGGATCGACATGAATGAATATCAACGACATGTATGGAAGCATAAGAAGAAGTTTAATTGGAATAATCATAAACTAATCGCTCTACAAAGGATATATCATGAAGTTACAATAGCTATAGATTTATGGGTAAAGACTATGATTGAGGGACATATTGTGGAGTTTTAGGTTAAACCTTACTAGTCATTTTCAAGGGTTGAACAATAGTTTTGGAAAGGGCTTCATGAAAAGTTGGTTAAGGAGATTCCAATTCAGTTAAATATGTTCATGGTGGATGAAGATTATATCCCTTTTACCCCACCAACAATGGTAGCATCAACACCCGCGCTTGGGGGCAGGTTGAGATGGTTCTAAAAATGAAGATATGACTAAAGGTT
The DNA here is from genome assembly GCA_009831015.1 of Picea engelmannii. Classification (NCBI taxonomy): domain Eukaryota; kingdom Viridiplantae; phylum Streptophyta; class Pinopsida; order Pinales; family Pinaceae; genus Picea; species Picea engelmannii. The sequence goes on from ML780725.1 coordinate 109,435, forward strand.
GAACCTATTGTGGAGTATGTGAAATCTAGTAGTAAACAAGAGAGAGAATTAAAAAGAGATGGTGTGAGTCATCAGTGGTGGTTAGATAAGATGAAAGGGACTAGGGAAGATACCATGGTGATTCAAAATGAGATTAGTGAAAGAGGAAGGAATGAGGAAAGGTTGTGTGAGTTAGCATAGTTACAAAATCATGGAGATAAAAGTGGCCAATGGATTGGGGAATCCGGTTTGTTTGTGAAATGGTATCTAGTGAGAGGGACTAAAGGAGAAGATACATATTAGGAGTCAAATGAACAGTTGGTACCTAAGGTAAAGAGACAAGAAACGGGGGATCAAACAGATGAGTCAAAAATAATGGATTAGAGGGCTACATCAGAAAATACATATAGAGATTTTTGGGATGAATATGCAATCAAAGATATATACTTCTTGTTTGGGAAGGAAGAAGAAATTCAAGTAGACATAATCCACCCTATAAAAAATGGAACTAGACCATACCATCCAATGCCCCTATGCACCGCAACCAATAGAGATAAATCCTATTTTAAATTCTTAATCTCTTCATATGAAATAATTAAAATAGTAGTTTTAATCAAGAATTTATTGGGCAAAGTAATAGGATACAATCGCAAGAGGAAATCCTAGTACTAGTACAGTTGCAAACACTAGTTGTTTAACAATGGTTTAGGAAATTGGATAAACCATCAAAAATTCAAAGGATTTATCGTGAATATGAATGAGCAAGGAAATTCTATGTGCTTGCATGAGTTCTTGTGTAAGGGAGAATGTGATGCAAAACAAAACTAGTTCTTATGTGAATCAATATGGAAAGCTAAACATTTCACTAAAAAAGATGATAATCTAGTGGAATTTTAGAGCACCTTGAGAGGTGGAGTAGGAGCTCCCAACCCGCTCCCACCATCGATGAGATTTCCAAGTAATAATGCCAATGAATATTATGAAATTTGCATAATTGTTTGTCATACATTACATATGTGTCTAATTCTATAGAGGTATTCCTCGATACTAGTTATTATGAATTGTAGTTTCGATAAGACTGATACACATAAAGCCGAAAACTACATAGCACTTCGGGAACTTGCAAAAATGTTCAAACAAACTTCTTTTAGAGTTGAGGAGGCCAATTATGTCCTAGAAGGGGCTGGATACCATAGAAGATATGAGGTATGTGGAGGATGTGGAGGAAATCATGGAGGATATAGATGATGGGGTGGAAAAATGAACGAGACAGTATGATTTTATAATTACAACAGAGTGGACACATCCCTTGATATTTTTCTCACCCAAGGTGACCAAAATGAAACCTTTGTCAAAGAATTGGGAACCCTAGGAAAATATTTCATTGGCCTACTACATAAATGGGAGGCTCAATATAGATAGAGAAATGTCAATCTAATCAAATTGAAACCTAGGAGGGATTAATCCTCGTAGATCAATAAGTAGTGATGAGAGGAGGAGCATGTTTTAGAAATAATAGGTTTGCTCATTTCACCGTAGACAATATCTCAATATTGTCACCCAACCATAGGCACAAAGGCCACCCCCGAGCACCTTAACCTTGACAGATAGAATAATTATGGAAGCAAACCCTAGAACCAATATCCAACCAAGATAGTGTACTTCTCTCCAAATATAGCATACCAAGAAGAGATTCCAAACCATAACCAACACAGAAATTCCAAACCATAACCAAAGACCAAGTCACTATTGCAACAATTGCAGCTCTTCTGCAGTCATGCACACCACTTGTCCTAATGCAGGTGTGAGAGTGAGTGAGTACAAATCAGCTCTAGCGCCCTCTATTTATACTTCTCCAAGTCACCTAACTGGGTGGACTTCTCTTCGTGGAGGCTAATAACTTAATATTAATTATTCTCTTGAGACGACTTGTCTTCTAGGGTTATTATCCAATGTTTTAGGGTTTCTCTTTCTTCCCAGAATATTATAGTCTCGTCAAAGGTTACACGTAGAGGTTAATACCTCTTGCGGCTACCATAATATCAACACTCCCTCCTAGATAGGGAGGTATTAAAGGAAATGGTCTTGAGCACAAACAGACTATTCAATCAGTAGCATCATCATAGACACACAGGTTATCTCATGATCAAATCACGAGCACCATCATCACTATCCGACTAGATAGTCTCCATGGAAATAAGAACAATGTCATCTAATAGAACACAAATGTGTCTATTCATAGCAGTATATGACTACTATCCAGTGGTACACAACCACTCCTAGTAGCACATGGCTACTAACTAGTGACACATAGTCACTACCAGTGGATCAAATCCACCACAGTAGTATACAACTATTGTCCAGATACATATAGTCTCCATAACAATCATATAATCTGATATCAACCTAAATCAACAATGTCACGATACAAATTGAGTCATCTGGGCCATTCTTCTACTCAGATATGTGATATTTGGAAGAGAATTTTCCCTTGAAAAGTTAAACATCATCCATGGGTTGTCTGGACTATTATTCCCAAGCATAGAAGAATAAGTGTCCCTGATTGTTGAACCTGAACCATTCAACCTAACTGGGCCATTATTCTGGCATGATTCATAGTGCAACCTGGAGAGAATGAGCCTACCATAGGGAATAACTGTCCCTAATTGTTGAACCTAGATCATTCAACCTAACTGGGCCATTCTTCCGGTACAATTCATAGTGAAACCTGGAGAGAATGAGTCTTCCCTAGGGAATGATTATCCATACAATTTCCTATGGAAATGATTGTCCTACACCAACCTCCTACATTGGACCATTCTTCGAAACTGCTCACAACTGTGAACTTCAAAAGAATGATTGCCTAGAGAGGCGGACCATTTTGCTTGCCCACATGTCAGAGTGAATTCCAAGGAGAATGGTTGTCCTAGAATATCCCCCCACACTGGCCACAAGGGGAATTGTTGTCTATGGTACATTAGAAATATGTCGAACCATGGTTGTTCATTTTGGACCATTTCCGAACTAGAAAATGATTGTCCATCATAAATATTGGACCACTTTCTGAACTGGAAAGTGACTGCCCAACCTGGACCATTTTCCAAACTAGAAAATGACTGGCCATATATCAATAACATATTGGTGCTCCCTCCCAACCTAGGGAGTAATCACTTCCTTTTCCAATAAGGAATTCATCTACATGATTCCATCTTGTCCCTTAAGTACGCAAACTTTTCATCTTGGATAGATGTTTTACCAAAATATTTGTTATCTTCTCATTAATGGAGATATATTGGAGAACCACTTCTCCCCTCTGAACTTTATCACGGAGAAAATAATACTTGATCTCAATGTGCTTCAACCTGTCATGGAACATCGGGTTCTCTGAGAGATTCAAACAACTTTGTTTATCACAATATATCACGGTCGAATATATCACTTGATCAAACATTCCATAAACCAGCTTACAGATCTAAACTACTTTTGTACAAGCATCAAAAGTTGCAATATATGTTTCCACAGTGTTGAGTGCAACAGAATTTTGTTTCCTTCTAGCCCATGATATCGTGGAAAATCTCAAACTGAAACATATACAAGAAGCACTTATTTTGTCATCTACACTCCCTTCCCAATCTGAATCAATAAATCCATGCAATTGTATATCATAACTCAAACATCCCATGAAGATGTTTCAAGGCATGCTTTGAAATTATTCAATTCTCATGGCTAGGTTCCACCTTGAACTATTTTCACAGCAAAGAAAATATTTGGATGAGTATTCTCCAAATACATTAATGATCCATTCAATTATCGATACAGGGATGAGTCTATTGGGTCAGAGTCTCTCAACTTCTTCATATATGCCATCATGGGAGTTTTACATGGATTTGTAATCCATTATCCTGGACTTCTGAAGAACCATTTCAATACACTTCCTTTTTCATAGGAATTTTTCACCATGATTTTGTTGTACATGAGAGGCTCTGCACCAAGTTATTTGAATCCATACAAGGTATTATTCCATCTACATACATGGGTCTCTTTCTGGTATACCACAAAACCTTGAGGTTTCTTTACATATGCTTATTCTTCAATTACTTTGTTTAGAAGAACAGTGTTTGCATCCATCTGGTGTAAAATCCAACCCATGGATATTGCAAGAGATATAATGGCTCAGGTAGAGGTATATATGGTTACTAGAACAAGCTATCATCATAGTCTTCTCCCTCCTTCTGGGAGAACCCTCTAGCCCCAAATATTGCCTTGTATCTATCAATGCTTCCATTTATAAGTCTTTTTCACAATTTATCACATACATTGTTCTTCATCACGACTTCCTTCCATTCCTTCTGCTTGACTGCTTCTAGTGGATTCAAATCATGATGGTAGTCATATGATTTTTGGTATAGTAACTAGTTCAATTTTGTTGTTATGGATTTTCTTTCTTTCTTGGAATCTTCATGTTCTTCCTCAAGTTTCTTTTCAACATTGTAGTCCATGGAATCTTCTATAGATTCCATTCCCTTCCTTCCTGAAGGTTCCAACTTCTTCCTTTCGCCATAGAAACATAAATGTAGATGGACAACCAAGGATATTCAAGGATTCTTTTCGAGGAAGACTTCTTCTAGAGTCAAGTTGAACACGTGTTACTTATCATGGCTGCTACTTCCAATGAAGAACATGGATGGATACTTCATATTGTTCATGGATTCTTCAATGGATCATATCATTAGGGATTAGCTCCCTCCTAATCCCGACTTCATTCCTAAATGAGAAATATCTAGAACATCCTTTTTTTTATTCTAAGATTACATGTTTCTAGAATTCTGCAATCAATTACTTTTATCTGAGAGAGCCCATGCTTCCATCTTATGTATCTCTCTTTGCTTTCTGCAAAGTGTCACAAGCCTATTATGGTTTCCTTTTGATTACCGACTTCCTCTAAGTCTGACTCCCTTCCAGTCTGACTCCCTCCGAGTCTAACTCCCTCTGAGTCTCTTTAAGTTTGTTTCTAATTGTTTTGATTGTTGCCCATCTTGCAATTGTTGCAAGCATTGTGCAATCCTTATAAACTTCTTCTATGACAGCCTCTGCAAAGATTTTTCATCAAAGGTTTGTCAACATATTTCACAAGGGTACCTGGAAAGACATCTTCATGATAGCCTTCATGAAATAACTTGTCTGAAGTCTTGCTATTGTTCCACTTGAATTGCTTTTCTTCTAAGACAAGTATCATTTCCAACATGTATGTTTTCTAGAGAGTGTGTTGATCTTCTGAATGCACTGAATCCAAGATCATTTCTTTGGACAAGATCCCTTGTACATTCCCGACAAACACACTCATGCTAATGATACAAATTAATATAAAATGTATAGGTACATACCTTTGTTATCCAATTGTGACAGTAAACCTTAGAATGACTTTGTTGGACCAGATATTTAGCTGCTAGAGGATTGGTAAACCTCATAATGTTCCTTTCAGTAGATCTCTCTTGGGCACAACATACACTTTCTGCATGCTAGGTATTTTTTCTTCATGACCGTCGTGTTTTGAGGTTCCTTCTCTTTTCCTGCTTCAAACTGTGATTCCATGATCTTTCCTTTCACGATATCCAACACTTTATTATTTTCAAGGATGAGGTCAGTCCTTGTCTTCCATGCTTTCAAGTTAGAAACCTCTTCTAGCTTTTTTTGACTTCATAGAGTAAGTCATGACTACTTTGACTTGGTCAACTTTTGACTTTGACTTGGTCAACTTTTGACTTTGACCTGGTCAACCTTTTACTTTGACCAACAACTCAAACTTCACGTCTTGGCTTGTTGAGAGTACCATGAGGTGCGCTAAGCTAGGACACACTAGGTTATCTAGGAATTAGGTTAAGTGCTTTACTTAAGGTGCCTCAACACGAGGGTTAGTGTAACGTCCCCGGCCACCCACAGGCTGGGCAATGCTACTATGCAGAAACATTCTTATAAATTTAAATATAAAATTCATATTAAGTCTAATTAATAGATTTAATTAAACAATACAGAGTAATCATTGTATTACTATTAACATACAAAAGTAATGGAATTAATAGTAATTCATAATTGCAACAGAATACATGATAATATTGCAAAGCATCACAGACATGCATTTTAATTGAAATTAAACACATGCATATACTTATCTTTGAAACTATAATAACTCCACCAACCACATGCAGACCTTCCACGAACCTCCCAGCCTTAGACTGCGTTGCTCATCACTCTCAGCAATAGGTCACCCCCGAGCTGCGACCAAGCTCCACCCAGGGCAAGGGAATCCTAGACTAGGTTGGGATTACAGGAAAACTGCACAATACAACCGGAAGGATTCTCTCTAGGAGCCTTCTTACGCCCACTACTCACAAACTCTCATTCCCCACATGCACGTTCCACCCGGGAGTATACACCTTTACAAGCACAGTCCATCAGTGCTTCACCTCCCTCTCTGGGTCTCGGCAACAGTCTGGATCAGGAATTTTCATAGCTTCGTAGCTGGTGCTAGACTCTCTCTGGGAGAAAACCACTTCCCAGTAAACTCTCTCACCTGGAGAGAGTTTCTCATAGGCCTGACAACCTGCCTCTTATACCACGAGCCTGACAACCCGGTTCTTCAACCAGTTTTCAACTCAATTCCCGCAAGTTCAGGATAGCAGCAATAACAACATCTTTTGGTTAACTCATAGGTGACAGAAACAACAGGAAAATTGGGTGTGGGCGTCCAGAAAAATGGCAACAGGTCACTAAGACACAGCATGGTTCGGGTAACACTAGTTTCAGGATGCGTGACAAGCAATCCACATAGAGGTTGAACACAGACTCAACGGTTCAGACATAGGGTGTATCATTTTCTCAAGGAAACATCACAGGACTCGGGTTCCAGAGTTGTGTGAGGGTATGCATGCAGAGATCAGACGAAATTCATGGTTTCAGACAACCAACAACAAAATGGAGGAGGAACCCCAAACTCAACTGATGCTTCAGCTTTTAACCGCATGCGCCCAGGTCGACACTTGTCTTCCTAGAGTTGAATGTGTTCCCTTTTGCACACTTGGATCTGCATGCATTGCCTCTCCCAGGACTTAGGATAAAAACATGTTTTGTCACAGAGCTTTAGAATAATAATAAAATATTATTCTCAAGAACTTAAGACCCTAAGCTTAGCCCCTCTTTCCAACCTTTCATCCCCTTTTCCCTTACCCACCCTGTGGAAGCTTAGTCCCCCATCACTCTTTCTACGTGGTCGGTCTGCACGCAGCGATGTTCATATATTATATTAATGATCTGCATATTTACATATACAAAATCAGGCTTATGGCCTTAATACTTAGGCTCTTCGGCCTAATAAACACATAATCCCACCAACTTATCAATACTTGGCTCACCATCCTATAAACATGATTTACAATTCATAAACATGATTACAACAAGGCTCGTCCTTGGGGATATTACAATCCCCTCCCCTTATCTTTGCATTGTCCTCAGTGCAACTTTCACACAGCATCAGCAAGATTTTCAAAATCTTCAAAAAGGTGTGGATATTTTGTCTGCATAGCATCCTCGTGCTCCCATGTCACATCCTTAGGACCGTACCAAGTCCACTGGACCTTTACAAGCCCTATGGCTCGATTCTAGAGTTGTTTGTTTTCCCGGTCCAATATGCGCACAGGATGCACTTACATGACACCTTCTTGCTCCACCTGAATCACATTCCAATCAATTACATGATTAGCATCAGGTATATATTTCTTAAGCAATGAAACATGAAACACATTATGTACAGTTATGGATGCAAATAATGCAACATATATGCAACTAGCCCAATCCTTTCTAGGATTTCAAATGGCCCACAAAATCTAGCTGCCAACTTGGAGCAACTTCCCAGCTTCAAGGAACTTCTATTGGATTTTACTTTCAAGAAAACATGGTCACCCACTTTAAATTCTCTGTGGGTTTTGTTTTTATCAGCATAACTTTTCTGCTTGTCTTGGGCAGCTTTCAAATTATACTTAATGTTTAGAATTTACTCTTCCATTTCCTTGAGAAACTTTGGCCCAACTACTGCCCTATCAGTTGGATTATCCCAGATTACTCAAGTATTGCACTTTCTGCCATAAAGTGCTTCAAATGGGCTCATCTTCAACGATGCTTGATACCCATTATTGTAGGTGAATTCTACCAAATGTACGTAGTCTTCCCATTTTGATGGCTTGTCCATCACATACATCCTTAGTATGTCTTTTATTACTCGATTCACCCTCTATGTCTTCCTATCAAACTCAGGATGATAGGTTGTACTAAAGTCCAAATTCGTTCCGAACCCCTTGAATAACCCTTTCCAGAAGTTTGAGGTAAATTTTGGGTCTCTGTCAGACACAATTGTCTTGGGAATATCGTGCAATTGTGCTACTTCCCTCATAAAAATATCAGCAACATTTGTTGCCTTGTGAGTATTCTTTAGTGGAACAAAATGGGCAGCTTTTGTAAGCTTGTCCACCATCACCATGATGGAATCATGTTGCTTGTTTGTTCTGGGCAATCCTGTGATTAAATCCATTGTCACTACCTTCCACTTCCACTCAGGAATGGGTAAAGGCTGTAGAAACCATGTTGGGTGCATGTGCTCAGCTTTAACCTTCTGGCACTCCATACATATGGTGATGTATTCAGCAATCTCTTTCTTCATACCTCGCCAAAAGTAATGGCTCTTGACTACTGCCACAATTTTTTGATATTCGGGGTGCCCTGCATAAGGCACATTATGCATTTCTTTCAAAATCATAAGTTTTAAGTCCTGGACATTAGGCACATAAATTTTGTTCTTTTACAGAAGTATTCCATCAGTTTCCAATTTATAAATATCCACTTTCTGTGGCATCTTACCTTGTTGTAGCTTTGCTACCAAATCTAATGATTGTAGCATGTAATTCATGCACTCTCATGTTGAGTGCATCAACCACTTTTTTCTCCTTCCCTTTGATATGCTTGATATCAAAATCGTACTCACAGAGAAACTCCAACCACCTACTCTGCCTAGCATTCAAGGTTGGTTGATCAAACAAATACTCCAGACTGTTATGGTCTGTCCTCAGTTTGAACCTACTTCCCATGAGGTAATGCCTTTATTTCTTTAGAGCGTGTACTATGGCTGCCAACTTCAAATCATGAGTTGCATATTTCCTTTCGTGCTCTTTCAACTTTATGGATTCATAACAAATTACGAATCCATTTTGACTTAGGAATCCTCCCAGTCCTTCTTTGCATGCATCTGTGCACACCACAAAATCTTCATTTGGATCTGCAATCCTCAGGATTGGAGCATTGGTTAAAAGTTGTTTCAATTGATGGAAGCTTCTCTCACAATCTTGTGTCCACTGAAATTTCTTCTCCTTCCTTTGCAAGGAAGTGATAGGGTGAGATGTCCTCGAGAACCCTGCAATAAACCTTTTGTAATAACCAGCTAGACCCATAAAGGATTTGACTTTTTTCACGTTCTTTGGTGCTGACCATTCTCTGATGGCCTCAATATTCTCAGGATCCACAATTATCCCATCCTTCGAAATAATATGCCCCAAGTAATGGATATGCTCCTGATAAAACGAGCACTTGCTCAACTTGGCATATAGTTGGTGCTCTCTTAGCACCTGCAACACCATCCTCAGATGTTGTTCATGCTCTTCATTCTAATAGAAATACACCATAATTTCATCCAGGAAGACTATGACGAACTTGTCTAGATAGTCCTTGAATACACCATTCATCAAGCACATAAAAACAACGGGTGTGTTCGACAACCCAAAAGGCACCACTGTGAACTCGTAATGACCATACCTTGTTCAAAAGGTTGTCTTGTTGATGTCTCCATCCTTAATCCTTACTTGGTGATATCCTGACCTGAGGTCTATCTTCAAAAATATCTTAGCATCCTTCAGTTGATCAAATAGATCATCGATCCTCGACAGAGGATATTTGTTCTTTACAGTTACTTTGTTCAATTGTCTGAAATCGATACACAATCGCAGTGTTTTGTCCTTCTTCTTCACGAACAGGACCGGGGCTCCCCAAGGTGACACACTTGGGTGTATGTACCCCTTCTTCAGAATCTCTTCAAGCTACAATTGCAACTCTTTCAGCTCTGGCGTACTCATTCTGTACGGAGATTTTGACACTGGAGTAGCTCCAGACATCAAGTTTACAAAGAAATCAATATCTCTCTTCGGAGGTAATCCTAGTACCTCCTGGAATACATCTTCAAACTCCTTTAGTACTGCATGATCTCCAATACTTGACACCTTATCCTTAGGTGTTTCCTCCACATGGGCTGCAAATAATTGACAACCTTTCTTGTAGCACTTATTCAGTTGCATTGTTGAGATTTATCTAATAACAACAGCTTTGGGAATTCCTTGGACTGTTTTTCGATTTCCTTCCTCATCCAGGCAAGTGAATGCCTTGCTACGACAGTCCAAGATGGCATGGTTCTGGTCCAACCAGTCCATCCCAATTAGACAATCATAATAACCTAAAGGAAGAATATTCAATTCAACATTTGTGCTCAGTCCATTCATGTCCACTGAACATGACTTAACTAACTCAGTGACTTTCCTCTTGGTTCCTGTAGCTAGCTGCACTAACCAAGACTTTTCATGTTTGCTTCTCGACAAATGAAAACTTTCCACCACTCTAGGATCTATATAGCTATGGCTAGCCCCTGAATCAATTAAAATGGTGAAGGGATGGTTATTGATCATACCTTCCACTTCAATCATGTGTGATTGAAATTCAGCTTGCTTGTTGTCCAGGTCTGCATAGATCCTTGGCATTCTATTGCCCATGTCCTCCACCGTTTCATCTTGCTGAACATTATGGACAGCTCTCACTTTGCTATTTTTATGGGGACAATATATGTACTTGTGGTTCCCATGACATCCCCAACACTGAATGGGCATTTGTCCTGGCCTTTGTTCCCCTACGTCATCCATTCTCGACTCTCTAAATGATGGCTGTCATTGAGGACTGTTTCTGAAAAAGGGAGGTTTGTTTCCTTGCTGCCTTTGTTCTTTCTTGAACTTCTTCTGGTCATCCCAAGCCTTTCGAAAAGTAGGCTTTTCTCTTTGTTGCTCATATAAGCATTTCTCTCTTCTTATAGTTTCTTCCATAGTATTAGGATCATCATATTGAATCTTGTCACCAATGGAAGGTGGAAATCCACTTAGATACCTATGAATCTTGACAGTCTCATCTTTGATTAACAGAACATACTTCAGCAATTCCAAAAACCTTTGTTTTTATTCATCAATGGTCATGCTACCCAGCTTGAGTTCAAAGAACTCTTTCATCTTTCTATCATAATACCTTTTAGTCAAGTATTTCTTCTCGAAATACCTCTTGAATTATTTCCAAGTGACATCTTTATCTCTAATGTGTTGCACTTGCACAAGTTGATCCCACCACATGGATGATTTTCCTTTCAATTGATACATTGCAATTCTTCCTTCTGCATGAGAGGAATAATTCTACAGTTGGAAATATTTCCTCATGCCAAGCAACCATGTTTCGACATCTTCCTCCTTCTTGTGTTTTCCATCAAACGTTGGAGGCTTAATCTTGTTCATTTCTCCTTTTAGTTCATCCACTCCAGATCGCATGTTCTTTCTGGTAGGAGATGGGCTTGAACTATTGTGTGCCCTCCTCTTGGAGCAACCTTGGGAGTGATGATGGTGTTTACCAACACTCCTTGATCTTCTTCCCTCAGAAGTCGGGTGACTCCCTGTATTTCTCGAGTCTCTCTCCTGGTCCAACTTATTTTCTATTCTCTCCAGACTCTTCATCAACTTTAATTTGAATTCACCTTGTTTATCCTGAGTTTCCCTGAGCTTTCTGCTATGTGTTCGGTGAGTTTGGGAATCTTTCTGCAATTTTTCAATGATCTTCATCATATTCCCTTCCTTATCTATCTCTTCTCCATGCCCATTGGAGTTCAACCCCTCAAGCCCCAAATGAACATCCATCCCTTTAGCTTTGTTCTCTGAACTGGAATCATTTTGTGTCTCTTCCATTTCTTTTTCACTCAGTGGAACTTCTACTCGGTTTTGGCACTCGCTAAACTTTTGCAAACACAATGTGCAGATAACCAGAATTTGTCAGGCCATTATTCCTTAACAAATCCCACAACATTCATAAACAAATCTGAATTAAGAAAACATTCAGATTTCATGAATTTTTCGAGCTCTGCTCAACTCTATAACAATCCTTCAGGCTCTATCCCCTTCTCTCTTAATCCCCAACCCACGTGATTGTGGGTCGTGACCACTCGCTTAGCAAAAAGGGCGCTTCACGACTTCACGTTTCAGGAGGTTTCAAGGAACTTCACAACAACTTCTCGGGTTCCAGACTAACGAACTCGTGACATAGGGTGGATCAACCGTCCACGTCTACCCAGCATCCAACAGTTGACACTTGCTATGGAACCTCAGGCGTCTGAGTTCCGAGACTTCGGGACTTCGGAAGATTTCACATCCGCACACCCCAAACACTTCCACGTCACCTTAGGTGATGCCATTACCTTAATCACTTAACGTTTTCCCAATTGTGAGGGCATGCAACGGTGGTTTTGGAGTAACCTGCCTTTCATCCCGCAATTCTCCTAATACTGACACGTAACCCTTCAGTGAAACCGTGGTTTGGATTGCGGGACCGCCTTGGATAATTATCTTTTGTGCAACTTGGGTCCCCGCAATGCCTCCTGGCCGTTGATATTGATGTATCGTGATCAACGTCAATGTGGGTCCTCCGACTTTTAACTATGTTATGTAACATCGGGCCCCACTAACCCTTCTCACACAAGATGCCACATGGCGGAATACTAGCGACGTCATCCAGCCCCACCACGTTTATTCTTTCGTTTCGGAACATTGGGCTTTGGGAGTTTGTGCAACAGCACATCCCATTCTCCCGACAATCGAACTCTGGAAATTACAATATGCCCTTCTGCTTGATCCAACGGTCAAGCTCTTTTCTCCAAATCTACGGTGTAGTTCTCCGTCAGGACTTCGGGGTTTCAGGTTTTGGGCGTTTGTGCCTCCACGCACCCCACTTCTCTTGATTGTCGAACTTCAAAGGCTTCCAGGATAACCCTCCTGTACCTTCTCCAAATATGACGGTCGTATTGAATTTCCCTTATGTCCGAACAGATCCTACGACTCCAACACCCCAAGTGTTGAGCGCTCTCTCTCTCTGGTCAACTACCACGTCGGCTACAGTTTTATTCTACCTCTACCCCTCTTGAGCTTTGTAACACGGCCAAGTAACCCCTTGGCACTCAGAAACATTCTGAGGTCTGAAATTAGTCCTCCAGACACAATTTCCTCTCGAAATCTCGGGTCCAAAGACCACTTATCCGACCCATCCAGGATCAACATGTAAACATGGCTCTGATACCATATTGTAACATCCTCGGCCACCCACAGGTTGGGCAATGCTTCTATGCAGAAACATTCTCATAAATTTAAATATAACATGCATATTAAATCTAATTAACGGATTTAATTAAACAGTACAGAGTAATCACCGTATTATTGTTAACATACAGAAGTAATGGAATTAACAGTAATTCATAATTGCAATGGAATACATGATAATATTGCAAAGCATCACAGACATGCATTTTAATTGAAATTAAACACATGCACATACTTATCTTTGAAATTGTAACAACTACACCAACCACGTGCAGACCTTCCACAAACCTCCCAGCCTTAGACCGCTCTGCTCATCACTCTCAGCAGTAGGTCACCCTCGAGCTGGGACCAAGCTCCACCCAGGGAAAGGTAATCCTAGACTAGGTTGGGGTTACAAATAAACTGCACAATACAACCGGAAGGATTCTCTCCAGGAGCCTTCTTACGCCCACTACTCACGGACTCTCATTCCCCACATGCATGTTCCACCCGGGAGTATACACCTTCACAAGAAAAGGCCATCGGTGCTTCACCTCCCTCTCTGGGTCTTGACAATAGGCCGGATCAGGAATTCTTAGAGCTTCGTAGTTGGTGTTGGACTTTCTCTGGGAGAAAACCACTTCCCAGCAGACTCTCTCACCTGGAGAGAGTTGCTCACAGGCTTGACAACCTACCTCTTCTACCATGGGCCTGACAACCTGGTTCTTCAACTAGTTTTCAACTCAATTCCCTCAAGTTTAAGATAACAGCAATAGCTTTTGGTTAACTCATTGGTGATAGCAGCAATAAGAAAATTGGGTGTGGGTGTCCAGAAAAACGGCAACAGGTCACTAAGACACAACACGGTTCGGGTAAAACTGGTTTTAGGATGTGTGACAAGCAATCCACGTAGAGGTTGAACACGGACTCGACGGTTCATAAAGAGGGTGTATTGGTTTCTCAAGGAAACATCACAGGCCTTGGGTTCCAGAGTTGTGTGAGGGTATGCATGCAGATATCAGACGGAATTCATGGTTTCAGACAACCGACGGCAGAATGGAGGAGGAACCCCAAACTCATCTGACGCTCCAGCTTTTAACCGCATGCACCCAGGTCGAAACTTGTCTTCCTGGAGCTGCATGTGTTCCCTTTTGCACACTTGGAGATGCATGCGTTGCCTCTCCCAGGACTTAGGATAAAAACATGTTTTGTCACACAGCTTTAGAATAATAATAAAATAGTTTTCTCAAGGACTTAAGCCCCTAAGCTTAGCCCCTCTTTCCAACCTTTCATCCCCTTTTCCCTTACCCACCATGTGGAAGCTTAGTCCCCCATCACTCTTTCTTTGTAGTCGGTCTGCATGCATCGATGTTCATATATTATATTAATGATATGCATATTTACATATACAAAATCAGGCTTTTGGCCTTAATACTTAGGCTCTCTGGCCTAATAAACAGATAATCCCACCAGCGTATCAATACTTGGTTCACCAGCCTACAAACATGATTACAACAGGACTCGTCCTTGGGGATATTACAGTTAGGGTTTCGTTGTTGCAACAAAAACTTTGACTGCAACTGCAATTGAGCAAATATTCCCAATCTACCTTCCAATGGTTAGACTGTCTGAAGATAGTGTGGGCCCATAACTTGTTAGAAATAATAGGTGTGCTTTTTTCACCATAGACAATATCTCAATATTGTCACCCATCCATAGGCACAAAGTCCACCCCCAAGCACCTTAACCTTGACAGATAGAATAATTTCACCAACAAACCCTAGAACCAATATCCAACCAATATAGTGTACTTCTCTCCAAAGCTAGCATACCAAGCAGAGAGTCCAAACCATAACCATGGCAAAAATTCCAAACCATAACCAAATACCAAGTTGCTACTGCAGCAGCTGCAACTCTCCTCTAGTCATGTGCACCACTTGTCCTTATGTAGTTGTGAGAGTGAGTGAGTACAAATGAGCTCTAGTGCCCTCTATTTATACTGCTCCAAGTCACCTAACTAGGTTGACTTCTCTTCCTAGAGGCTAATAACTTAATATTAATTATTTTCTTGAGTCATCTTGTCTTCTAGGTTTATTATCCAATGTTTTAGGGTTTCTCTTGCTTCCCGAAATATTATAGTCTTGTCAAAGGTTACACGTAGAGGTTAATGCCTCATGTAGCTACCATAATATCAACAGCATGAATTAGTGGCTATACCAATAATAATGATGACCAGTTTCATATTGGAAAAGTTATCCCTACTACATCTAGGTTTGATGCAGTTAAGGAAAGGAAATATTAGAAAGAAGCTTTGGAGGTGATGAGAGATGTAGCATCCACAATGAAAAATAATGCAAGTTCTTCGACTCATAAGATAGTAGACAATGCTCAATCACATGGGTGAGAAAAGGAGTTGTGGCTAGTACAAGGGAAAGCATAATAGTTAGAAGTAATATGCAACCTATTAAGGAATCTTATTAGAATATTGGATGATGAAAAGCATATTCAAAGGTTGACGAATACTTTGGCACATATGCTTGCATAAGCTAAGAAATAGAGATCATTAATGTACTATTGCATAAGCACAATGTGTGGAGGGTTGGACACAAGAAAATTTTGAATTGGAAAAAGAATTTAGAAGGATGTTGATATTATTACATATGAAGTCTAGGATGTGATGCTAGATGTTAAGTCTAACATAAATATTTTTCCCAAGTCATCATGGAAACTAATGGGGAGGCACAAGCCAGCTTTTTCACCATACAACTCAAACTTGTGAATTAGTATAGGATCTACCCTATTGGTCGATTGTAGGAAGTTGAGACTAATTTAGTAGAAGTCAAAACAATTAAATTTTGAAGTAATCAAAATATTTCATGTGAAGGACCCCTACCTAACATTATTAAGAATTAATTGGGTGAATGACAATGATATGATCCTCAGTCTAAAGAAAGGGGTTATATCATTTGTAGTAGAGGGTAGGAAGGTAGTTTATCCCATTAATCTAACCAAGGGATTTACATATATAGAACCAGTAGATGATGGCATGGGGGGGATGTTGTTGACCTATTATATAATTTAACTGTAGACTACATTTATCCAATAATTGATGGAATTGTTAGTTGGTGGAGCATGTCCTCATTTGATTTAGACAATCATGGAGCTTGGAAAGATTGGTAGGAACGCAACCATGAGTTTTCTACTTGACATTGCACTTCAAGCATATTTGTTCAATGGATTGTTGTGAATATTGGGGATCCACCTCTTTATGATGTCATAGATGAAGTTGAAGAATTTGTCAATGTCATAGAAGAGTAACTACCACCAGAAAAGTGTGTTCTTGTTCTAGACATAGTATTGGCATCTACAACATATCAGCAATGAGTTATTCAAAAGAAAGGTCTACAACAACAGAATGAAATGAAATAAGTTATTAATTGGTAATTCCACCCACCACTTGATCACCAAAGGTTTGATGTTCCCAGGTTGGGGAGAAACCCATTATACTTCTAGAATTGTACCAAGGAGACAAGGATCCTTGAGAACATTTGAAAATATATGAACAATGTTGGAACAAGGAAGGATATTCAAAGAATTATTAGGAACACAAGTTTATCCTTGAATATCATATGGATTTTAAACTGTATCCTTGCATGATAAATATGGCACACAAGTTTATATGCATCTACCTTGCAAGGAAGAGCCATGCATCGCATCTATAGGCGTTATTGGGATGAGTAGAATGTGGAAAAGGATGTGGGTCTTATTAAGGATTTTATTTATCTCTTTTAGTAGAATTTCAATAAAATGAAATTCATTGAAGGAAGTTTAGGAAATATGTGGATTGAAATGAAACCAAATGAGAAACCAACTAAATGAAGGGCATGCAAATTGAATCCACAAATCAAAGGCAAAGAAAAGGAGCAAACAGATAAATGTTAGTTGCAGGTTTGATCTTTCCAGAAGAGGAGTTAGACTAGATCAATCCAATTGCAATCCTAGGGAAGGAGAGTATATGAGGACGTTCCATGTGTGTGTTGACTTCAAAGCATTGAATGTGGCTTGTGTTCACAACCACTTTCATACTCCTTTCGGTGATTAGGTACTTGACCATGTTGTAGGTAAGGAAGCATATTCATTCACTAATTTTTTCTCTAGGTACCATCCACTCCACATTATGGACTCATAAGATAAGAATAAAACCACATTTTCCATAGAGTGGGGCTCATATACTTACATTGTAATGTATTTTGGACAAAATAATGCCCTTGCAATATTTTCTAAAATTGTTATTGCAACATTTTGTGACTACATCCATAAGTTTGTAGAGGTGTACTTGGATGACTAGAAAATATAGATTTTATTGAAGAACCATGTGGCTATGTTAAGGTTAATGTTTGAACATTGTCACGAACTTCAAATCTCCTTAAACTTAAAGAAGTACAATTTCTCTACATCATTTCACACACTTTTACATCACATTGTCTACAAGGAAGGCATTTTGGTAGACCCTACAAATATTTCAATGACCATTAATTTTCCACCACCCATGAATGTGCACACCTTTAGGACCACACTAGGAAATACATGTTACTATAGAATATTTATTTAAAGAAAGTCAAAGAATTTAAGTGAGATGAATATTTATTGGTCATTTTGATTTGAGATATTTAGTTAAAAACTTTTTTTGGAAGGTTATATCTCCAATTGGTTACTTATTTTCCAAGAATTTGATTTTGTGCAAGAATAATGTGATGCTATATCATCTATCGCAAATAGTATCAAGTGAGTCGAGGGTTCCTTAAATAATCGTCTATCAAATTTAGATCTATTCAAAGTTGAATCAATGATTCTTGTCGAGTCACGGACCACGACTACTCTAATCATACAATTTTTCCAGAATTCAAGCACGAATGTTATATGCAAAAGATGGTTCGAAATTTTAGCATTTCGATGTGGGAAATTAAGCCCAACTTTCAAAATTTGCGGGTGTCTTCAAAGATGGACATACTCAAAATTCCTCGTATTGGCACATGGGAGTCACACTCCAGTGTCCATCAAAGTTCAAAATACAGATTTATAAAGTGATGGCAAATGAACGAGGAAAACTCAAAGGTAATATCACTCACAGTTTTACTCTATGAAAATGGGGTTTTGAATAACTTCAGTCCAATTTTAGATATCAAAATGAGCAGATGGAAGACTTAAAAGAAGAGTGAATCATGCCCATCATCTACAGTAAATAGTGACAAACATGTGAAAATGAAACTCTGAAAACAAAAACCTTTTATAATCAAAGAAATAGAAATTATGATAAGTGTGCAAATTTATCACGATTGATTTTCAACTAAAATAAACCACAAGCTAGTCTACTAAAACCTTTAATAGAATGCAACCAAAATCAGAGCAGAAATGAGATGAAATAAACCACAAGCTAGTCTACTAAAACCTTCAATACAATGCAACCAGAATCAGAGTAGAAATGAGATGGAAGAACCTTCAATAGAATGTAACCAGAATCAGAGTAGAAATGAGATGGAAAAAAGATAGACTTCTATTATCCAAAAAAATATCCCCAGTCTTGATACATACAACCAGAGAGAATCACTGCTTACTAACAGTATCCAATATGAGCTTTTGTGCATCCATTCCAACCCTCTGTCATACTTACAATCATGCTTTTATAACTTAGGCTGTTATTGATAGCTTTACAATTTCGAACCACCACTCTTGTATCGGATTCCCATGCCTAAAGGTGGCGTGACTACAGCTGGATAACAGAAAATAACAAAATGCTAAAATTTAGGCTGATGTTGGCAATGTCTTCAACACCTTCTTTATGGCTGATGAAGTGTCTCTTTGAGTGCTTCTCCCTTTGGAAGGTGGCCTTCCAGCTCTCAACTGACTCTTTAGACATCTAGCATGCATCCATCGAACACTTGGCAGCTACTTACTCCTTCAAAACTTTCATAACAAGAGTTCACAGCGCATGTCTGCTATGACTGTCTATAAATTTCTGGAAATCTCCTTTAACTGTTGACTGATTTTTCTGGAAATAAAATCAAATTATAATTATAAAAACAAACTAAAACAAATGAAATTGCCAAAATTATCCCATAGCTAAGTTTGTTGGTCATCTCTGCTTGGATCTGGAATTTCTTTGACTCTTCTGTTGCTTTGAAAACAGGATCTGATTGACATCTGTTGAAATTGGCTGCTGGAAACTTGGGATTAAGTCTTCCACATGTTGAGCTTCTACCACCTCAAATGCTGGAGCTAAATCCCTTGAAATCGGGAAGCTGCTTGAGAAACTATTCCAGTGCTAGTAGCTTCAAACTGATAACCTTAAACATATCCATATCATCCATGCCCAACAGCATTTTCTGATCATCTATCTCCCATGCATTATGTTTCTTCTTTTTAAAAAAATAATCCATTTTACTTGTTTGATTGCCTTTAGAGTTCGTTGCCGAAGTAATTCCACAAAGGCAAACCACTGTCGAGCGTTTAGGAATCAAACGCATGCATGCCATATGGATGCCATCATGCCACGTTGGTTATAGCAATCTGGAAGATTCGATATTTATACACCTGTTGTGATCATTCATGTCAATTATTTCAATTATTTCAACATCCCCAAAATCACACTGTTTCTCACTACATTCTGAAGAATCCAGTGATGTTTTTGATGGCACGAGTATATCTCCATGAGAGTTGTTAGCATGAGAAATGCTCGGACCTGAATTCATTTGAAAATATGATCCCAATTCACTCTTTGAGCTTGCTAAATTGGGTAATGAATTGTTTTCTTCCTTTGTTATCTCCATGAGACAATTGGATTCTGTTGTTGTCTCAGAAGCAGAGCTAAATGTTAGAGATCTTCTTGCACCATTGGGTGAAGCATCATCTTTATCCTCTGTAACCTTGACTTTTTTGCATATCTATGAAGAATACCAGTAGGAGCCCATCCTTTCTTTTGTCTACAAAAAGCTGCAGTTGCAAATATCCCAACAAACAGGACAAACCCATTCAGGATTTTTCAAAACCTCCAGAATGTTTTCTCCATATCTCATATATAAGCAATCCCCACAGAATTGGTCTTGGAGTAAGCTGCATTTGCTGCAAGGTGTCCCACTGCGTCTTCTGCATGTACTGATGACATGTCTTTCCACTGACAGGATCACAAATCCTGTTTCCACCAGGTCCATACCCATCTTGGAAAAGAACCCATTCAGTCAGGCATGACCCTAAAAGTTTATCGTGCTCTTCTGTGAAAATCTCTGATCGGCTTTGATGGTTGCTTGCAATATCAATGCTCCTCATGGCTCAGGCACTTATGTTCTATGCAAAAATTTGGCCTCTCAGGCATACTCGGCGTGCATCATACTTTGAATTTAGATAATGGGCAGCGCCTCAATAACTTGTTAGTGATGGCGTTTGGAAAACTTTCGTGAATCCTTTCCATTGTGGAGCTTGAACAATTGACATTTCGACCAGTAGTTTAACACCTGGCACTTCTTATGATAAACATGCTCGAAACTGGTGATTCTATCCTAGAATTTGATACCAATTTGGGAATTCTCTTTGACACTGGGAAACCGTCTTGACACCTAGCATTTCTCCTTAGCTGGGCGCTCCTATGTATTGTTTATCTCAAGAAAAGAAACTCCACGATGCACAGGGAAGACCACCTACTAATCAACGCTCCATGTATACGCTGCTCCTCTGGATTTGACTCTTTGGACTCTGATTTCTGCTCCTGTTCCTTCGGAATACCTTTTCCTCCTCAGCTACACAAACTTCATGTCGAGCATGCATCGAGACAAATGGCATTTCAGGGCTGCGCTTTTTTTGGTTTACTGTCGAGGGTAATATCCCACATCGATTACAAAAAGGAAATACTTTGTCTTTATATGTGCCAAGGATCCCGAACCTTCCTCAGGCGTCGTGCACAAAGGTTTCCTTGTAAGTTCCTCTTCCTCAAGACTTGATCCTCAAGCACACACCACCTTTTGCTTCAAATTTTAAAATGACCAGAATATTTATAAAATATATATATAACCATATAAATTCAAACCCCATTTTTAAGGGTTTTGGAATATATATATGCCTTGTATATATTTTTTATAAAGTTTTGACATGCAAAGTGACAAAACATGAGAATTTAACCGGAATTTAACATTTTGCAGTGTAAACCAGAGGACAAGAAATCATGGAATTTAACATTTTGCAGTGTAAACCAGAGGACAAGAAATCATGGGACTTCTAGCAAAAAACCAGCAATGAGAGCTCGTCAAGAGTTGATGAAAGAATTTGAAGGCTATGAGAATTGGCTAAATATCTAAAGATTCGCAAATCTAGCACACAATTGGGTGAAGAAATTTAAAATTTTGATGGTGAGAACTGGCTAAAAGTTTTAACCTGCAAAGTGACGAAAGGTGAGAGTTTGACAGGAATTTAACATTTTGCATTGCAAACTAGAGGACAAGAAATCATGGGACTTCTAGCAAAAACCAGCAATGAGAGCTCGTCAAGAGTTGATGAAAGAATTTGGAGGCTGTGAGAACTGGCTAAATATCTAAATATATAAAGATTCGCAAATCTAGCACACAATTGGGTGAAGAAATTTAAAATTTTGATGGTGCATATTTAAGCGCTAACATTGGCTCCAACTGGGATGGAGACCTCCCTGTGAGGCTCTAAGAACCTAGCAGTTCCAGTGGCCTTATCGTTGGGCTATGGAGTCACCTGTGCAACCAAACTCTGATACCACCACTTATTCATGAAAACTGAAAGACCTGCTACAAACTGAAGGAAAGCAATGCTCAGAAAGCGAGCTTATTACCTATGCTACCCTACCCTAACCAAATCTGCAACTTGGTCAAGTAAAAACATATTTTCACAACAACCATTCAAGTAACTTCAAGACTGAAATAATCTCATCTATGTCAATGATCAATAAATAATGACAGAAATATAACATCAGTGATATAGATTCCTTCAGAAAACCATACTCACCTACGAGTGCTGGTGAAATAATGAAATCCGAAACCTTTAGAGAATCTGAAAAAATATGACTCCAATAAAACTGCAGCTGGATCCTCAAAACCATGAAAAAAAACGTGTCGATTTAGAAAAGACAATTGCTCATGCATACTTTCCTCTTTGCTTGAAAACAGATAACCTTCTTGTTCTTTCATAATCATCTCTTGAGCATCAAGAGTAATAATTTCTTCTTCAGAATAAAAATCATAAGACAATTGTATAGCAGGATTTAAAATATCATGATTAAGATCAGTGAAGAATATGTAATTATCTATACAATCATTTGTTACCACATTCTCAAAATGATTTGGAAACTGATCATAAACATGAAGTACATCCTGATCCATAGAAAAATCTGAAAATACTGAAGAATCTTGTTCCAAATCTAAATCATACTCACGGTCTTCTTGTTGTTCATATGCATGCAGATTTTCAAAGTATGCCTAATCTCGAATATTCTTGCAAGCATGGATGTTCTCCTCGACTTCTTCAACATCCTCAAACAATTATCTTAATGATGAAGATTTAATTTCTCTCAGGAGAAGGATAAGATCTGAATGTTGAACTATTATACACCATGGCAGCAGTCTCAAAAGGTCGGATCTCCAATGGCATGTTATAATAAACATTGTAAAACCTCATGTTGAAAGTAGCCAAAGCTTCTTCCTCCCCTCTCCTCAAAGCATAAAAATCAGTGAGGTACTAATCAAGGGACTTGTTCTCACCCCAATACTTTGAAAAAGCATAATAAAAATCAGTCCATGAACTAAATGAACCAGCTTCCATATCTCTAAACCATAAAGCAGCCTCTCGAACCAAAGATTTCGAAAATAATCTCATGATAACATCTCCATGCATAATTTCCAGATTATCAACAAAGTTCTCAAAGGCTCCAAATGTTTCTCAGTTGTAACATGATCCTCTCCAGTAAACCAGGGAAGATACTCAACAAGGTTGGGAGGATAAGGATGGAGGTGAGATGGCAGCTTGAGAGGTTTAAACATCTTCTATTTGACTCTAGACTGAAAATCTATGGGATGAAAATGAGGCTTAACAAACTGATTACAAGGCTCAGCAGTGATGGTAATAGGTGATAAGCTCTGAGAAGGAGATAAATCAGTTTCATCATCCTCACGGTTACAAGGCTGATCAGATTTAGGAAGGACTTAAATACATACATCATCCTTGTGAAAAGGTTGAGGTGAGGAGATATGATAAACATCTACAACACATGCAAAATGAAGATCATCCTCTTCCAACGAGGGATATACAAATGAATGTTGATGATCATCAGAGTAAACAAAGCAAAGGATAATCCTCTTGATATGTAAAGGGAAAGATAGGAATGAACTGATAAAGAAGAACAAAAGTTCATAGAGAAAGCTAATGAATTGATATCTAGTTTTTTCCCTTCATATTTTCATCTTTCTGTGAGCAGGATCCTTCCTCCAATGGAGTCTTTAATTGTGGATTCACCAAGCAAATGATTACAGTCAGTTTTTGTGTCCTTCTCGTGTCTATCATCAAGAGTCGGATCTATGTCGTTCTCCCAGGGAAGCTTTCTTCACACTTCACTCCCCAGCAACATCGTCGAAAATGTTAGCACATGGGAGTCACACTCTAACTGCTAAGAGTGTAAGCCCAGTGCCCATAAAATCTCAAAATACAAATTTATAAAGTGATGGCAAATGAATGAGGAAAACTCAAAGGTAATGTCACTCACAGTTGTACTCTATGAAATACATACAAGCAAATGGGGTTTTGAATAACTTCAGTCCAAATTTAGATATCAAAATGAGCACATGGAAGACTTAAAAGAAGAGTGAATCATGCCCATCATCTACAGCAAGTAGTGACACACATGTGAGAATGAAACTCTGAAAACAAGAACTCTTATAATCAAAGAAATAGAAATTCTGATAAGTTTGCAAATTTATCACAACTGATCTTCAACTGAAATAAACCACAAGTTATCTACTAAAACCTTCAATAGACCACAACCAGAATCAGAGAAGAAATAAGATGGAAGAAGATAAACTTCTGTTATCCAAAAAAATATCCCAAGTCTTGATACATACAACCAGAGAGCATCGTTGATGACTAACAGTCTCCAATATGAGCTTATGTACATCCATTCCAACCCTCTGTCATACTTACAATTGTGCTTTTATAACTTAGGTTGTTATTGACAACTTTACAATTTTGAACCACCACTCTTGCATAGGATTCCCATGCCTAAAGGTGGCGTGACTACAGCTGGATAACAGAAAATAACAAAATGCTAAAATTTAGGTTGATGTTGGCAATGTCTTCAACACCTTCTTTATGGTTGATGAAGTGTCTCTTTGAGCGCTTCTCCCTTTGGTAGGTGGCCATCGATATCTCAAATGACTCTTTAAACATATTACATGCATCCATCGAACACCTGGCAGCTGCTTACTCCTTCAAAACTTTCAGAACAAGAGTTCGCAGTGCAGTTCGCAGCGCCTGTCTACTCTGACTGTCTATAGATTTCTGGAAATATCCTTTAACTGTTGACTGATTTTTCTTGAAATAAAATCAAACGATAATTATAAAAACAAACTAAAACAAATAAAATTTCCAAAATTATCGCATAGCTAAGTTTGTTGGTCATCTCTGCTTGGATCTGGAATTTGTTTGACTCTTTTGTTGTTTTGAAAACAGGATCTGATTGACATCTGTTGAAACTGGCTGCTAGAAACTTGGGATTAAGTCTTCCACGTGTTGAGCTTCTACCACCTCAAATGTTGGAGCTAAATCCCTTGAAATCGAGAAGCTGTTTGAGCAACTGTAAGGTAGCTAGAGAGGTAGTGGGGGGGGCCAGAGGGCCCATAGTGATAATAGTGGAGATCATTCAATGTAAGGTGGACTAGGTCCACTATTTTATTAATAAGACCCACTATGGTAGTTAGATATAATAAATGTAAGAGGACTTCTTAGAAGGTTCTACTTCTAGAAGATTCCTCCTCTAGAATGTTCTTAGGTGATGGTAGCACTATATAAAGGGGTTCAAGCAATGTAATGAGACATGAAGAGAAGTATTGTATTTGGAGTGGTAGTTCAATAGGAGGATGCCCCCTCGAAAAGGCAAGTGAACAGGAGAGGATCCCTTCCATGATAGGATCCAGTGTATGGTGTTTCCCTACCTCAAGGGTTTTGGTAATAATAAAGTGTGGTTTCTTCTATCTTGCTTTGTGGATCTATTGTGTATTCAGTATTTGTGGTGATTATATTTGTAGATCTATTCTGGTTCTTAACAAGTGGTATCAGAGCACTTTCCTTGGCCAAAGAATGGGACATTTGTTTTCTCTTTTTGCAGAATTTTTTCTAGGGAAGAAAAAGAGGGTGGTGCACTTCAGGTTCAGATCTGAATATTTACAAGCTGAATTTGGAAAGAAAAAAAAAAATTGGGTATTTGAATTCCTCTCGGAAAAATACCGAATTTCAAAAAAAAAATCAGTTGAAACAGAGTTCGGGAAGTAAAGTTATGATCATTTTAAATTCAGCAGTTTTTCAAGGTTTTTCTGGAAAAAGCCGCGATTTTCTGCCGTAATTTATTGTTCTATTTTTTGGGGGTTTTTCATAGCAAGATGTATTTTACAGGAAAATGTGATGGCCCTAGTATTGAATCATTCATTAAAGAAATAAAATCAGCATCGGAAGATACTTGGCCCCATTGGGTAGATCTCAAATTGCAAGGTGATGTTGTCATTTGATGGAAATCGCTTGATTATAAGAAGATGATGAGACTCTCCAATGCAGAATTTGAAAAAATATTGTTAGACAAGTGGTCTCATGGAGAAAATAAGGATAAAGAGAGAACCAAGAGTTTATTTTCATGTGAAAAATCTATATTATAGGTTCATGGTTGTATTCATAAAGAAAATATCGTTGTTTCTATTA
>ML780725.1:135895-174850 GCA_009831015.1 Picea engelmannii
CCATGGAGGCTAGCAAAGAAGTTATTGCCCAGTCTGAAGTTGAATCAGAGGTAGAGTCTACAGAAGGAGATGAAGCAAAACTACAAGAAGGACATAATCAGGAAGCTAAGGAGGTCATTGACTCAAAGGCACAAAGTGTTGCAAATTTGAAGAAAAAAGAACAAATTCCTATAGTTGGTGTATATCGCCATCCACATCATATAGAGATGCAAAAGTCATCAAGGCAAGGGCATGTGCATGAACACATTTATGCACTAGCAGGGCACCAGACAGGAAACCGATCAAGAGGTGCATGGAGGACTACCAACACTACGGGAAGAGCTCAAGCTACAGAAACAATCCCATGGCAATCTCGACATGATCCAGAGAAAGATAAGGGTGGAAAGGTAGCATATAGACATAATGTTTGACTTCCATTGGGATGGATGGATGGTCGTACTTGGTACCAGTTGGCTACATTGCTTAGTCGGTCATATTGTATGGTTTCTTCTCATGTTTCGAGGACGAAACATGTGAAGGGAGATGGAATGTAGTATACCTAGGGAGGTACCCAATGGGAATGTAGTTATGTGTTATTAGTGGAAGTCAATTAATATATGGGAATGTGGTCATTCAATGTAAGGTGGACTAGGTCCACTATATTAATAAAAGTCCACTATGGTAGTTGGATGTAATAAATGTGAGAAGGCTCTCTAGAACGTTCCTAGGAGATAGGGGGAGCTATATAAAGAAGTGTAGGCAATGTAATGAAACAGAGTGAAGAATATTGTGATTGTACAAGCAAGGATTGCTTGAGGAGTTTTAACCTTCCATAAGGATTAATATATGGTGTTACCCTACCTCAAGGGTTTTCTCTATTTATTGTGTTAATGTTATGGTGAATGATTTATGGTTTATTCTTGGTTATTTATGAAGTATATTTACAGATCTGGTATAGGTACTTAACAGCAACCGTTCCAATGCTAGTAGCTTCAAACTGATAACCTTAAATATATCCATATCATCCATGCCCAACAGCATTTTCTGATCATCTATCTCCCATGCATTATGTTTCTTCTTTAAAAAAAATCCATTTTACTTGTTTGATTGCCTTTAGAGTTTGTTGTCAAAATAATTCCACAGAGGCAAACCACTGTCCAGCGTTTCGGAAGCAAATGCAGGCATGCCAGATGGCTGCCACGTTGGTTATGGAAATCTGGAAGATTCGATATTTATACACCTGTTGTGATCATTCATGTCAGTTATTTCAATTATTTCAACATCCCCAAAATCACATTGTTTCTCACTACATTCTGAAGAATCCAGTGATGTTTTTGATGGCACGAGTATATCTCCATGAGAGTTGTTAGCATGAGAAATGCTCGGACCTGACTTCATTTGAAAATCTGATCCCAATTCACTATTTCAGCTTGCTAAATTGGGTAATGAATTGTTTTCTTCCTTTGTTATATCCATGGGACAATTGGATTATGTTGTTGTCTCAGAAGCAGAGCTAAATGTCAGAGATCTTCTTGCAACATTGGGTGAAGCATCATTTTTATCCTTTGTAGCCATGATTTTTTTACATATCTATGAAGAATACCAGTAGGATCCCATCTTTTCTTTTGTCTACAAAAAGTTGTAGTTGCAAATATCCCGACAAACAAGACAAACCCATTTAGGATTTTTCAAAACCTCCAGAATGTTTTCTCCATATCTCATATATAAGCAATCCCCACAGAACTGGCCTTGGTGTAAGTTGCATTTGTTGAAATGTGTCCCATTGTGTCTTCTGCCTATACTGATGACATGCCTTTCCCCTGACAAGATCATAAATCTTGTTTCCATCAGGTCCATACCCATCTTGGAAAAGAACCCATTCAGTCGGGCATGACCCTAAAAGTTTATCGTTCTCTTATGTGTAAATATCTGGTCGGATTTTATGGTTGCTTGCAATATCAATGCTCCTCATGGCTCAGGCACTTGATGTTCTATGCGAAAATTTGGCCTCTCAGACATACTCGACATTCATCATACTTTGAATTTAGATAATGGACAGCGCCTCAATAACTTGTTAGTGATTCCGTTTGGAAAACTTTCGTGAATCCTTTCCATTGTGGAGCCTGGACAATTGACATTTCGACCAGTAGTTTAACACCTGGCACTTATTATGATAAGCATGCTCGAAACTGGTGATTTTATCCTAGAATTTGATACCAATTTGGGCATTATCTTTGACATTGGGCAACTCTCTTGACATCTAGCATTTCTCCTTAGTTGGGTGCTCTTGTGTATTGTTTATCTCGAGCAAATAAACTTCGCGATGCACAGGGAAGACCACCTACTAATCAACGCTCCATGTATACGTTGCTCCTCTGGATTTGACTCTTTGGACTCTGATTTCTGCTCATGTTCCATCGGAATACCTTTTTCCTCCTCAGCTACACAAACTTCATGTTGAGCATGCATCGAGACAAATGGCATTTCAAGGCTGCGCTTCTTTTGGTTTGTTGTCGAGGGTAATATCCCACATCGATTAAAATAAATAAATATTTTGTTTTTATATGTGTGAACGATCCTAAAGCTTCTCAACTTGTTGTGCACAAAGGTTTCCGTGTAAGCTGCTCCTCCTCGAGACTTGATGCTCGGTGCTTTTGTGTGCTTGGTCTTGGCTAAAGTTGTGTTGTCCCTTGTTCGATAGGTAATGGTTTAGGATAGTGTAATACACTCGAGCACACACGACATTTTGCTTAAAATTTTATAATGACCAGAATATTTATAAAATATATATATAATTTCAAACCCCATTTTTAAGTGTTTTGGAATATATATATATATATATATATATATATATATATATATATGCCTTGTATATGTTTTTTATAAAATTTTTGATCTGCAAACGAAAGGTGAGAGTTTGACAGGAATTTAACTTTTTGCAGTGCAAACCAGAGGATAAGAAATCATGGGACTTCTAGCAAAAATCGGCAGTGATATTTCGTCAAGATTTGATGAAAGAGTTTGGAGGCTATGAAAACTAGTTGAATATTTAAAGATTCGCAAATCTAGCACACAATTGGGTGAATAAATTTAAAATTTGGATGGTGCATATTTAAGCACTAACACCTAATTTCAACACCTATGTCACAGTGGTGGAAACAATTCACTTCCTGATTATCCAAATTCACTAGAGCAAGCTCTGGTTGGATCGACCTTGTGAACTCATAGTCTCGGATATTTGTGAGCTCATATGTTTATTTGTAGAGGGAGACAAGGTGAGAAACACCTTTTAGCCACACAAAAAAGCAAAGAAGGTCAGTGAGGAAGACTTGTAGACCAATTATGGCATGATGAGAGGGAGAAAGGGTGTGAATATTTCCCTCATCAACAATCCAACTATTCAAGTTGCAAGACATATATTTGTGTGTTGACTAATCCACAAGAAATAATAGGAAGAATGTACCTTGGATACGATTTTGGTTGTAGAGACTTTCTCCATCGAGTGATAGTTGAATTGGCATTGATATGTGATGAATTATATCTTTCAATCCGTTCAATATGTGCAAGACAAAGTAAATCACCCTTTCCTTTATGGATACCTGCTAGTCACATTTCCAATGAAGAAATGACAACCACCAAACAAAAGAGAATTGGATATCATCAATTTTGGAGATGTAGCAACTCAAGCATTCACCTCATGGAGGCATAGAAAAGACAAGGGTTGGATGCATTTACCAAATCTTCTTTTGAAGATTGGCACTCCCAAATACTTGATGTGACTACTACTAAGTTGTTGTTCCCAACTGAAATTATCAACCATTATAAGCGGTGGGCGATCTTTGAGGTGACCCATGATAATTCATACATACATCTTATCATGTTTGGCATGGGCCACATTGAAGTAGGCACCTTGCCTTTCCTTGTTACTCATAATGATATTCATGAAAATATTGTGATTTGACTTGCGTGTTAAGTTTTTTTAGACTCCTGAGAGCACACTAGTTCACTTTCCAAAGAATGCCCCTAGTGGTTTCAAGGCCACTAATTATGTTGAAGTACATGTTATAGGTGGCCTACACAAGTGCAAGAAAGAACATGTCATCATTGCAATTGTTAACATGAGTTCAAGAGTTGTTGGGTCTTCACAGGGCACGGGGTCATCCATTAAACCTCTTGTGCAATATGGACTTAAAATGCCCAAATTTTGTTTAGAACTGAAGGAAACATATTTGCTATTGAACTAACTAGTGATGGGTTTAATTCAAGTCATTTAGATGGTCACAATAAGCAGACTAAAAAATCAAAGCACTAAGTGTTGTTCCACAACTATCAATCCAATTCAATGGGGAGAAATTGGAGAATCCCTAAATATATTGAAGCCCGTGCTACACATAATTGGCATGCAACTAGTTGATTTGATAGTAGAAGATGAACCAAATATGGAGGGAGGAGAAGGAATTGAGATATAGAACGAGGCCCTAGATGTGACCAACATTGGTGCAAACATTATGAAACAGCATACTAAAATGACTAACCCGTTAAAGTAAAAAAAAACATAGAAGGCCCACTTGCAAAGCAACAAAGAACTACTCCATAGACTCCACAACTGACTACTATTGGAGGAGGACACGGCGATGATCCTGTTGAGGATAAGGATCAAAGGAAGGATGAAAAGGAGAGGGAGCCCAAGAAACCAAAGAAAAAGGAGGAATCAAAGAAGAAAGAAGAATAGGATCAAAAGGAAGATGAACAGGTGAAGGATGCCATTGACTCTAAGTTGTCGCCACTATACTAAACATGCGATTGAGGAAGTGCGTGGAAATTTTGATATCCTCAAAATGGTCATAGTAGATGGTTGGTAGAAGCTCAAGAAAACCTTGACAGTAACCACGCTAACAAAGAATTAGGATATTTAGTGACTTAGGATTTAGTTAAGATCGAATTGGTCTAATGTGTCTTTATGAAAAAGTGTGTTTCTTTTGTATGCGTTAGTATGCCTTTCTAGTTATGTAATTTGACAGCCATGATATGTTCTAGACATAAAGTGATTCGGAGACTCATATTCTCCTAGATACTAATGGCTATATTGATCTATGGATTGACACATGATTGGTCCATTATCTCTATCGAAAGAGCATAGAGGGTCATTTTTTGAAACTCTTATGTAAAAAAAATTGGTTTGCATTAATATAGTCTCAAGTGGCCGCATTGGATAGGGTTGTGGATTGTTTCCCTCTTTGAGAGTTTAACCACGTAATATTGGTGTACTAATCTTTGATCGAGTTGTGTGAACAATTTCTTAAGGTGTTCGTCCTATTTGGAAATACATTATTTTGTCAAGCATGGTATCAAAGCCCATAGGAAGAGCCACTCTTGTTGTTGATCATGATCCTCAACTTGTGTCAACACATGCATCAAAATATTTCTATATTCTACCATTTAATGCATTTATGGACTGAGGGCTATTTCAATCTAACTAGAGCATTTTTTTCAATTGGAAACACTTTTTTTTTCACTCAAAAAGGTTTATGTTTGCCCAAGATACAGTCATTTTTGTTAGATTTGGAGGTATAAAGTTTCATGACACCTTTTTAATTTAATTTTTACTCTGCTAATATTCCAAATTTTCTATTTATATTCTTGGTTTGATACTTTTTTCTAGTTTGTGTATGTTATTTACCATACGCTTTGTGTGATCTTGGAAAATCTAAGATAAAGCAAAAAGTGTTTTATTTTCTATGTATGCTCTTTGCTCTACACTTTATCCGAGCTCAACAAAACAAAAATAGAGAGAAAACTAGCGTTTTCTACGCAAGCTAATTGAGATCTAACTCCAACTATTGTTAAGTTTTGAATTTTTTTTTCTCTTTGAAATTTTGTATATTTTGTATCCAGCCATGTTGAAAATATTTTGCAGGCAAAAAGAAGGGTTTTGAGGTTAAGCACACACTTCGAGACAATAAATAAATAAAATTGATTTTCCTTCCCTCCATAATATTTAATATATATTTCTTTGAGGGAAATCTTTGCGCATATGATCTTCGCCACAACCTCAACATTGAATAGATTGTTGGTGGGAATTGAACCTTGGAGGGTACGATAACAATCATTCTTCCCAACATGATTTTACTTTGACCTAAAATCGTTGGAGGGATATGGCGATCAAACATCTTCATGCGCTGGATCTTGATGTCGGTTGTGGCATCCACATTGTGCAGGAGGTGAAGCTCTTGGCCAGGAAGGAAGACAGACAGGCCCCCGATGCGTCCATCGAAGAACGCATGCAAGTGGGTGTCAAAAGGGCTGAAATGGACCAGCAACAGCCCACGGAGAAGGATCCCGAAACGGAAACGCAGTCAGTCCCCATAGATGGAGTCTTCGTCGTGCTTCCAGCACCAGGATGGAAGAAACGGTTCATCTCGTCGATAAGGTTAGAGGTCGACGCAGAGGAAACCGAGGAGGGAGGCTCCAATTCGTTCTCTGGTGAGAGAGAACCAGCAATTTGGGACCAGATCAATGCTGAGAATAGACTGTGGGTGTGGCAAGTACTAAACCCTAGCTGTCGTTGTCGCCTTGATCTAAAGTTTGAAAGCCATTCAACTAGCAGAGACCTCAGGGATCTACGGCTCCTGGGGGATTCTCGCAGCAAGACTAGCTCCGAGATTGCGGCAAGCTTCCCCCTTTTTGTAAATACCATTGTCGGATCTTCTCTCTGCTTATAGGCTCAAGACTCATACTCTATTTTTGAGCTCAAAACCCAAATCCACCAGGCTACAGGTACTCCGCCTGGGTTCCAACGACTAATCTTCGAAGGACGGCAGCTTGGGGATGGCTCTCTGCTACAGGACTATGGAAATTTAAAAAACGCAACCATTTCTCTCACTTCTCGTTTGCGTGGAGGAGCGTCTTTAGTCACTCATCCAAGCTCTTACAAGCATGTTGTGAAATCAAGGACTTCCGCTCCTTCGGGGTTCAAGGCTGAAGCTTCAAAAGTAAAGGAGCCCTTTGGATCTGCCTTCATTGTGGAGCAGTGCGCAGAACCTCCAACAGCAGAAGTCGAAGATCCCCAAGTCTATGGCTATGCCTTTATCTACCAGGCAAGAGCCCTCATTTGTCGCTTCAACGGACTTTGGCCCTCGGCATCTGCACTAAAGGAATGGGTTAACAAGACCTGGTTGGAAGGTCATGAGATGTTCTTCTGCTCCAAGGGGTTCTTCATCGTCAACTTCTCCACAGAAGTCGAATGTCAACGCGTGTTAGAGCAAGGTCCTTGGTTCTGGGGCAGATCTGGTCTCTCCATGTAGAGATGGTTCCCCGACTTCAATCCACTGACCATGACAGCCATGACTACACTGGTCTGGGTAAGACTACCCAATTTACCCCTGCATTTCTATTCTTCATCTTTTTTACCCACCCTGGGCAATGCGTTGGGTAGATTCATCAAGATAGACACAGACAGGATAGCAAAAGGCTTCGTCACTTTGGCCCGCATATGCGTTGAAATTGACCTCAGTCAAGGGCTTCCGGATAGGATTCTTATAGATTGGGATGAGGGAGATCCTTTCACACAGATGGTCAATTATGAGAACACCGCCTTCATATGTCGCTCCTGTCAGTAAACAGGGCACCTCCAGGCAACTTGTCCTCTATCCCCAATCCCTTCCTCAACTTCTGGAGCACGGAAAAGAGCCAATGGCTGGCAAGGACCAAAATCTCACAAAAGCCACTCAAACCCTTCCTCTGGCAATAAGAAACATCACAAAGATGCTCCAACTCCTCCGCCTTCCTTAATGCCTCTGCAGGCCCCAACTTTCGCTCAGCAGCCAACTGTCAACCCAAAACACCAGCCTGCGGCCTCGGCACAAAATCCTGAAGATTTAGAAGTCATGATTTCATCTCCCGCAATTAATTCCTTGCACCCACCTCTCGAAAAGGGGGAAACAATTGACACAATCATGATCACAGCCCCGCTCACAGGGACTCAGAAGCGTCCTCGTGAATCAGACATCCCAGACAGTGACAAAGAAGCACCCCTGGATTCAGCAACTCAAGATTACGGCACTTCCTCATACCATCTGGCTTTGGTGGTAAAATTTGTTGAGCCTATCAACTCCTCTTGTTGGATTGATGTTCGTAAGAAAAAAGGTAGAAAGGATCCTCGCCAGCCAACACAATGATCCGGCCCTTTCTCCTTATATTGTAATGTTTCATCTCGCTTGCCCACGCACTCTATGGGGCTCTCTTTTAGCATAGGATAGTTTCAAATGATCCCCTGTTCTCTTTCTGGAGGGTCTCTTCCCATCAGCAAATCGATGTATCACCTTGTACTTTTTTCATGGATTGAATAGAAAGATTCTCCCTTTTTTTACTTATATATATAATATATATTTTGCATTAGCTTACTTGGCTGAAAGTTAATTTATTAAATAAGAGGTCTTGAGTTCAAGTCTTTATTTTCAATAAGTTACTTTTTAAAAAGTTCACACAACTTTGAGTTATCACATAACCTTATTATAAAGTGCAATTCATTTTAATTATAAAAGTGAATCAATATAAAGTAACTTTAATATTATTTTTTTCAGTTACTTTTTGCATGAAACTTCAATTTATTAAGTAACTTCATTGTAAAAGTGATTCTTACTTATTTTATAAAAGTGGGTCACTTCATAAGTAACTTATTCGTAAAATTGAGCTTATATGCAAATTTAGAGAAGAAAAGGATTTTTTCTACTCGACAATTTCAGTGTACATTCATCACCATGTGGGCCAACCTCTACTTGTGGCATTGTGGTTAACTTTTAAGCTTTTCTTAAAAGGGGATTAATTTTGACATCCGAAGTCCATTTCCAGTGTAATTTTTTTAAATGTCTATTTTTCAAGAGCCTTCTATCTAGACAGTGAATTTCTATTTTTGAAGCATCGTACCTACATATTTTAATAAGGCTAATCCAAGTGATCTTCTGCTTACTAGTACCAACTACTTTTCATGGAAATCTTGTATGGAGGATGTACTACAAAGTAAAGGACTTCATTGGATTACTTTGGGAAAAGAAAAAGCCTCCATTGATACTACAAAGAAATCTTAATGGAATAATAAAAATGGTGAAGCACGTGGATTAATCAGAATGTCCATATCCAGTGATTTACAATTTCATCTTCAAGGAATTGATGACCCATATGAAGCTTGACAAAATATGGAAACTGTATTTGGTAAACACAATTAGATTCGATCCCACCAGCTTGAAAATCAATCAATTTCTTTAAATCCCAGTGATTTCTCTTGCATTGAAGATTATATAAGTTCAAAACACTCTGAATTTTACTTAAAGATTGTAAAATAAACATGAAGGATGACCGATATATATGTTATTCTTGTTAAGTTTGGTAGTGCATATTTTATTTCCGTCTCTAATTTTCATTGTTGGCATGTTTACAGGAAGAGTGTGCTTGTCATTGACGGAAAGAAAAACAGCTACGATGGCATATTGGCAGCGATGATTGCAAACAGGAAAGCAATGATGATAGCATCGAGAATGGCTAGACTGTGACAATGTGGGCGTTTGGAGAAGCTTGCTTGTGATGCTAGTACTTCATGGTGTTACTTCTTGCATATTACTTGTTGTTTTGGTGGAGCTACCTAGGCCTTCAAGCAACATTAACAT
The DNA here is from genome assembly GCA_009831015.1 of Picea engelmannii. Lineage (NCBI taxonomy): Eukaryota > Viridiplantae > Streptophyta > Pinopsida > Pinales > Pinaceae > Picea > Picea engelmannii. The sequence goes on from ML780725.1 coordinate 145,537, forward strand.
GATTGGGGAAATCATACACTCTTGGTGAGGGAGCCCTGAGGTTATGCATGTGTATTATACTTTCATAATGATATTAAAAACAATAGGTGCTCATCTCTTGGGCATACTTTGGAGCACCTTGGGGATTTGATGAGGATTTTCGTGATGATGTGTTATTGGGATCTTGTGATGGAGCACCCTATCTCTTGGAGTGTCTATTGTACACCTAACTCCACTCCGCGTTGCACATCTAGCTCCACGAATAAAAACAACTGACTGTAACTATCAGTGAATCCAAAGACACTCAACATAACCACCAGAGAAGAGGAAGGGTCGCGATTTTTTATGGAAGAGGAAGGGTCGCGATTCTCTTTATGGCAGAATATTTCGAAGGGTCACGTTTTTCATCGAGCACAAGACTTGGAGGAGAGCTAATCTTTTTTATCTGAGTGTAGATAGAGATGGGGCGAGTTTTTTGATCCAGTGTGGACTCAGAAGGGTCGAATTTGTTTTTTTCTCAGAAGTGTATTCATTGTTTCTCAGAAGGGTATCATCGTTTCTCAGAATGTTATCATCGTTTCTCAGAAGGGTATTCATTTTTTTCACAGAAGTGTAGCATCGTTTCGATGTGGGATCGCATTGTTCCTCTCTTACACAAAAGCGTCGCGCCAACACACAGAAGGGTCGCACTAACACAGAGAAGGGTCGCATTTTTGCTCTCTTACACAGAAGTGTCGTGCCAACACACAGAAGGGTCATGCTAACATAGAGAAGGGTCACATTTTTCCTCTCTTACACAGAAGTGTCGCGCCAACACACAGAAGGGTCGCGCTAACACACAGAAGGGTCGTATCTTTTCCACTCTTACACAGAAGCGTCATGCTAACACATAGAAGGGTCGTGCTAACACAGTGAAGGGTCTCATTTTTCCACTCTAACATAGAAGGGTCGCATTTTTCCACTCTTACATAGAAGGGTCTCACTTACACACAGAAGGGTCGCAATTTTTCTTCCTTCACAGAGAAGGGTCACATTCCTTCTTAGAAGGGTCATGTTCTTTGTTTGGTAGAGCACTTGGAAGTGTCGCACTCTTGATATGGCAGAGGAATTGGAAGGGTCGTGTTTAGGATATAGGCCAGAGGACTTGACATGAAAACAAAAGGAAAAACTAGAAGCAGAGGAGAAATAGGTGTGTTTTTCCTTTTAGATAGTCATTGAAGCACTCAGAAGGGTGCAGGTGCTGAAGAGCATAGGTGAGGCGTAGCGCATAGAATGGATATGGATCACAGAGCATAAAATGCAGAAGAAAATATGAACATATATGTAGTGGTGCGCAGGAGGAAAAAGTGTGGAGCATAGATGAAGAATAGTGCAGTGGAGTCGCAGAGCATGGAAGCAGAAATATTCAGAAGTGGAATAGAGCATAGAATTTGAAGAAGGCGGAGGAGACATTGAGTTGTAACAGATCATATCAGAGACAGATCAAGTAAGTAAGTTTTGTAAGATTCAATAAGGGTGGTAGGGTTGGGCTAGGGAGGATTGTAGTCCTCTAAATTATAGTTGGTGCTAGAATATATTTTGGGAGTTGGTGCTTCCATCTAGTAGGTGCTAGAGAAATCTGAGAGTTGGTTCTCTCTGCAAGTTGTAGCTTGCTATCAAAGGTTGTAGCCTCGTATTTGAGTTGGTGCTCAAATACTATGTTGTACATGAAAGTTTCAGCTTGATTGACATCCGAAGAAGAAGAAGAGGTTTTCTCCCTTTATGGGTTTCCTCATGAAAATTAGTGTCTCTGTGTATTCTGTGTGATCGATCAAATATTATATATATCTATGCAACACATTTAATAATAATCTAGAATGATTCAGAAAAGAACAAGAAAAGTTTCAAGCTTATATATATATATATATAACTAATTCACCCCCCTCCCCCCCCTCATTTATATTTCCATCAATTGGTATCAGAGCTGGTGCCTTTGATCAAAGGTAGATCCACAAGCTTGAACATGACTAGTCATGAAGGAAGTTTGACTAATAGAGCCCCTTTGTTTGATGGAACAAACTTTTCCTTCTGGAAAATAAGGATGAGAACATATTTAATGTCTTTGGGTGTTGATGTTTGGGATGTTGTTGAAACTGGATATGTGAAGCCTATAGTATTGGCCTCAAAAGATGATAATTTGGAGTTTAGATTTAATGCAAAATCAATGAATGCCATCCTCAGTGGACTTGCAGAAGCCGAGTTTGTCAAATTCATGCACTTTGATTCAGCGAAATTTATGTGGGACAAGCTGATAAGTAGTTATGAAGGTAATGAAAAGGTGAAAGACACAAAACTTCATACTCACAGACTTAAATTCGAGCAGTTAAATATGGATGAAGATGAAACTATCAGTAAGTACTTATTACGTATAGAATAAATTTTCAACACTATGAAAGTTCTAGGTGAAATGATAGATGAATCTTTTCTAGTCCAAAAAATATTAAGATATATTCCTGATAGATTCAACTCAAAGGTATTTTCTATAGAGGAAATAACTGATCTAAAAACATTGTCACTAGATCAACTTCTTGGAACCCTAACTGCTTATGAAATGAGAATCACCAAAGGTAAATTCACTACAAGAGAGGCATCCTTTAAAGCAGAGAAAAACACAGACTCCGATATAGATGAGATTGAAGCAAATTTTGTGAGAAGACTGACGAAAGGATCAGGAAAATACAAAGGTAAGTTTCCCTTCAAATGTTTCAACTGTGGTAAGATAGGTCATTTTTCCTCTAAGTTTCCTCACAAAAGAAAGGATCAGACATATGATGATGAAGAGAAGCACAGACACAAGAAGGTCTGTAAAGAGAATAATTTTAAGAAGAAAAGCCTTTGTGTAAACAATGATGACGATCCTCATGATGATGAAAACATTGACTCTTCTATTGAAAGTAAAATAAATGATTTCATGCTAATAGATTTAGAAGACCTAAACATTGAAGATACAGGAAGTGAGTTCATTGATGGTGAAGCATTAGTATATCTTGAAGGAGAACTTGTCAGTGTCGTGGAAGAGATTGATAGACTCGGAGAAAAGAAAAGAAAACAAAAACAGTTACTGCTCAGGTATGAGAAAACATGCAATGAACCATCTGAAGAAATTTCTCTGTTGAAGGTTAAGTTAGAAGAAGCTAAGAAGATTGAAGACATACTCAAACAACAATTGAAGGAAGCCAAAACAAAAACAGTTACTGCTCAGGTATGAGAAAACATGCAATGAACCATCTGAATAAATTTCTTTGTTGAAGGTTAAGTTAGAAGAAGCTAAGAAGATTGAAGACATCCTCAAACAACAATTGAAGAAATCCAAAACAAAAGGTGAAAAACTAGAAGTTGAAGTAGTGACTGTCAGAAAAGATATAGAGAAATTTCAGGCCTTATATCATCAGAATCTGACAAGTATTAAAGCCTCAGAAGGATTAGCCACCATTCTGAATCAGCAAAGGAATCCAAATTTGAAAACTAGTTTGGGTTATGAAGAGGGATCAAGTAGTGGTCAACCAAGCAACAAATAATCCATCAAGTTTGTCAAATCTACAACCATTGACAACAACAAAGCTGCATAAACAAAGGAAGATAATCATCCACCTGGAGGAGTGAAGGAAAAATTATCAGAACTGAATCTGTAAAACAAAGAAATAATACACCCTATGCTCAAGGAAATCATCAGCATGGAAGAAATTGACCTGCTCAAAGAAGACAACCATTTTCCAAGTACAAAGATTTGTTCTATGGAAATTGTTTTTTCTGCTCTAACTTTGGCCACAAAGCTGTAAATGTTTCTTTAAGATTTAGACATGAGCAATCAAGACACCCAAGGAATAAATATATGCCACAACAACGAATGAGACAGCCAAGTAACAAACAACCACAGACTGCAAATCATGTGATGGATAGGAAAAAGACACAGATTAAGCATAACAATCATTATGATCCTTTATTCAATGAACCAGAATGTTACATATGCCATAATTATGGACATAAAGTTGCAGACTGTTGCTTAAAGAACTATAAGCCAGATTCAAATCACAGAGTTGGAAACGTCAAGGTTTGGAAGAAGAAAGAAGATAACAAGTGTGGATTAGTGTTGTCAACTCAAAGACAAAAGAATCCCTGGTATATTGATAGTGGATGCTCCAGGAATATTGTAAATGTGTTGAACCTGCACAAAATAGATCTAGCTAAACAATAATACACACATTTGTAGAGAGAATTGGAGAAAGAAGAAGAAGGAGAGAAAGAATGAAAGAATTCTCATTAACTGTATTCCACACTCAAAGAGTGAATAATTTACAATATATATAGGATACATGAGTAACTAATGCACCATAGTGGTGGTATAGAGTGATCTAGACACACACCAATAGTTACAGGAGTGAACTGCCACCTAGTCTAGTCTCTCATGCAGTTACGGGAGTGAATTGCCACCTAGTTGAATTAACTAGTCAACCAAACTTCAATTAACTAACTGAAACAAAGTGGAGTGAGGAGGAGATTAGAGAATCATGAGTAATGTGATAGTTTGGTGATTATACCAAGGACAATGCGCATTAGCTGGTGATGATCCCAATGTTGCATGGTGACAAAACCAATGCAGCATCTAAACTCCACTCAACTAGTCAAACTAAAGTGAAAACTGAAAAGAATATTCTCCCTAGATGAATATTCTTCCTAAAATATAGGATATTGAATAATGACTAATAAACAAGGAAAAAACTTAGGAAAAATAAATCCTAGGTGTGTGTGTGAAGTAACTCCAACATCCCCCGTGAACATCACTATGGTGAAAATAAAGAATGGGTCCTGACAACGAGGCCATGTTAGCTACCCAAATACAAAAGATACACTGAAATAAATGAGGAAAGAGGGAAAACCTCATGGGAAACCCCCCCCCTCAAATTACAATGCATAAAAAAAAAATGAGAATGAACAAAAAACAGTTGCTAAGCAACCCTATCCTTCACTCCAAGAAGGCCTCCCAACTGTGCAAGTTTGTGCTCGTTGAAGATGTAGATGTCTGCGCGGATATGATGAAGTAGATGCACCATTGAGATGTCCACACATATCCACTTTCTCTTCTTGTAATGAAAATTATCCAAATAAAGTTTGGATGATATTTTGAAAACCGTGCAGCCGTTTCCGAAAAAACGTTGAAATTTTGTTGATTTTAAAACGATCATAACTTCATTTCCTGGACTTCGTTTCAGACGACTTGTTTTTTGAAATTGGATATTTTCCCGAGAGGAATTCAAATATCCAATTTGTTTCTGCAAATTGTGATCAGAAAATATCATAATTGAGTCTGATGTGCGCGGGTCCCTTTTTGTCTCCTGAGATGCATGAATTGCGCATGGAAAAGTGTCTATATGTGACTCCTGAGATGCATGCCATATATATTCCACATGAATTTCAGAAAACAAATATGAAATGGAGTAGACATCATCTTCAATTAATGGAATACAAATTTGTGCAAAAACTTTTGTAGAAGACTCTTCATAATAAGAGGCTTGATCTTCTGATGGCTTCTCCTATGGCTCTATTTGTTCAACCTCCTGCGTGAAATATTCACAATATTCTTTATTCCCGAATAGAACCTCCAATATGGTTCATAATTCATTTGGATTTGATTCTTGTGAGTCATCATATACTTGGTGGAGAATTTTTGGAGAGATAGACAAGAAGATAAATCCTATGGACATATCTTGTCTATTGAGAAAGTCATTTTTCTCATCGGTGGAATCAATCTCTACTTCCATTTCCATGGTTATTTTGTATAAGCCTCTACTTATGAGAAGAAGCAGAATATTTAGCTTCCACTCCAAATAGTTATGAGGCGTGAGAAGTATTATCGGTGACTAAAACATATATTCCATCTTTTTGTGTTCTTCAATCTTCAGTACCTGCAAAAATAATTTGGTGTAGCTTTTTCTTAGCAGTTTGTCGGCTCTGATACCATGTAAATGTGTTGAACCTACAAAGAATAGATCTATCTAAACAATAATACACACATTTGCAGAGAGAATTGGAGAAAGAAGAAGAAGGAGAGAAAGAATGAAAGAATTCTCATTAACTGTATTCCACACTCAAAGAGTGAATAATTTACAATAGATCTAGAATACATGAGTAACTGATGTGCCATAGTGGTGGTCTAGAGTGATCTAGACACACACCAACAGTTACGGGAGTGAACTGCCACCTAGTCTAGTCTCTCATGCAGTTACAGGAGTGAATTGCCACCTAGCTAAGTTAACTAGTCAACCAATCTTCAGTTAACTGACTGAAACAAAGTGAAGTGAGGAGGAGATTAGAGAATCGTGAGTAATGCACTAGTTTGGTGATGATCCCAAAGAAAATGTGCATTATCTGGTGATGATCCCAATGTTGCATGGTGACAAAACCAATGCAGCGTCTAGACTCCACTCAACTAATCAAACTGAAGTGAAAACTGAAGAGAATATTCTCCCTAGAGGAATATTCTTCCTAAAATATAGGAGACTGAATAATGACTAATAAACAAGGAAAAACCTTAGGAAAAATAAATCCTAGGTGTGTGTGAAGTAACTCCAACACATATGACAGGTGACAAAAGTAAGTTCCTATCACTCAAAGAAAGTAAATCAGGAAATGTGACTTTTGGAAATGATGCTCCAGGAAAGATCAGAGGTAAAGGTATAGTAAGATTAAGTAATGGAAGAGGCAAAGCTCAAGATGTATTATTTTTTGATGGATTAAAGCATAATCTTCTTAGTGTCATTCAAGTGTGTGACAGAGGATGTGAAGTCACTTTCACTACCAAAGATTGTAAAATAAAAACAGTAAACACAGGAGAGTTGATTGCAAAGGGGTTAGAACTGAAAACAATGTCTATGTTCTGAAGGAAGATAAGGATGAATGTCATTTAAGAAAATTTGATGAAAATTGGGTATGGCACAGAAGGCTTGGACACCTGAATTTTGATCATATTGTCAAACTGAATAATGAAGGTGTTGTGAAAGATCTTCCAAGAATATCTAAGCCTCATAACTCTATATGTGAATCCTATCAAATGGGAAAGTTGACTCGTGCTCAATTCAAATCAAAGAGTTTCACATCTTCAGATAAACCACTTCAAATTATTCATATGGATCTGTGTGGACCATCGCGAAAGGAAGGAACTGGAGGAGAACGTTACTTTATGCTGGTCATTGATGACTTCTCCAGAATTAGGTGGGTTTATTTTCTGAGAGAAAAATATGATGCATTTGAGAAGTTCAAAATGTTTAAGTCATTAGATGAGAATCAGAAAGGAAGGAAGTTAAAGGCAATTCGCTCAGAAAGGGGAGGATAATTTCTGTCAAAATATTTCAAATAATTATGTGGCGGGTATGGAATTAAAAGAGAATATACTATTCTAGGTACTCCTCAACAAAATGGAGTTGTAGAACGCCAAAATAGATCAGATCAACAGATGGCAAGGGCTATGATGAGTGAAAGGGGCATTTCACAAACCTTTTGGGTGCAGCCTTTTCACACGGTTGTTCATATTCTGAACAAAGCGCATCTAAGGCAGAACAATGATAAAACTCCATATGAGTTGTGGTTTGGTTGACCTACATCAATCAAGCACTTCAAAGTATTTGGAAGTAAATGCTACATCAAAAATAATGATGATCATCTGGGAAATTTTGATGGTACAGCTAATGAAGGTATCTTCTTAGGATATGAAACAAACAATAAAGGATATAGATTCTTTAACAAAAGAATACATAAATTAGTAGATTGTAGTGATGTTCGAATTGATGAAGAAGCTCTTGTAAAAGATTAACAAAGAATAAGCACTAAGTCAGATGAAGAAGATGATGAGAATAATGAAAATGAAGAACAACAAATCTCAAAGTCATGAGAAGATGATGAATCGGATGAAGAAGAGACACCCAGACAAGAAGATTCAAGACAACAATCAGCATCAAATCCTTCTTCCATAATTACTCAAAAGAATCACCCTGCAAGTCAGATAATTTGTGAGAAAGACAAAGGTGTAAAAACCAGGAGAAGGATAATCAAAGACACCGAGCAATCACATATAGCCTTCATATCCATGGTGGAACCCAAGAACTTTAATGAATCCAATAAAGATGTAAATTGGTTAAAATCAATGAATGAGGAACTGGATCAGATTGAAAAGAATGACACTTGGGAACTTGTTCCTAGGCCAGCAAATAAAAATGTAATAAGATCCAAATGGGTCTACAAAAATAAGATGAATGAGCAAGGAAATATTGTAAGAAATAAGGCTAGATTGGTCTGCAAAGGGTATGCCCAGATAGAAGGACTGGGGTTTGATGAAACATTTGCGCACGTAGCAAGATTAGAATCTATTAGAATGTTTATTGCATATGTTGGTCATAAGAAGTTTAAAGTCTATCAAATGGATGTCAAGTCAGCTTTTCTAAATGGATATCTAAAAGAAGAAGTCTATATGGAACAACCAGAGGGTTTCCAACTATCAGATAACCCTAAATTTGTCTGCAAGCTGAAGAAATCCTCATATGGGTTGAAACAAGCTCCTCAAGCCTGGTATTACAGACTGGATAAGTATCTTCAATACAAAGGGTTCAAGAGAGGAACAGTTGACTGCAATCTATGTATCAAAACAGAGGATAATGATTTTCTCATTATGTTGGTCTGTGTAGATGGCATCATCTTCGGAAGTAATAATTCTTCATTGGTACAATGGTTTTCTTCTGCCATGCAGTCTGAATTTGAAATGTCTATGATAGGGAAACTATCATTTTTTCTTGGTCTGCAAATTACTCAGAGGTCTGAAGGAATATTTCTGTCTCAGAAGAAATATCTAAGAGAAGTGTTGAAAAGATTTCAAATGGAAGATTCTTCACATGTGACCACACCTATGGTCACTGGATGCAAGTTAAGCAAGGATGATGACTCACTTGATGTTGATCAAAGTTCATATAGGTCTATGATAGGCATCCTTTTGTACATCATAGAATCTCGTCCAGACATAATGCATGTTGTTGGAATGGTAGGAAGGAAAAGCACGAGTGGAGGCGCATTCTTCTTAGGAGTTTCTCTTGTAGCATGGTTGAGCAAGAAGCAAGGTTCCATTTCCTTATAGACTACAAAATATGAATACATTGCAAATGCCACTTGTTGTACCCAAGTATTGTGGATGATTCAGACACTTGCAGACTTGGAGGTAAAGTATACTACATCGATCCCAATTCATTGTGATAATGCTAGTGGAATTAATGTGTCAAATAATTTTGTATTTCACTCCAAGACCAAGCATATACCAATCAAGTATCACTTATTGAGGGAATATGTAACCAACACTGTTGTTTCTTTGCATTATATTCCATCCAAAGATCAGATTGTTGATATCTTCACTAAACCACTTGCAAAATCTCAGTTTGAGTATCTACGCCAGAAGTTGGGCGTGACCCTGTTATCAAGTTAAAATAGTCTATCTGATCAGGGGGAGAATTCTCATAGTATATCTGATCAGGGGGAGAGTGCTTATTGTATCTTTGATCAGGGGGAGAATAGAGTCACTCTCTGTTTTCTTTGACATTGATGTCAAAGGGGGAGAAAAGGTATGGTTTGGATGCTACAGTTGGAGGTCTAAGTAGAATAGTGCAGCCTTTTAGGATTGCCATCAATGCCAAAGGGGGGTATTGTTGGCATGTTTACAGAAAGAGTGTGCTTGTCATTGATGGCAAGAATAACAGCGATGATGGAATATTGGCAACGATGATGGAAAACAGGAAAGTAGTGATGATAGCATCGAGAATGGATAGACTGTGACAATGTGGGGGTTTGGAGCATATTGCTTGTGGTGCTAGTACTTCATGGTGTTACTTCTTGCATGTTACTTGTTGTTTTGGTGGAGTTACCTAGGCCTTCAAGCAACATTAACATGATTGGGGGAATCATACACTCTTGGTGAGGGAGCCCTGAGGTTTTGCATGTGTATTATACTTTCATAATGATATTAAAAACAATAGGCGCTCATCTCATGGGCATACTTTGGAGCACCTTGGAGGTTTGATGAGGATTTTCATGATGATGTGCTATTGGAATCTTGTGATGGAGCACCCTAGCTCTTGGAGTGTCTATTGTACACCTAACTCCACTCCGCGTTGCACATCTAACTCCGAGAATAAAAATGACTGACTGTAACTGTCAATGAAGCCAAAGAGACTCAACATAACCACCAGAGAATAGGAAGGGTCGTGAGTTTTTTGAGAAGAGGAAGGGTCGCGATTCTCTTTCTGGAAGAAGATTTCGAAGGGTCACGTTTTTCATCGGGCACGGGACTTGGAGGAGAGGTAATATTTTTTATCTGAGTGTGGATAGAGAAGGGGTGAGTTTTTTTATCCAATGTGGACTCAGAAGGGTCGAATTTTTTTTTTCTCAGAAGTGTATTCATTGTTTCTCAAAAGGGTATCATTGTTTCTTAGAAGTTTATCATCGTTTCTCAGAAGGGTATTTATTGTTTTCACAGAAGTGTAGAATCGTTTCGATGTGGCATCACATTTTTCCTCTCTTACATAGAAGCGTCGTGCCAACACACAGAAGGGTCGCGCTAACACAGAGAACGGTCACATGTTTCCTCTCTTACATAGAAGCATCGCGCCAACACACAGAAGGGTCGCACTAATACAAAGAAGGGTCGCGCTAATACAAAGAAGGGTCGCATTTTTTCCACTCTTACACAGAAGTTTCAAGCTAACACATAGAAGGGTCGCGCTAACACAGTGAAGGGTCACATTTTTCCACTCTAACACAGAAGGGTTGCAATTTTTCTTCCTTCACAGAGAAGGGTCGCATCCCTTCTTAGAAGGGTCACATTCTTTGTTTGGTAGAGCACTTGGAAGGGTCGCGCTCTTGATATGGAAGAGGAATTGGAAGGGTCATGTTTAGGAGATAGGCCAGAGGAATTGATGTGAAAAGAAAAGGAAAAACTAGAAGCAGAGGAGAAATAGGTGTGTTTTTCCTTTTAGATAGTCATTGAGGCGCTCAGAAGGGTGTAGGTGTTGAAGAGAGTAGGTGAGGCGTAGCGCATAGAATGGAGATGGATCATAGAACATAAAATGTAGAATAAAATTTGAACAGAGATGCAGTGGTGCGCAGGAGGAGAAAGTGTGGAGCATAGATGAAGAAGAGTGCAATGGAGTCACAGAGCATAGAAGCAGAAATATTCAGAAGTGGAACAGAGCATAGAATTTGAAGAAGGCAGAGGAGACATTGAGTTGTAACAGATCATATCAAAGATAGATCAAGTAAGTAAGTTTTTTAAGATTCAATAAGGGTGGTAGGGTGGTGCTAGGGAGGATTGTATTCCTCTAAATTCTAGTTGGTGCTAGAAGATATTCTGGGAGTTGGTGCTTCCATCTAGTAGGTGCTAGAGAAATTTGAGAGTTGGTGCTCTCTGCAAGTTGTATCTTGCTATCAAAGGTTGTAGCCTCATATTTGAGTTGGTTCTCAAATACTATGATGTACATGAAAGTTGGAGCTTGATTGACATCTGAAGAAGAAGAAGAAGAGGTTTTCTCCCTTTATGGGTTTCCTCATGAGAATCAGTGTCTTTGTGTATTCTATGTGATTGATCAAATATTATATATATCTATGCAACACATTTAATAATAATCGAGAATGATTGAGAAAAGAACAAGAAAATTTTCAATCTTATATATATATAACTGATTCACACACCCCCCCCCTCAGTTATATTTCCATCATTCACTACACCGGAAAAACTATGGTGGTGTCTTACACACCATACTCTCTTGAATCTTTTTGTGATTCTTTGATTCAAGAGAAAGATAAGTTGTTGCATATTGGAGTGATCAACATTGCAGGAATATCTAGAAAATCTTTAGTGGCCCAACAAAAGGATAAATCCAAGCAGCCAAAGAAGCAACATCCTCGCAACAATAAGAAAAACAAGAGTCCCAAACCCTCTCACTCGGCTTCTACTCCCAATTGTGACAAATAACCAACATAAAAAAGTAATAACACTAATAGATATTGCAATTTTTGTGGGTGAGATGGTCATCTAGTCTTTAAAAGTTTTAAAAAGATGGAGACCTTAGAAGCGGCAATGAAGAAGCACAACATTAATCTTGATTCTTCTTCTTCTTCTCATGAACGTGCACTTTATGCTTATGGTTTTTCCTTCAATGCAGCGCCTACTTCTTCTTCTTATGGGTGGATTATTGATTATGGAGCATCTTGTCATATGGCTAAGGATAAATTTATTTTTTTTCTCTTAATGAATATAACACCAAACAAATATTTTTTGGTGATAACAGATTTCTTAGTGTTGCAGTGTCTCGAGCAATTCAATTAGATGATGGTAATTTTAATTATGTATTATGTGTTCCAAGTCTCTCCTACATCATTCTATTAGTATATCAAATCACTCACTCATGTGAAGGTAAAACAGTAGATTTTTCACCTCACCAAGTTGTAATCAAGGATGTAAAAAAATCCTAAGTGTGTCCTAACAACTAACATTGTTGATGATATCACCAGGGTGTACAAATTTGAAAACTTTGGGTCATCATCTTTTCCATTAGTTTTTATTGTTCATAACGATGACTTGAGCAAACTTTGGCATGAACGATTTGGTTATATAAACTATTTCTCATTGCAACAATTGTGTAATCAAAATAAGGTGATTAGTCTTCCACTTGTTTATTGCAAAGATGGTGTTTGTGCCAGCTGTCTTCTCGACAAACATCATTGAGACAATTTTGACAAATGTGCTTGGCTGGACCCCCGTTGCAACTTGTTCATAGTGATTTTCATGGTTTTCTTCCTTCTCCTTCTTTCTCTATGTGTGAGTAATTCTTAACTTTCATTGATGACTCCTCCAAATGCACTTAGATTTATTTCTTAAAACCTAAGACTAAATTTTTTGACATGTTTTTAGCCTACAAGGAACTTGTAGAAAAACAATATGGACATTAACTACATAATTTGAGGACAGATAATGGAGGTGAATATGTTAACAACAAATTTACAACCTATTACACTACATAGGGATTCCAGATGCAACATACTATTCTATATACACCACAACAAAATGGTGTTGCAAAGAGAAAGAATCACACATTAAAGGAAATGGAAAATTGTATGATCCAATCTAAGGGATTAAGACTTTAATTTTGGGTAGAAGCCATTAATTGTACCAATTACATAGTAAATCACACTCCCACAAAAACTTTAAAAAATATAACACCAAAAGAAGCATGGAGAAAAAATTAAGCTAGACGTAAGCCACTTTCATGTGTTTGGTAGTAAAGCATGGGGTCACATTCTGGATGAGAAAAGGAAAGCATTATAGCCTAAAAATAAGAATTGCATAGTTGTTGGTTATTCTAAACATGTAAAAGGTAATAGACTTCTTCAACCCCATTCCAATGAATTTATTATTAGGAGAGATGTTAAGTTTGATGAAAATCTCTCGGCCTGCGAGCCTAATTCATCGTTTGTTCCATCTTTGGCGTCTGTGTCATCTTATCTTCCCAAATTTTTTGTTAGTGATCCTATTATGGTATCTTCTTCAAATGATGATGAAAATCCATCGCCGCATGCTCACCTTCCTCCAATTGGGTCCATTAAACATGAACTTGCACCAACACCATTGCTTCCCAAATGGGTCCATACAATATGAGAAGTAATTGGTGATCTTATCAGTGATCCTACAAATCAATGTCATACACATTCATAGTTCCAGCGAACCTCCTCTCTTTTGGCTCAAGTTTTGAATACTCGTGATCCAGAAACATTTGAAAAGTCCTCTATCCATGTAGATTGGGACACATCAATGAATGAAGAATATCGTTCCTTAATGGTGAACAATACTTGGGATCTTGTACCTCTTTTGAAAGGAAGAAAAAATATCATATATAAATGGGTGTATATAACTAAGTATGCATCAAATGGATGTGTTGAAAGACATGGGGTTGGGTCAGTTACTAAAGGATTTTCTCAAGTTGAAGGAATTGAGTATAATGAAACCTTTTCCCTGGTAGCCAAAATGAATTCCATCCACCTTGTTCTAGCCCTTGTCACCTCACATAAATGATAGGTCCATCAAATGGATGTTAAATCTTCCTTCTTTCATGGGGATCTGCAAGAATAAATTTACATGGAACAACCTCTTGTCTATGTTCAGAATGACTCCAACCTTGTTTGTCAACTTAAGAAATCTCTTTATGGTCTTAAGCAAGCTCCTTGGGCTTGGTAAGCTAAAATGGATAGATTTCTTCTTGACGCCATATTTTTTATATGTCATTATGACCACAATGTCTATACCAATAAAGTAGGAAACAATCTCATATTACTTTTTATTTATGTTGATGACCTTACTGTCATCAGTATTGACTCCAAACTTTTAAACCATGTGAACTCCATCCTTAAAAATAAATTTGAAAAGACAAACTTAGTTTATTTGCATTATTTCCTCGACCCCAAGTATTGAAAACCAAGGAAGGAATTTCTCTTTCCCACTCTAAATATGCATGTGACCTTATTCGTTGCTTTCACATGGAAGATTGTAAACCATCCCCCTCTCTCTTTCAGTTTGGAGCCAAAATTGTTGCCACCTATACTACACCTGAAGTAGATGCCACTTTGTACGGTCAATTAGTTGGTAGCCATTTGTATTTGACTCATACGTATCCTCATATTCCCTTTGATGTTGGTCATGTTTCTCAATATATGTAAACACCCTATGAGAGCCATTGGAAAGTAGCAAAAAGGATACTTCGACATATATAGGGTACAATTCAGTTTGGGATACATTACAACTCAAAGGGTACTCCTTTGTTGCTTGGTTTCACTAGCCCTGATTGGGTTGGCGACCCTAATGATTGGAATTCAATTGCAGGTTATGTTTTTAGTCTTGGTTCTAGACCTGTCACTTGGGCGTGTAAGAAACACCAAGCTCTTTCTCTTTCTTTAGTAGAAGCAAGGTATCGAGCAACGATTACTACAACTCAAGAATCCTTGTGGATTCGACAAATCCTTTCAGAGTTTGGATTCCAGTAGCAACATCCAACCACCCTCTGGTGTGACAATTAGAGTGTCATAAAGCTCACCAAAGACTCACTTCAACATCAGTGCAACAAACACATTGAGATACACATGCACTTCATCAAAAAGCTCATTCAAGATACCATTCTCGAAGTGTTGTTTTTCCCTATTAATGATCAAGTTGTCGAAATTTTCATAAAATCTCTTACAAAAGAAATGTTTTCCAAACGTTGATCCATGTTAGGAGTTGAGGAAGTTCTCATTAAGGGGGGAATAGGATCTAATTCCTCCTTCCTTCTCCTATTGTGTCATATTTGTAAATCCTTCAAAACCTATCCCAAGTTGTTCGTAAGGGGTGATGTTAGGATATTTAGACACTTAGGACTTAGTTAATATCAATTTGGTCTAATGTGTCTTTAGGTAAAAGTGTATTTCTTTAGTGTGCATTAGTATGCATTTGTAGTTATGTAATCTGAATGTCACAATATGTTCTAGACATAAAGTGATCTTACGGCTCATATTCTCCTTGATACTAACAGCTATATTGATATGTGGCTTAGCACCCGATTGGTCCATGATCTTTATTTAAAGAGCATGGAGGGTCATTTTCTTAAGATTAATTGTGAGAAAATCGTATGTACAATTTTTTCTTTTGCATTAATATATTGCCTCAAGTGGCCGCATTAGTTGTGGTCATGGATCTTTTCCCTCTTTCAGGCTTTTAACCACATAATACACTAGTGAACTGATCTTTAATATGGTTGTGTGAGTGGTTTATTAAGGAATTGGTCTCGTGTAGAAATACCCTATTTTGTCAAACACAAAGAAGGTAGAGGAACCTGAAGATACACATAATGAATCAAGCATCATTTTGCTAAACTCGGGCCTATTTTATGAGGTTTAATCCCTTGGTCCCTCTACATTCTACTAATTTTGAACAAGGTTTGATGTAGGCCCACTAGGGAGCTTATCTAAAGTAATCAATGGTCCAGAGTAGAATTGTATGTTCGGCTCATCAAAGGAGAGACAAAGAAGGAGGCCTTGTAGCTATCAGCCCATAACCTCATAATCAAATAGATGAGGCCAATATGATAATGTACAATTGAAACACACCAACATGGATCTAAGCAATCTGATGTCTTAGTTGCATACTTGATTTGAAGACATGTGGCTAATGGTTAGAGATGATGACGCTAACTAGCATAATTCTCTCACATAGATGTGCTCACCCATTAGAGAAATTTTGAGGTCAAAAATGGGCCTCAAGAAAAAATGTGCCATCAACATGAACTTTAAAAGAACCAATAGGATTCAAGATGATGATGTCAACCATAATGGTAAATAGTTTTGGAGTGAAAGAAAGAAGACTACTTTTTTTAATCATATTTTTGACTTGTCTCGTTATAAATTTACTCAAATTTCAAGTGTAAACACTCATTGGACATGGAATTGAATTTCACATTGAGTACCCACCGTGCATACTTTTGATAAACCCATAGTGATATGAACAATTTTTCATGTATTTCTAGTTTATTTCACTGTGGGTCTATCAAAAGTATGCAAAGTTCATATGTGTTGTATGTAGAATTAAATTATGCATCCAATGAGTGCCTACACTTAAAATTTGAGTAAACCTATAAGGAGATAAGTCAAAAATACGATTAAAAAATTAGCTTTCTTTCTTTCCCTTTGAAAAACCATAATTCGTATTTTACTATTTTATCATTTTCCTTAGGAGGCCCATTTTAGACCTCATAATTTCTCTAATGTCTACTCATGATCGTCTGCATGCATCTTACTCATGAGCCACTACAAGAACTTCCAAGGTGGAGGAATAATTAATAGTAGTCAAGGTTCAAGGAGATACAATCTGCCACTAACTCAAGTGAAAAAATCTACCAGGCTATAGGGAAATGCTTAGTAATAAATCAATTCAGGGAAGGGAAGTTAGAACCTATGCAAGGGAAAGTACATTGGTTGCAGCAAGAAGTTGATGACATCGTAGATGACGATGCAAATGAAAAGGTAGTATAAGCCTTTAGATTGGAGGATTAGGATAAGCAAACACTTACTCTGTCAATGCCCCAAAGACATAGTTGAACTAGTTGAGGCCACTTGTGTAGGAACAATTCAAAGAGTTGCAACAACTAGATCAGTGTGCAGACAAGGAGTGGGAAACATTGAAACAGAGGCGAAACTAACAAAATGATCCATAGTTGCTCTAGAATTTCATTGTGGGAGCTAAGCTTCTTCTTAACCAATCAAGAAACTAACTAGACTAATTGGAAACTTCTAAGATGTAGGCTATCACTAAGATACTGGAGCTCACCCCTCTTTTGTAGTAGCAAACCCCAAAGTTGTCAAAGTTGAATCTAGTGCGTAGTAGAGTTGACTCGAGGCAAGTCAATAAGTGTGGTCAGTGGCGGTTGGGCCCATAGCGGAAAATCAAGATAAGGTGGCCCAAGTGCAACATTCAAAGGGATCATTGAAGATCATGCCACCCATTTTGGAGGATCATTGGAGATATCAAATATGATCAACACTCGTGATTTAAATTTTGAGGCAATTAGTAATTTACATTAATAACAAAGGGAGTGGACTAACTAGACATGGTTTTGAATAAGTCTTCCCGCATGTGAGCAAAGGATATAAATGTAAAGGCTTCGACCAATTTTGGAAGTAGATATTGTTAGTTGGACTCAATTGTTGCTATTGTTAATGTTGTTATAGTGTGTTTTGGTATGTCTTTTGTTCTTTTTTTAATGTTGTGGCCTAAATCTTGAGGGATGTTATGTTTTAATCATGATGTGTATAGTAACTGAAATCAATATAATTAGGCACCCCATTCATTATTTTCTATTGTATTATGTTTATATGGATGATTTCACTTACTTAGGCTATGGTTCCTATATGCTTTAATGCTTATTGCTTAGTTGTGTTTTTTTTATATGAATGAATGGGTAGTTGTGGAATGAATTTGGAATGATTGTAGTTAATCATATAGTTAATAAGATTACTTAAATATGTCATTGTTTTTTTTTCCATTTTGTTTGGGCCGTGCAAACCCCTTATGTCTTAGAAAACACTTTGGGTGGTGTTATCCCCCAAATAAACTTTTTATTATTCGGAGTCTTAGGTAATAGGATGAGTTGTCCTTTTGAAGAAGATAATCGAATAAGTGGGTCCCTCGTTTGAGTTTGATCATTTAATTCTAGTCATATTGTTAATGACTAAGTGATCATGAAGAGTTTATATCCTAATTATAAGTGTATCAAAATCAAATATAAGATTGAGTCATGATATTTTCAAGTGTAACATGTGATCTTAACAGTCAATTATGGTCATAATTAGTCATCATTGCCAAATCTCTCACTTTTTGAGATTTAAAGGTCAAAATTACTCATTCAGTACGAGTTTGCAGCACTTGCCAATTGTTTTACATGTAATGCGCTAACGATTCCTGAGTTATCAGCGCATATCATCATTTCATCACTTGGCGCACTCCAGACTCCTGAGTTTGGTTCTGTCACACTATTTGCACTTTATAACTCGGTGAAATGATTTCAAGGAGGAATCTAGACAAGTCTAACACCTCACCATGAGTTTAAATCTCCCTCCAATCACTTAGCCAGTCATCAAATTCGTGTTTTCCTAAGGAGATTTTGCATGAGAAGAAAGCATTTCTATTTTCTCTTTGTAAACTGACTCTTTGTTTTCATAAGTGTTATAGGAAGCTGACTATTTGCATATGGCTCCCAAGGATGCAACGCCCAGGAGAAGGTATGGCTCCTTGTACATATTTGAGCCTACTGATACAAGTTTGATTGAGCAAAATTCGGATCATTTGGATTCATTTAAACGTTTGGGATGTCTGAGATACTGCCAAAAACTTGATGGCCATCACTTGGAGGTCAGTAGATATTTTGTGAAGAACTACAGGGATGGAAAAACTCAGGTTGGCCTTATGGAGATAAATTTGACAGTAGATTTAATAGCTGAAGTCACAGAGATACCAAGGACTGGAGAGATTTGGTTCAAAGAAAAGAAGTTAGAGAAAGAATATTGGTGTAAATACATGTTGAAGCTGGAACATAAGGGAGAAAATCTTGTAAAGGGAATACCCAGGAGTTGGCTTTTGGAAGCCTATGATAAACTCATTTTTATCATTCAAAGGTATTTCACTTGTGAGGGTAGATAAAGTAAAGTCCTATAGTACCATTTCAAGTTGATTCTTCATTTTACTGGTAGGAGAGAAATTGACTTATCCTATTTCCTCTTTATGAGTTTACAAAGAATGATTGTGCTTTCTCAAAGAAAGCCTGAAAAACTTCAGAAATCAATCTTCCATCATTCCTTAATCAAATTGATAGTCACTAAGCAATTGAAGAAGGAATGTAAATTTTGGCCTACCTTCTTGTTTGTTTCCAATTACCAGATTGATATGCATGCTTCTTCTTCTAATTCTAAGACCCCTAAGAAGAAGACTACTACACCTCCTTATGATTCCCCAGTTGAAGTACCACAGTCTTCCCAAGCCCCTGTTTTTAAAAATCCACCACCTGTTAGAACTTCTAAGAGGAATAAAGGGAAAGGTAAGGCCAAAGAGTTCATCACTAAAGAAGAACCTGAGCATCCTATTGAACTTCCTCCAGTAGAAATTGATGATCATGTACAAAGTGTTCCAATCAAGATTGGTCCACCAGTTTTGAGGAGATCATCCCGAAGGAAGCTTGAGTTGATTGAACAACCTCAGGAGCAAATTGTTGTTGAGAAACAGTCAGAACTCCCTATTGAACCTTCACCTATGGAGGTTGATGATGACATAAAGATCATTGAAATTAAAACAGGAGTACCTGCCCCTAGAAGGTCATCCAGGAACAAGCTTACTATAGTTGAGCAGTCTCATCAGGAAATTGAACTCATTAAGCCAAGAACCAAGCTACCCAAGTTGAAGGTATCCCCTCTGGAAAAAGAAGCACTTAAGGCCATTGTCCATTTAAAGGAATCACCTTATAAACCTCTGCAGTTATCTCCTGAAGTCATGTCATCCAAGAGAAAAAAGGATAAGTTACTTGCAGCCCAAGCAAAAATCAAAACCCTCAAGGAGAATAATCAAGTATTGAAGAAAATAAATGCCACTTTGAGTAGCCACCTTACTACACAAATGGGTGAGTTGGTCAAGGAATGCACCAATATAAGGAAGAGTATCAAGAAGAAAGGGATACAAAGGATTCAGTTAGTTAATATGTACAAGAAAAATATCAGCTTGAGAGTAGATAATAGGAAGTTGGTTGAAGACGTATACTTGGAAAAGAGTATGTTGAGTAAGAAAAACTTGGCTATTTTTCTGAAAGAGACCACTTCACCAAGTTATTCTAAGCAAGATGATTGATGAGAAAAGGTGTTTTTCAAATTTTGTGATCAAATTTTGTTAAATCATGATGAACATGATATACTTTAGATATCTACTGCTCATATTTTGTCTTCAAGGTTATTGAACAGGAATCATTTATTTTTGCCTATACTAAGCTGCAAATTTTGGTTTCTAAGAAATTTAAGGCAATTAAGTGAAGGATTTTGATGATTGCAAGTTCAGAATACTTGCAAACAAGGGTCATACAGTATGATAGGCTATCAGTGCAACTCAGAAATTCATACATTGACTCATACTCTGTTTTGGTTCCTGAGCTAAAGGTAGAATAAGGTTCATATGAAGATGAAGATTAAGAGAGCTTTCCAAACTTCTTTCATTAGCATTATAGTGGAAAGTTATATATGCAGTGTTAGCACCATGATTTTCATAGCTAAGGTTATAGGTTTGTCAACAATTTTCAAAGTCATGCATGTTAGCACCCATATTGTTTTTATGTATGGCATCATCTAACATCTCCAAGGATCAGTTTCAAAAGGAATTTTATCATTTATTATTTCCATTTCCATTTTCAACTGCACGTTGCGTAGAGCACTTCATCGTGCAACGGATTCTGTCACACGGTGGATTTCGTCGCGCATGGACTGTTGTCCCTCATAACATGTTGTCGCGCAGAGGATGTCATCACGCATGGGATTTCGTCGCGTAGTGGATTCCATCGCACAGTGGGTTGTCGTGCATAGGATGTTATCGCTCATAGGATGTTGTTGTGCAGTGGATTTTTTTGTGCAATGGATTTCGTCACGCAGTGGGTTGTCGTGCATGGGATGTTGTCGTGCATGGGATGTTGTCGTGCATAGGATGTTGTCGCGCAATGGATTTCGTCACGCAGTGGATTTCATCACACAGTGGATTTCATCGCACAGTGGGTTGTCGCGCATAGGATGTTTTCGTGCATAGTATGTTGTCACGCAGTGGATTTAGTCGTGCATTGGCTTTAGTCGCACAGAGGATTTTCCTGCGCACAAGCTACAGTGCGCACTACTCAAATGACTGGTTTAGTGGTCAACTTCAATATCACTTTCTGACCAACTTGAGAGGAATTTGGAAATCCCCGAGAGGTTTTTGTTGAGGACAAAACAAATAATAAAAACCTCTCTCCGATTTGAAAAGTGTATCATATTTGGGAGATTCGAAGGAATATTTGAGCCCTATTTTTAATTTTTCATGATTTCCTATCTGAGACATGGTTTTGAGACATGTATTTCGGCCAGATGGAGATGAATTTCAAGAAACCGAGAGAGGTTTTTATTTATAATGATATTAGATACAAAAACCTCTCTCAATTTCGGAAAATAGTTTTTTATTAGTGATATATGATGTCATATTTAACGCTTGTTTTCCGAGTTTGTTGCGCAATCCGCTGCGTTTTTTGTTGTAGGTTATTGTTGCGTAGCAGACTTGCTATGCAAGGGTGACATAGTGTCCAGCATTGCACATTATGACTCATCACAACCATATGGTTGAATTCTAATCATGATCAATGATTGTAAATAATATTTTGGTTACGATTATGATTGGCAAAGTAGGGTTTTCTATTTTTAGTGAATCCGTTGAAGTTATTGTTCTCTTTCAAAGAAAACGGATCCATGATTCTAGGAGGAAGAAGTTAGACCCTAGAAGCCAAGGGTGACATTAGATTTCTATATATGTGTATCATTTTCATGTAAACGGGGTTGGTTGGTAAAAACAGTGTAGACAGTGACTATTGAATGTAGCTCTGAATTCGACTGAAACTTAATGCAAAAGTCTTGAAGCTTTGATGAAAAGATTCTAATTGTGGCAGTTTGATGTATTGTATTCTTTCTCTGCGTATGTACTTCCTCTATTCTTTATTTATATATATTTTCTATCTGAATAGGAACGTAATTTCAAACCTGGGATTCGATGTGCAGCGCCCCAAGATTTGCGCCATTCAGACAAATTGTTTTCCTCTAAGTTAACTCTGAATTCATCCTCAGCGGTGCTCCGAGTTGCTTCATGTGTTTTTCTCTCGCCACACACAACGATTTTTAACTGAATATTGTTGCGTATTTAACCTTTATCCTCTCAAGTTCAGTCACTAAGTCATTTGTTTATATTATTTTCTTAAATTGACTCCACTTCCCAATGGTACTTTCTCTCTTGCGTGTCCTACCATCCCTTTTAAACAAAAATAAACTTGTCCTATTGCAGAATTTGACCTCTATGCATTTATTGATGAAATATTTGAGTTATTACCAGTTATTAGACATATGAGAGGGGCCTCTCTGGTTGTATAGGTCAGAATACAATCTAAAGTTGGTCAAAATAGTTACCTCGGGGATTTCTTTGATACAGCTGAAAGAAATTACCGAGTGCTAACATGCAGTATCATTACAAGCTCTCAAACTTGTTTTATGTTTTGAAGTCTTATGAAGGTGCATGAAACTTATATTGTGATTAAGAGAGTATGAGTGCATTATTACTAAGATGAAGTCTGAGTAATCTTAGTAAAGATCAATGAACTACAGTAGTATGTGCTCAATTGAAGTAACCTTCCAGTTTTCAAGACATTTTTAAAGAAGTTTGATGTATTTTGGTAAAGACAGTCACCTACAGGAGTTTGTAGCACTAGCAGTCTGTCTTTTGTACAACGCGCTGTAAACTTGTCCATCTTCAAAGAGTAACAAGCAAAGTCACATTTGGACTCCTATTTTTGGTCAAAGAATAGGTGACTCGAAGCCAAGTTGTTGTTGATGATTCTAGAAGATCTATATTATCCTCCAGCAAATCCCCTGAAGTTGTCGAAGACTTAGTTTAAGGATGAGGGTTTAATCCCATAGAAATAGGATCTAGATCCTAATCTTTTGTAAACAGATCAGATCTTAGCAAATATGTAGCTATTCAATCCATCTTTAGAGGATCTTAGTTATGGATTGTAAAGGATATTTAGCCCATGAAGTTTACATTGTAATGGTTCGATTTTGAGGGTTTGAATGAACTCTTTTGTAAAAGACTCCTTGAATGCATATTGGAATATAATCGTATTTTATTGTATATGTTTAGACTTTCATTTTATTTTCTATTTTGTACCTGTGGATGAATATATATATTCATTTTTCCTATGTTTATTCAGTGACTGATAAATGTCATTTTGTCCTTGCATTGGTAAATAAGGATCATAGGTATTTTACTTGTTATAGCTAGCCATTCAAATATACTATTGTGTGTTTGAATTTGTTGGTATAATAAGTATTCTCCATCCATTTTCATCTTTAAAAATTATCTGAACAGTATAGTTGAAATCCCTATCTATCTGAGTGTATTCATGTATGTCTGAAGTGAGAGAGTATGTGAACAAATCATTCAACTTGATCCATTTTATACCTTTATTTGAGCATTTGATTAAGTTACTAAGCTCACTCGATCTACAACCTATAGTGACTCTTGGAGTGATAACAAATTGGCATCATTGCCGGGGAGAGAAGAAAGAAGAAGGCTTCACTGGAAGACGACATAGTTCCAATCTTTGATGATAGACAAAGGTTGGGCATCATATTGGTTGTAATATTCTATATGGTGACTCCATGAAGGACGAATTCAGTGGAAACTCTACAATATTCAAATGTCAAAGGCATTTTCTACTCTTTTGGCTCGGAGGTTTGCACCCCTCAACTTCTCTGCAATTCCTGGTTTCCCACATCCAGTACCTCATTTGACAGAATGGGGAGATTTTTTGCCTATCTTCAGAGAAAGGAAAGAACACAATCATGTAGAACACCTCATCAAGTTTCATGAGTGCATGGATCTGCTAGATCTATAGCACGAGGATGTTCATATGAATATGTTCATGTATTCATTGGAGGGTGATGCACGTAAATGGTATTTCTCATTACCTCCTTCCAGCATTTCATCCTTGAAGGATTTTCACAGAGTATTCAATGAGCACTGCAAAAGGTACTTTTCAGATGAGTTATTATTTGACAATTGAAGTGAGGAATATGAATTGCATGATGAGATTGAAGTTATACATAGAGAATAATTTATCCCAGACAATATTCATCAGCTCTCTAATGATATTCATGATGATGTGTTTTCCCATAAACATGGACTAGAAATGGATAATGAATAAGTTGAAGGTTCTCTTATTACCATTATTTCTTATTTTTATAAATCTGAAGATTTGGTTTCTTTAGCTACAAAACACAATGATCAGTTGTCTTTTGATCAAATGTCAATGGAAATCAGTAAGGGTAGCCCTCAGTTTTCAGATTTGCAGATAAAGGGAAGTTGCAGCAACCATGAGGAACCGGATTTGCAGAGATCATCCATTTCTAAGGACGAACATCAAGAGGACTATCTTTCTGCTTATGTACCTATTTCTTCAAATTTAAATGAGAAGGGTGATTATGATGAGGAAGAAGGTGATATTTTTCCAAATCTGTTTCAAGATCATATTGTTGATAATTATATGCATAAATCTTCATCTTTGCCATTAGGATGTTATCCTGATGTTCCAATATTTGACAAATATAGTGATGGGGAGGAAGAATTTAATATTTGTAAAGGCTTGTTAACTAATGGAATATCATCTAGTTCTACTTTTCAGCAAAGAAATGATCAGCAATGTATGCATGCTATGGTTGATGATAGTTATGAGTTTGTTGTTCAAAATTCCAATGAAGATCTCTTTAGTTTTGACACATCTTTCAAAAATATCATTATTGGGAAGAGTAATCAGCAGTTTTGTCATGCTATATCTTTTAAGACTCGTATTTCATTTGATCATTATGGAGACAGTGATGTAGAAGATCAAGAACACATCTCTTATTTTCTCTCAGAAATTGTTAGCTATAACGAGCCACTGCATCATAGTGATGGATCCAAGTCACAGAAATATGGCAAAGGAAAACAGAAAGGATTAGGTGAGAAATTGATGATGCATGTTTCTTTGTCAGTTGTTGAGAAGCAACAAGTTTTGTACGAATTTCAATATCCAGTTGCCACTTATATGGAGATGTTTTGCAGTGATGAAGTTTTAGCTAGTGCCATCTTTAAAGCCAGATTTTTGGATTGTAAGTATGATTTCAAAGATTATGATTCACATGCTACAGCCTGTGTGTTTGTGACTTTCCATAAAATTGGAAGGAAAGTTCAAGTTGTTAGTCAATTACTTACTTGGCTACATTGGAGATTCAGTTTCACTTGATCAATTTGCTTCTGCTTATTAGAAGTAGGAGTAGGAAAGAGAATAAGCTCGCCATCCGAGCAGGTATATTCTCTTCATTTTGTTGGTTTGCAACAGCATAAGACTCCATCACCCAATGGACTAGGCATTATAGAGTTCACGATTTATATTTTTTGAAGAATGATTTGATCTCAATAAGTAGAGGACGCTGCAGGGTTTCAAATTGAGTGGAAAGGCAACTGGAACTACTATGTTCTTGGAACCTCACAGGGAGGCTTCTATCCCCAATAGGAGCCATATGTTATCTCCCAAATAAACTTTTTATTATTTGGAATCTTAGGTAATAGGTTGACCTTTTCTTTTAAAGAAGATAATCGAATAAGTGGGTCCCTCATTTGAGTTTGATCATTTAAGTCTAGTCATATTGTTAATGACTAAGTGATCATGAAGAGTTTATATCCTAATTCTAAGTGTGTCAAAATCAAATATAAGATCGAGTCATGATATTTTCAAGTGTAACATGTGATCTTAACAGTCATTTATGGTCATAATTATTCATCATTTCCAAATCTCTCACTTTTTGAGCTTGAAAGGTCAAAAGTACTCATTCAATACGAGTTTGCAACACTTGGCACCTGATTTGCATGTAATGCGCTAACAATTCCTGAGTTATCAGCGCATATCATCATTTCATCACTTCGCGCGCTCCAAACTCCTGAGTTTGGCTTTATCACATTATTTTCACTTTATAACTCAGTGAAATGACTTCAAGGAGGAATCTAGACAAGTCTAACACCTCATCATGAGTTTAAATCTCCCTCCAATCGCTCAGCCAGTCATCAAATTCGTGTTTGCCTAAGGAGAGTTTGCATGAGAAGAAATCATTTCTATTTTCTCTTTGTAAACTGACTCTTTGTTTTCAAAAGTGCTACAGGAAGCTGACTATTTGCATATGGCTCCCAAGGATGCAACGCCCAGGAGGAGGTCTAGATCCTTGTACAGATTTGAGCCTACTTATACAAGTTTGATTGAGCAAAATCTGGATCATTTGGACTCATTTAAACATTTGGGATGTCTGAGATACTGTCAAAAACTTAATGGCCATCACTTGGAGTTCAGTCAAGATTTTGTGAAGAACTATAGGGATGGAAAAACTCAGGTTGGCCCTATGGAGATAAATTTGATAGTGGATTTAATAGCTGAAGTCACAGAGATACCAAGGACTGGAGAGATTTGGTTCAAAGCAAAGAAGTTAGAGAAAGAATATTGGTGTAAAGACATGTTGAAGACGGAGCATCAGGGAGAAAATATTGTAAAGGGAATACCCAGGATTTGGCTTTTGGAAGCCTATGATAAACTCTTTTTTATCATTCAAAGGTATTTCACTTGTGAGGGTAGATAAGTAAAGTCCTACGGTACCACTTCAAGTTGCTTCTTCATTTTACTGGTAAGAGAGAAATTGACTTAGCCTATTTCCTCTTTATGAGTTTACAAAGAATGATTGTGCTTGCTCAAAGAAAGCCTGAAAAACTTCAAAAATCAATCTTCCATCATTCCTTAATCAAACTGATAGTCACTGGACAATTGAAGAAGGAATGTAAATTTTGGCCTACCTTCTTGTTTGTTTCCAATTACCAGATTGATATGTCTTCTTCTTCTTCTAAGTCTAAGACCCCTAAGAAGAAGACTACTACACCTCCTTCTGATTCCCCAGCTGAAGTACCACACTCTTCCCAAGCCCCTGCTTTTTAAAATCCACCACCTGTTAGAACTTCTAAGAGGAATAAAGGGAAAGGTAAGTCCAAAGAGGTCACCACTTAAGAAGAACATGAGCATCCTATCAAACTTTCTCCAGTATAAATTGATGATCATGTACAAAGTGTTCCAGTCAAGATTGGTCCACCAGTTTTGGGGCGATCATCCCGAAGGAGGCTTGAGTTGATTGAAGAACCTCAGGAGCAAATTATTGTTGAGAAATAGTCAGAAATCCCTATTGAACCTTCACCTATGGAGGTTGATGATGACATCCAAATCATTGAAATTAAAACAGGAGTACCTACCCCTAGAAGGTCATCCATGAACAAGCTTACTATAGCTGAGCAGACTCATCATAAAATTAAACTCATTAAGCCAAGAACCAAGCTACCCAAGTTGAAGGTATCCCCTCTGGAAAAAGAAGCACTTAAGTCCATTGTCCAGTCAAAGGAATTACCTTCTAAACCTATGAAGCTATCTCCTGAAGTCATGTCAACCAAGAGAAAAAAGGATAAGTTACTTGCAGCCCAGGCAGAAATCAAAACCCTCAAGGAGAAAAATCAAGTATTGAAGAAAAAGAATGCCACTTTGATTAGCCATATTACTACTCAAATGCGTGAGTTGGACGAGGAATGCACCAAGCTAAGGAAGAGTATCAAGAGGAAAGGGATACAAAGGATTCGGCTAGTTAATATGTACAAGCAAAATCTCAGCTTGAGAGAAGATAATAGGAAGTTGGTTGAAGACGTATACTTGGCAAAGAGTATGTTGAGTAAGAAAAACTTTGCCATTTTTCTGAAAGAGACCACTTAACCAAGTTCTTCTAAGCAAGGTGATTGATGAGCAAAGGTGTTTTGCAAATTTTGTGATCAAATTTTGTTAAATGAGGATGAACATGATATACTTTAGATATCTACTGCTCATATTTTGTCTTCAAGGTTATTGAACAGGGATCATTTCTTTTTGCCTATACTAAGCTTCAAATTTTGGTTCTTGAGAAATTTAAAGCAAGTAAGTGAAGGATTTTGATGATTGAAAGTTCAAAATTCTTGCAAAGAAGGGTCATATAGTATGATAGGCTATCAGTGCAACTCATAAATTCATACATTGACTCATACTTTGTTTTGGTTCTTGAGCTCAAGGTAGAATAAGGTTCATATGAAGATGAAGATTAAGAGAGCTTTCCAGACTTCTTTCATTGATGTTATAGTGGAAATTTATATATGCAGTATCATTACAAGCTCTCAAACTTGTTTTATGTTTTGAAGTCTTATGAAGGTGCATGAAACTTATATTGTGATTAAGAGAGTGAGTGCATTATTACTGAGATGAAGTCTGAGGAATCTCAGTAAAGATCAATGAACTACAGTAGTATGTGCTCAGTTGAAGTAACCTTCTAGTTTTCAAGACATTTTTAAAGAAGTTTTGATGTATTTTGGTAAAGACAATCACCTACAAGAGTTTGTAGCGCCAGCAGTCTGTTTTCTATACAACGCGTTGCAAACTTGTCCATCTTCAACTAGTAACAAGCAAAGTCACATTTGGACTCTTATTTTTGGTCAAAGAATAGTTGACTTAAAGCCCAGTTGTTGTTGATGATTCTAGAAGATATATATTATCCTCCAACAAAGCCTCTGAAGTTGTCGAAGACTTAGTTTAAGGATGAGGGTTTAATCCCATAGAAATAGGATCTAGATCCTAATATTTTTTAAACATATCAGATCTTAGCAAATATGTAGCTATTCAATCCATCTTTAGAGGATCTTAGTTAGTGTAACGACCCTTGATTATTAAGTATAATTAATTTAATAATATAATCCTAAAAGATTAGCTAAACTGTATTTATGTCTTAAAATAACATTTCTAATTGATTATTATTAAATAGTTGTTCATGATGGTTAATGATTGATTTA
>ML780725.1:175006-249365 GCA_009831015.1 Picea engelmannii
GTTTTGGGCTCGGAGGGCTAGGATATCCGTTGATATCCTAGGGCTAGGAGCTAACTAGTCGGCAGGGAGGTCGGTTTTGGGTGGTGTCCTAAAGAAGCAGGAAGGAGCAAGCTGCGGATAACAACATCAGGTTCAGCAAGCTGCGGATAACAGCATCAGAGTTAAGGTATTTAATTCCAATTTATCCATTGTTTAGTTAGATTTATTATCGATTGATAAATTTTATATGCGTAAGTGTTAAGTAAATTGGGAAATATTCTTCTTTATACAACTTGTAGAAATTATTGTACATTTGGTAGAATTACTAGCTGTTAATTTAAAACGGGTCTTTACAGTTAGGGATTGTAAAGGTTATTTATCCCATGAAGTTTACATTGTAATGGTTCGATTTTGAGGATTTGAATGAACTCTTTTGTAAAAGACTCCTTGAATGCATATTGGAATATAAGCTTATTTCACTGTATATGTATATGTTCAGACTTTCATTTTCTTTTCTATTATGTACATGTGGATGAATATATATTCATTTTTCCTATGTTTATTTGGTGACTGATAAATGTCATTTTGTCCTTGCATCGGTAAATAAGGATTGTAGGTATTTTACCTGTTATAGCTAGTCATTCATATGTACTATTGTCTGTGTGATTATGTTGCTATAATAAGTATTCTCCATCCATTTTCATATTTAAAAACTATCTGAACAGTATAGTTGAAAGCCCTATCTGTCTTAGTGTATTCATGTATGTCTGAAGTGAGAGAGTTCATGAACAAATCATTCAAATTGATCCATTTTATACTTTTATTTGAGCATTTGATTAAGTTACCAAGCTCACTCGATCTACAACCTAGAGTGACTCTTGGAGTGATAACAGGTGGGACCTTCCCTTTCACAAGGGATTGAAAATTCCAGTGCAGACTACAACAACACCTTTATTAGACATCCTTATAGACCTTTGCCTTAGATTGAACCAATAATGAAGGTAGGACCTCGCCTCCATCTTCATGCATGTCTCTACCTTCACCAATAGGACTTTGAGTTTACCTTTAGGATGAAGGAAAGATAATTGTCATTGTAATATTAACTTTCCTTATTTAGTTAGTTATAGATAGGAGAGAGCATCAACACAAAAGACACTTTGAAACATTATAAATATACTTTGAGACGTTATATATTTGTGTTCATACCTTATCTTTCCACATTGGAAAGCAAAAGAGGACAAGGAATAAGATCATCAATTAGCGTACTTAGTACATCCATAAGATCATCCATTAGCGTACGTTTGAGTTGTCTTCTTGTGTAGTTTTTGTGTAAGTGTACTTAGTACATCCCTAAGATCATCAATTAGTGTACTTAGTCACAGGACAAGCTACCCCCTTAATTAGTTGATGTGATAAGAGTGATGTTTAATGTTGTCATTTTAACCAAGTGAATGTTAGTAGTTCAATGTTTGATGTTATTGGATTTGTGTTAGCAATTTTTGTTTCTTGTTTGTCACTGTATTGCTCTACATATTCAAGAAAAACATTAGAGGAAAATTGTTCCAAAAATGGGTCTTATAAGAAAAAGCATGCTTATTGAGTTGGAAATTCAATAACCAATAGAATTTCAAAGAATTGAGTCAACCATAATGACTGAGTTGGACGTATAAAAGTCAAAAATAATTATGTGTCGTGTTTTTATTTAACAATATTTAACCCATACACCTCAACTTAATTAAGATGTTAACAAGATCATCTTGGGATATGATAAATATCTTTGAAATACTAAATAAAATCTATAGATATACAATATTTAATTTATAGTTGTAAATTCATAAATAAAAGATGAATACTTATTCTATTATAATATGTATTAAATATTATATAACAACTCTATAATATTGTTATATATAATATGTATTAAATATTATATAACTCTATAATATTGTTATATATTTGTCATATAATATTTAATTCATATTACTTTCTTCTTGTAATATTAATTCATACTATGAGTTTCCTTTCATTCGTAGTAAGAGATTTGTATGTATTTAGGAATACTTATAGCATAGTATTAATTCAGAATATAATATTCTTATAATAATTTGTTAATGTGGTTACAATATTTTAGTATTGTTATATTATATTTATGAATGTATATTATTAATTTTTTTTTAGACAGAAACGGGTATCTTTTATATTATGTAAATAGTGTAAGGTTCATTGGTCGAGATACAAAGAAGTTATCATTCTCTAACATCATTCAAAATCCCTATCTCAGAGTTTCCTGCTAAATAAGTCTAGACAAAATTGAAAATTTTCTCTTGAGATTGTCAAAGAGCTTATACAAAATTTGAAGTTCAAGCCAAGACGGCTGCGTCTATTCCCCAACTTGCTATAAAGTCAACTAAAAAACTTAACATCTAACATATTTACTTCATCGCAGAGCTGGGATGAGACAGACTAACGGGTACATCCTTACCGATACACGAAAATATTTTCGCGTCCCTCCTCGTACCACAGACCAGAGGCACTAACGTCGTGTAATATCCTAGATCTGGCTAGTCTAGGAAATGATGTTGATCTGATATGTCTATTGTATGATCGGATACACTAGGGGTTTCTGGATGTGTTTCAGGTGAGTGTTTTTACATGCTTGGTGTAGATAATTAATCGTTTACAACATATAAATGAGCATACAGATAGCAAATGAGACAAAAGACTATAAGCCATATATTATGATATCTCTACGGAGTACAATGTCAAATGTGGCTGAATAAAATAAATCATTGGGCTAGATCAATGACAAAAGGATCTTATTTGGAATACAATAAGTAAACTAAAACAATAATACATGATACTAGAAGTAGGTTGTGGGATCAGTTGATGAGATGTAAGATTTGCTACAAGTTATGGAAACTGCTGCAAGAATGGAAAGTTCACCCTCGTGGCCAAACCCCTCGGAAATTCCTGGAAATTGTCTCGATCAGTGCACCCTACTCTCTCTCTCAGTCCTAGTGACTAATCTGCTGACAATCGGCCCTCTGTTGATATGTTTGGACCCCGGATGGATCCCCCTGGGTAATGTGCCTCTCTACTGCTGGAAATTGTGCCCTAGTGATTCCCTCGTCGGAATCAACTAATAAGGGTCTCAAATTGAGTGCCCTAGGCTACTGGGAAATGGATCGAAATGATTTCCATGGATCTGATCCGATGATCAATCGGGAACCCCAAATGTGTCCTCCCCAACTATCGCACCCTCAACGGCTGGAAAATGCACCCCAGATGATTTCCCCGTCAGAATCTGACGAGAAACCACGCAATAGATGTGCGTCTCCTTCCTCTCAACTGGGTCAGAAGGGAATCCCTGGATGGGACAAGTCAACTCACTAAACCCCCTCAGAATTTGTGCCCTCACCCTGAATAAGTGTGCCTGTGTTGTTGGAACTTGTGTAACTATTGTTGAAGATTGATTGAAGACCTGTGTGATCTCCCTCGTGACTAGGGTGTGTCTCTAAACTCCGAAATCAACCACTAATGTATTCCTCTTAGAACCCACTGAGCTATCTCTCCTGATATGTGCCTCTCTCCTCAATGACAAGTCAAAATTTGCATCATGATGAATTAGGTCGCTTTACCTTCTCTTATAGCTTCCTGACCTAATTCATTGTTGACTCTATTTTTAGCTCATTTGTTCTATTTTTAGCTCAAGTTGGCTTAAAAGTGCTTCTAGTCACTTTTAGCTCAATGTCACTTTCGAATTATAACACCCTCGGCTGAAGTGACCTCTAGTAACCATGTTTACCCTTGTCTGGACCTAGCTATAGTCTAATGGGGTTTTTTAGACTACTTAGCCCTCCTCTCTGGAGATCCTATTCGAAAAGGGAAATTATAGTCCTCCCTTCCCGATATTGCTTGTCCTCAAGCAACACCAATCCAGGGTGCTGCAAAATCGACTTGCTCTTCCAAGTAGCATCCTCTACTGGAATACCTCTCCCTCTGTCCAAACTCTCTTGATTGACCCTTCTCCTCAACCTCCTCTCTCGAAACTCTACTACCTTTTCAGGAACCAACTCCAACTGCCCCTCCTCATACAAGGGTGGAAGCTTCGTTGATTCACTGCCCCTGTCGTTGAGTCTACTCTGTGGCAACCTATGAAGTTTGAAGGTCCCTCTGAAGAACAACTCTACCCTCTGCACTGCGTTGTACTTTGTAGTAATCACAAAAAATGCTCCAAGTTGGTCAATTTGTCGATCCTTACAGGTATGTTGTCCTTACCTTGATCCTTCAGAAGGCCTGTAATGAAGTCCAAGGACGAGATTTCCCATGTTTGTTGTGGAGTGGGAAGTGGTTGAAATAACCCTGCTGGAAGAGTTGGATTTGTCTTGTTCTGCTAACAAGTCACACACTCACTAATATGTCTCATCACATCCTGTTTGAGACCACTCCAAGAGAATCTCTCTCTGACCTTCCTATAGGTTTTGAAAAACCCATGATGGTATGCTAATGGGGAGTCATGTAATGCTGCCAAAATATTCTTCCTGAGACCCGATCCTAGTACTAGGTAGACTCGATATTTGTAGAAGATGATGTCGTCCATGACTCTGTACCTGTCGTCCCGTACCTTCCCCTCCAATATCTCACAAGCGAACTTGTTCTTGGAATATTCCACTAACAAGTGGGATTTCCAATCTGTTGAAATCTACATCAAGGAACAAGTTGTTGGTCTCCTAAATGATGCATTTGTTTCTTCCCCATGCCGGAAGATCCTCTCCATCCTCTTAGTCGACACTATCCTAGGTACCCTTGTTGACATACCCCTCAATACAATCTTCTTCCCCTCACTGTCTTTGAATCCCATCTCAAGGGTTTGGTAGTTGGTAGAAATCTTTCCCAAGGTGATCAACGACTAGACTCCCAACACCACATCTGTGTCAGCTAGGTCAACTACATAGAATGTATCTCTCATGGTGTAGTTACTTAACTTCACCTCCAATTCTAGAACTCAGTCCAAACACCCCACTGTGTGGCCATCTGCTACTGCAACCTCAAACCCCTCAAACTCCTATGTTTATAGTGCTCTCCTAGATACCCACGCAACGCCAATGAATTTGTGGGTTACCCCACCATCTACCAAGGAAATGGTATGTTTTCCCTGAACAATCCATCTGATCCTAAGGGCATCATACCTATGAACTCTAGAAAGGGTCGCTATGACTCCCTTTTTTGGTGCTCGTCTATTAACCTCTTGCGAGGTTGTGGCTTTACCGGTGGTTGTGCCCCTCCCGGTGTCAGTGGTCTCTTTGGAGGTTGCTCCTCCTCATGCAATGGTTCCTTCTCTGAGCTAGTGGACTTACTATCATGTGCCTGACCATCTTGTTCCTCCTCATCGTTGTCTGCGACAACCTCATTGTAATGGATGTGTCCCTTGCCCATGCACCTATGTTCGAGGACCCATGG
Organism: Picea engelmannii; assembly: GCA_009831015.1. Lineage (NCBI taxonomy): Eukaryota > Viridiplantae > Streptophyta > Pinopsida > Pinales > Pinaceae > Picea > Picea engelmannii. The sequence goes on from ML780725.1 coordinate 180,446, forward strand.
ATCTTTGCAGGTGAAGCATAGCTTCCTCCTCATAAGATCACGCCTCATATCATCGTCCAACTTCTCCTTACCCTTCCACTCTCTCTGGATTAGTTTCCTATCATGGTCCTCCTGTGGTACAACAGATTTGGTAAAGGTTTTGGGTTTCAGCGTTGATTACTCCATGTCTCTCACGTGCACAATGGTCTCCTGTAGGGTGTGAGGCTTGAAAGCCTTAACCCAGCCCATCAATGGCTCTGTCAATGCCTTGGTGAACAGCATCACTAATCTTTGCTCCGATATATTGGATATGGCCATTATCTTCTGTTGGAACTCTGTGATGAAGGCCTCGACTTATCTTGTCTGTCTCGACTATGTAAGGTCCCTGAAATGGAGCTCTGGATATCTCTCATCAAGCCTCTCCATCAACCTCTCACTGAACTCCAAGTATGAATTAATGTGGTTGTGACCCAAGGTCACCAACCCATGGTACCACCACTCGTGGGCCTCCCCATCCAACTGCAAGGTGGAAAAATTGATGGCTTTTGACTGTCATCAATTTAAGCTTCAAATATGTGTCAAGCTTCTGTACCCATGCCTAAGTTGAGCATCGTGATGATCCGTCAAAAGTAGGAATGTTCAACTTCCCAACTTTCTTGATGAAATCCATGTTTTGATTTTTCCCATTACCCCTCTGTGCCTCTCAGGGCTTGTTCTGATACCTGATCGAATAGTAGTCTAGAAAACTCATGTCTGCGTGGAACTCTGGTCCTAGTGCCAAGTAGTCTCTCGTGTACTCTTTGAATGGATCATGTCGCATTGCATGTCCCTGGCCCGGTTGTCCTCCTGAATGCCCTGGTTGTCCCAACGGTTGTCCCCCTGGAACTGTGGATATAAAGGTCAGGGAATCCTCCCAGATGATGTATAGGCTCATATAGGTGAAGGGTGTGCACTCGCTCCACCCTGATATCCATTAGATCCATTGGCCCCACCTCCCTGGTGTCCACCTAAACCACTCGCTCCTCCCGCAACATTGGCACCTATAGTGCTCATGCTATGATGGATCATATGTGTACTGATGGCCATCTATGATATGGCGTTCATCATGTCCCATTGTCCTCTGGCTAGGTCATTCAAGATGGCATGTGTACTGTCCAGATGTGTCTTTGGGCCTTTCCCCCTACCCTCTGGTGTCTCTCATCTGTCACCCATACTCCTCTCATTATTTTCCTCTGTGTCTGAGCCGATATGCTCTTTGTCCTCTAACTTTGGCTCTGTATCTGACTCAGTGTGGAAGGAAGTGTAGTCCCTTATGTTCTTGTCTCTCTTGTCTCTGCTATGACCTATGTGATACTGAATGTACTTGTCCCCAATATTCCCTCGGCCCTCTGGGTATTCTTCACCTGTTCCCAGAATCATAGGGTCATGAGAATCACTTCTTCACAGATTGGCAGGAAGAAGGCTCTGATACCATTGTAATATCCTAGATCTGACTAGTCTAGGAAATGTTGCTAATATGATTTGTATATTGTCTGATTGGATACGTTGGGGGTTTCTAGATGCATTTCAGTTGAGTGTTTTTACATGCTTGGTGTAGATAATTGATTGTTTACAGCATATAAATGAGCATACAGATAGTAAATGAGACAAAATATTGTAAACCATATATTATGATATCTCTACGGAGTACAATGTCGAATGTGACTGAATAAAATAAATCACTCAGCTAGATCAATGATAAAAGGATCTTAGCCAGAATACAATAAGTAAACTAAAACAATAATACACGATACTAGAAGTAGGTTGTGGGATCAGTGGATGAGATGTAAGATCTGTTGCAAGCTACAACAACTATTGCAAGACTGGAAAGTTCGCCCTGGTGGCTAAACCCTTTGTATCTTCCTGGAAACTATCCCAATCAATGTGCCCTTCTCTCTCTCTCAATCTGGGTGACTTATCTACTGACAATCGGCCCTCTGTTGATATGTCTAGACCCTGGATGGATCCCCCTAGGAAATGCACCCCTCTATTGCTGAAAATTGTGTCGTAGTGATTCCCCTGTCGAAATCAGTTGATAAGGGTCTCAAACTGAGCGTCCTAAGAAAATGAGAAATGGGTTGGAAGGATTTTCCTGGATTTGATATGATGATCATTCGGGAACCCAAAATGTGTCCTCCCCAACTGTCGCACCCTCAACAGCTGGAAAATGCGCCCCATATGATTTCTCCGTCAAAATATAAAGAGAAACTAGACAATAGATGTGCCTCGCCTTCCTCTCAACTGGTTCGGAAGGGAATCCCTAGATTCTCCTTGGATGGGACAAGTCGACTCATTAAACCCCCTTAGAAGTTGTGCCCTCACCCTGAATAAGTGTTCCCTTACTATTGGAACCTGTGTAACTACTACTGAAGACGGATAGAAGACATGTGTGATCTCCTCGGTGACTAGGGTGTGTCTCTCAACACTGAAATCAACTAGTAGTGTATTCCTCTTGGAATCCATTGAACTATCTCTCATGAGATGCGCCTCTCTCCTCAATGACAAGTCAAAATATGCATCATGATGAATTAGGTCGCTTTACCTTCTCTTATAGCTGCCTGAAACCCTAATTCGTTGTTGACTCTATTTTTATCGCATATGTTCTATATTTAGCTCAAGTTGGCTTAAAAGTGTTTTTAGTCACTTTTAGCTCAATGTCACTTTTGAATTATAACACCCTCGGTTGAAGTCACCTCTAGTAACTTTCTTTACCTCTGTCTTGCCTTGGCTATAGTATAATGGGGTTGTTTAGACTACTTATCCCTCATCTCTAGAGATCCTACTCGGAAAGGGACATTACACGCTGCATGAATTCATAACTTGAAGGACATACTTTTCGACGGATGTCATCTAATACTCCACATGCCTTTGCCCCCAATTGCCACGTGTCCACATTCCTTATGCTATGGGACTTGCCCAATTCATTTAATAATGTTTTGAAATCCATGGAGATTATGGAATAGGGACCCAATGCAAAATATCTTGGGTGACTTGAAGTTCATCTTTATTCCGAAGCATGGCTTTGTTTGCAGCCTTATCTGCCTCTTGATTTAAGTTCTAAAGGATATGGAAGAATTCAATCTTATTAAGGGATTTAACAATTGCTTTGATTTTCCTGATGAGGTGGAGTAGTTTCATATTATTGGTCTTTGAGGAAGTAACCAAAACACTTATCAAGAGACGTGAATCGCCAAAAACCATTGCTTCTAAGATTCCTAATTTATTCAACTGAACTAATCCTTGCCACAAAGCCAGAGCTTCTGCAATATTATTAAGGTCCTCCCCAATTCCCCAAGAATACACTAAAATAACAATTTCCTCGAGATTTGGAATTATCCCTCTTGCCACCCCTTATGAATGTATATTATATTATTATTGTATTTTATATTATAAATTATTATTATAGACTATCATCATATATTAATAATATATTATTATTATATATTGTATTGTATTTTTATTTGTAATTATTTATCATATGACATTTATTTTCATTTAGTATGTGGATAAAAATTTGAACTTTTTATTATTATTTTTAATTTTCATTTTGTAATTTTATGTGGCACACATCGCTAATTATTTTATAATTTCCTTAGGAGACACATTTTTTATCAAATTTACTCTAATGCTAAATTCTAAAAATATTAAAAGTTGTAAAGGCTTCGTAAAAAATGTGGAATTTTAAAAACATACAAGATTGGTTAAAATAGTCCACAATCAAGTGATGACATTGCTTTGCACCACATTCCTAACCACTCTCACTACCCTTGAATTTAAATCACTTATCAAATAGGTTATCACTTCATAATTATTGTTCAATCTTTGCATCAAAATTACACTAATTTATTTTAACTTTTGAATTTATTATCATGATGCCTACAATTAAGTGAGAACACCCCACATGTTAAATGTTTTAACCCCTTTTATTACGGGAGCTGTAAGCTTTTGAAAAAGCGTGCACCCCTTCATATAATTGTTGGACACCATGCTTTGCTTTGATTAAATTTTTCAAAAAGCATTTGCTCTTAAATTTTCTTTTTATTTTTATTAATTCGAAGAGTAGTCATTCTTGGAGCCAATGTGCTTCCTCTTGTGACTACATTGATATTTAGAAGGGAGGGTCTTTTGAGACCAATGCATCCTTCATCCTTGTTTTAAATTTTTATTTTGACCAATTAATGTAACTCTTTTCTTATTTGTACTTTCCCCTTTCAAAAAGAAAGGATCTATTCAATTTTTCAAAGTTTAAGATCTCTTAAAGGGAGCTTACAAGTTGACCTTTTCTAAAGATTTAACATGAAATATTTATTTTTTAAATATTTATTAAGACACTTAAAAACCTTTTCTAAAGATTTAACATGAAATATTTATTTTTTAAATATTTATTAAGACACTTAAATAATGGAGGATCATTACTAGTCCATTGTTTGGAAAACTAATATACCCATTGTACATAAGATATCCTTAAGAGAATGGTTCTCATACTATATTCTAACTTTTACAAGATTGAGTTCCATGATCAATGTTAATTGGAACTTATCAATGACCACTAGAAAATGAATCGCAAAAACTTGAGGCTTTTGCAACTAGGAAAGTACCATTTGCAAAATTGGAATAGTTCACAGATTTTACCCCAATAATTCTTATACCTTTGAAGTACCTATGAATCCTTGTCTTCTCTCATTCTTTTCCCAAGGTTTCATCCATAAGGACAAGTGAGGAACCATGTCTCGAACCACTAGATTTTTATGAAGAAAATTGATTGCTATCAATTACTAAAAACAGAAATCTAGGTGTCCCTTAAGAAGCTTGGCCTTGTTGATTAGATATTTTGCAATGCTGGAAATTTCTCGAGAACATAATTACTCTTTGAAAGATATAACTTTGTGTCCAATTTTATAATAATTCCCATATTCTCCTCCTTTTTGTAATACGCATAGCATTCTACTCAAAAACTAGAAGAATTTCCAAAATGTGTTTCCCCTCTCAAAAATTCTCTTTATTTTTCTTTGATAAATTTGGAAAACATAGGTTTTAGCATTATTAAGAAAGATGCATGTATCTAGAAAAGAGGTGTTCTTTTGCTTGGTATTAGGGCCAAAATGTTGAATTTATGGATTTTCCTAACTTACATCGAGTTTTTGCTTCCTCTACTAAGTTAAGGAGGTCACCCCCACTGCCACAACCACCCCCAACCCCCATGCTTTGTCTTTTTTCATTGATAATACTAGGTTCTTAGCTCTTACATGGCAATCAATTTCAAGAGACTTTAAATACCTACCTTGTAAGTTACAACATGATCAAGGATGTTAGAAAGCAAATCCACTTGTGTGTCCTCACTTGCCCCTTCCCTTTTCAAAATAAGATTATTATAATGAAGCACGAATGTTATCTTTATATTATTTGTTTCTAATTATGGTGTCACCATCTTTAGTTATCCTCTGTTTAGAAATGCATCATATAGTGCATCATGGAACCAAAAAGTTACATAGTGGGACAAAGAGAGCTACAAGAATCTAACAATAGGAGTATGAGGAAATTCTCATCCTAAATAAGCTTGCAATGCTAGTAAATGAGCATGTGCCCCAATAAGAAGGGATTCAACATATTTATAGGAAAATTGAATTTGGCTTTAACAAGCAAAGTCAATTCCCACTTAAAGGGCCTCAATTCCCCTAAGCTAAGAGGGGATGGTGAAAGAACCTCAAATCAATATTTGCACAAAAATAAAAAATAAAAAGGCTGCACTTTGTACCACAAAGACTTACAATCTTCCTAATTATCCAAGAGTCACCAAAGGGAGGACCTTTCCAAGAAAATAAGGCAATAAAAAGGGAAGTTAAATTCAGCCGAAAACCATGCCCAAAATGTGGGAGGATCTCCAAAAGCAAATGCTCAATTGTTTCATCCTAACCACGAGGTATACATGGAAAAGTTGTAACACCTACTTTTTGAAGCGTGACTTTGACAACCAAGCCTTGTGGACAATAAGCTATCCCAATACTTTGAGCTTGAAAGAAGATTGAGAAATACAAATATATTAGCACCTCCTTAACCAATGTGCTTCAATATCCCTCAACCCCCACATTTTGTTCAAGCGTGGAACAACTTCAAATGTGTCATACAAGTTTGTAAAGGTCCTTTACCACATAGATATTGAAGGGCTTCCAACTATTACTTATCCAATCCCTCCAAATAGGACTTGAGCCATGGAGTTTCATTTTAAAAAGACAACATTCAAGAACCAATCTATAAATTCCCTCATAAACGAGCTTGTATGAAGGATTGAACTTTTGAGCTCAATTAAGATTATGCCAATTATGCCAATATTGGTGCTGATGTCCAACAAATCCCTCCAATAGAAAAGGCATTTTTGTGAATATTTACCAACAAACATATTTGAAAGTCCAAGTTGACCTCTTGGACACTAAAATGACTAAATAAGTCTCGACACCAGAGCCCAAGCACCCTGCAATGCTTCATATTGCTATGTGAGATGGTCAAATACAACATGCAGCATACACCCCAATGTTGAACTAGAATGCATGAAGACCTTAGCATTACTAATTACATTACACAGTTGAGGGGCACTTTTAATACCCGAAGTGTTATGAGCAAAATAAATACAATGTAATGGAGGTGGATAGTGGTTCATTCCTTTCTTATTTTGCAAAGTTGTTTTTCATCTTCTTGGCATTTGCTATTATTTTTCACCTTCTTGGCTATTTGCATACTATTTTTATCTTAAGTCTTTAACTATAACCATCTAGAGTTTAATCTCCAATTACGTTCCTCTTCAAACTAAGGTTGAGTCTTCAAAAAGACCAATTTCCTCTGCTTTTTTTAGGCTTTTCCAATCTTCTTAACCAATCTACAATTACCATTTTTTTAACCTATTACTTAATTATTGCCTCGAGTCTTTTCATTTTAACATGCAAAATGTTGAATGTTGAAACAAAATCTTGAATAGAAGTGATGGAAGATTGGCTCGTGATTTGAGAATATGAGTATATCTTGGCTTTTTGTTGTGAAAGCTTTGCTTTTCCTTTTCTTTTTGGTCCAAGTGAAACTACCTTCTCTAACTTTAAATCTACTCGATTACAAGTTGTCATGAGATCGTCTACATATTTTCTACAAGGATTTCTAACATAGAATCCAGGGTATTTTTTAAGGATTTAAATATTATACCTATGTCTAGTATTTTAGGCGACTATTTTGGTTTGAAAAATCATACATATAGATATGTGGACGAATATTCAATAAAAACATAATTATGCCTTAGTCTAACTATTCTACCTTTTGGCTCTTTTCTGACCATATTTTCTGTTCCATTTTGTCCAAAATCCGACATTAAATTGTTGAATATGTAGATTTGAGTGTTTAATTATGCATAATGGCAATGCCCCACAGGTTTCCAACACGCTAAATCCATTTATGCATTCAGAAATGCAATTTAAACAACAGAAAATTGTGATTTCATGCAGATTTATGTCGCCGGATTCTGACAAAAAAGACCAAAACGTAGAACAATTAGACAACACCTAATTTACTATTTGAAGTTATAAATTTTTGACAAATAATGTCAATTTAATCATATTTATATTAAAAAACAAGGAAATTTGTAACTAAATTGGTGAATATTTTTTTCAAAAAATAGTCAATTGATGAAATTTTGCCCCTATAAAATACATTAGAGTCCTCCTTGTTTATGCTTGAATTGAGTTTATTCTGCATTCAACGTAATAGATGAACAAAAACTATCTTGAGAAATATTTAGAGCATAAACATTCCTAATATCACATGAAGACTAACTAACTGATTTGAGATGACATTTTGTATGACTTCAATACTTGAAAAATAATTTGGACCCTCAAGAGTGTCTATCTCACCTAAGCCTTCACTACTTGCTATTGCTATTGAAGAAAAATAGAGGCGGTGTGGGGAACTTCTATAGTTGGAGTGAGAAAGGAAGTAAACAAGTGAATGCTTGAAACAGCAAGGGTGGTAGATGGCTAACCGAAGCAAAATCACCCAATGGTAGCAGCTTAGTTATACTAAATTATGATTTGGGTTGATTTGAGAAACAAGTGATTGCCATTAATAATATGGAGTTATCGAATAAGAAGAGTAAATGTGCGGAAGTAAACAGTTATTTGTTCAATTTCAACAGTTATTTGTTCAATTTCAATTAGTGCACTTAAGTGTAGAACAAGAAAGAAACTTATAATCTCAATTTCCCAGAAACCCATTGCAAGTGTTAGATTGATAATAATTAAATTCCTTAAAGTTTGAGAAAACTTTAATGAAAAAACAAATGGAACTTTTGGATGGTTTTACCCTTGTACTCTCAAGAAATCAAGGTGGCATGGATAAGAAAAGACACCTGCATGATAACAGTGGCATGGCAACTCAGAGCAAAGAGGGAAAACACAATACAACCTCAAATATACTAAATGATTCTAGATGGACAAAATGAAATGAGAGGGGCACTTGGAGACTTGCAGGAGAAAGCCCAGCAAAATACCTTTGCATCCAAGGTGACACTCTGTCCTTGAAGCTAAAAGCAAAAGATGAAGTCAATGTTAAGCAAAGCTAAAAGTGAATGCAAAATGACAGGTATTCAATGCGCTGAGTAGGCCAATTACAAGATTATGGATAATTCAGGGTATGCTGTGCAAATTTTATTTTTCCATTTTTCTGCCACTATACTGCAAACAGTGTAAATTCCAAGTGAGAATGGCACAAAACAATAGAGTAAGCACGGTCATGCAGAACAAGAATTTAAAACACGGCCAAGGTCTTGAAGGAAAAACAATAGTGGTTTAAGACATGCAAGCTAGGTCAGAAATTCGGAGAACCCTAGGTCAAAAACCCTCCAAGCTGAAGGGATTGAAGACCTAAGTGAGGAAATTAGGAATATGATGTTGGATATTAAGCACAGGTTAACTAACCTTGCTGCATAAGGTAGAGGCAAAAAAATGAAGTAATGGTAAGTACCTTGAGAGTATTGTCATTAGACAATTTGTTGTCAGAATGGAATCTCGGAAGACAATGTAAAAAGGACAACTGCCCTACACATTTGTCTTCTCACAATCTGTAGTGTGGTCTTATCACCTTTTATTGTTGAAAAACTCCAGTTTATATCGGTTTTACATTATGGGTTTCATGCTCTTAGTGTGGGTGAGAAAAGTGAGTAAAAGAATTTGGTTGCGATTATATTATGTTGTATCCTTGAAGGAGCAAAACTCTTCATTTGTTTGTCTCATAATATGATACTCCAATCAATTTTCCATCCATGTTTGTCTCTCTCTTCCATTGCATCTGGAATTTGTCAAACTCTAAGAAATCTTTGTTACACTCACTCTTGCATATCATCCACTGTTCTAATTTTGGGACTTGGGATTTAAAGGTAAGAAGCCATCAATCACGACTAACAAAGTTCTTGAAAATAAACTCCACTGTTATTATAAATATTCCTTATTTATTTTGCATAACCATCTTGTCTACAAAACACTCTTATTGGGTTTGTAACTTATTTGAGTTTGCGATCACTCATGAAGATGAATCAATCTCTTGTGAACTTGAGTTTAGCGGTTCTATCCTCACCAAAACTCTCATCAATGAAATTTCACAATTTAGAATGCATGTAAAAAGAAAATATTTGCGAAGTTTATCATGAGATTTTTATTTCATTTGCCAAATGCTCGTGTTCCTGAAGCTTGGTTTTCTTTTTGGGAGCTTGCAACACTGTCCCACGTGAAAGCATCAAAAAATCAAGATCTACTGGTGACAATAGGAAGAGCTAATAAACTTTGCAATTATTTGTACATCATTGAGCTACAACAATGAAACAGATATTTTATAACTTAACCTGTGCATATGATAGTGAACCTGAATGGCACTACTGTCACGGAAAAATAATAAATGCACTTGACACTTGAATTTCACAAACTCAAGATCTCACAGCTATTTGACAGATATTGGGAAATACTTGCTCCAGAAATTCCCATAAATCTTACATTCTCTCTTTAAGTAATTTAATTTCTTACAATATTTTCATGAAAGATTTCTTTTTTAAATGAGCATACAACATGAGTTAACTTCATGGCCTTCACCTGTGTATGCTACCAAATCAAGCCTTCTGTACTCGATTATATTCTGAACTGTAAACACAGCCAGATACAACAATGGTCAACAAACATTGTTGACACTGGCTCCAAATATATCTTGTCTACCCGGTATTCAAAGGAGGACCACATTTGGAAATGGAAGGGATAAGAAATTGAACATTTGGAAATGGAAGGGATAAGAAATTGATAAATAACTCCTGTTATTTTGCCTCTATATGATGCCTTAGTGTAGTTGTAGACCTCACTTGGAAGTAGCATACTGTAGATCTAAATCCCTCCCTGAGGTAGCATCAGCTAACATTGGGATCAAACAATTTCATTAAGAAATTCAAATCGCATGCCAGTTAGCTGTAGCTCAATCGAAAATCAGAAGTGCGCATATGAGTTTGTCTCCGAGGTACTCCAATTTCACATGCATTTACTTTTGCAGCAAAGCGTAATGAACAAAGAGATTCATTCAAGGACTTTGGATCAGGAGATATATTAACAAACATCAACGTCTTTGAATCTCCACCTAGACAAGGCTGCAAATGTCATGCAATTTGAAGCAATTATATATTAGACATGCATACAATTTGTTTGCAAAAATAGATAGCTCATGAAAGAATAACACATGAAGACCTACCTATTTGAGGATGATATGTAAGTTTGATGCAAACAAACAAACCAGAAACTCAGATCATGTGACACAATAGTAAAGACCATCAATAAAAAGATGATAGCTTATTAAAAATGGAAACAGGAAGACACCGTACTTGGAGGAGATATGTAAGTTTTGAGTTCCTGTATGGTACATGTTGCTCCCTGTTGGCAATTGCAAGAATTACATCTCCCAGACATGCCAAACTCTTGTTAATAGACTGCATGTAGAAAGATGAAAAAAAAAATCAGCTGAGCAAAAAAAACAGCGCTCACAGGAAACTCCATACTGAAGATCTGTGAGGATATTGCTTAAAAGATAAACCCCATCTATTATAAAAAATATTATATGATCTCATCGAATGAGGCTTCCAGTATCATATGCCACTACATCTTAATTAATTACTATGATTTTACGAGTGTCAAACAAAATTAAATTGTAGATGAGACATTGTTCTTTCACAATACTCTGATGGCTAGTCAATTTGAAAATATTCTGTTCCAGTATTTCAAGTTTCAACTGGACAAAGGAAGAAATGGAAAATTTAAATCAGGCTCAACTGAACAGAATATTTGATACACTCCTAAATTTGCTAAACAAGAAACGATACAGCTTTGTACCATTCATTTCTGGAAGAGACAGATTGAGAAACAGTATAGAACAGAAAACAGTGCCCGGGGGATGGCTGTCATTCTGTTTCATACAGTCCCAAAACCACCTGACATTTCTCAAGCCCTCTCTGGGCCATCTGTCTCCCATGGAATAAATACCTTTCTCAAGAAATAGATATTTCAACACAAAGCACAGAAATTGAGATTAGAAAAAAATGCCCAAATTAAAGGAAAAATACCAAGCCCTTACAATATAAAATCACACGTTTGGGTTCATTTCTCTTGCAGACAGCGAGATTTAAGAATTTTACTTGCAGGGTTTGAGGGCAATGCTTTGTCCTGGTAGGTTTGAGGCTACAAGTTGTGTCTTGGAGGACCATTCTTGGAACCAAATATTAAGTAATATCACATATTGGACAATTCACTATAAAACTAGATATTTATTCAGAAATGGGGCTTGCATTTGTCAGGTATTCTCTTCTTGATTTTTTTACATTTTTTCAGTTTTATCCTCTCCAACCACCAACACAATGGAAAGGTCCAGCAAAAGGAACAAAATAAACACCACACTGTCTCAAAACAAACTCCATCAAAATAGTTATTGTAAACCACAAGGGCATTTAAAGCTAGGCTGTGAGCAGCTATGAAGACGGCATTTGTGGCTTAGAGGGTTCAAGGCCTGCACTTTGTGTTCAAGGGTTTGAGGCTGCAGATTTGTCCTCAAAGAACAATCTTGGAGCTGAATACTCACTCAAATCACATACTGGACGAATAACCAGCAAACTACAGAGTTATTCAGAACTGGGACTTGAATTTAGGGTATTCTTTGCTTGAATTTTTCATTTTTACATTCCTCAGCTTTAGGCTAGCCACTCCAATCACCATCAATACAATGGAAAGCTCCAGCACTCCTACAGATTTCATAACATAAACACCTGACTGTCAAAATTGTTCTTGTATGAAAAGACGGCATGGAAAGTGACATATGAGCATTTCATTAAGACAGAATTTGTGTCTTGGATGATTTGAGCCTCGAGGGCTGCACTTGTGTCTGTTAGTCCTGAATACTCACTCAAATCAAATATTGGACAATTCAGCATCAAACTAGAAAGAGTTATTCAGAATTCGGACTTGCATTTTGAGGCACTCTCGAGTATTTTTTTGCATTTTCTCAGTTTTATCCTCTCTAATCACCAATACAATGGAAAGTTCCAACACATCTTCTACAGCTTCATAAAATACACACCTTACTATCCCAAAACAAATTCCCTACAAAATGTATTTTCCTTTTTGCAACCTTAGAAATCTGGATCAATGGAAAGAGTCAAGAGGCATTTATATGGGGTTAGGATCCTGGGAAGAGAGAACAAACAAAAACCTGCAATAAAATCTTAAAATCAGAAAAAGCAATACTAGTAAAACATTTCAATGAACTTGAAAAAATAAGAGAAGCCACTTGTCCTGACTCCTAACCAAACTGGAAAAGAATTAAACCCTGCTAGTACCCACAAGTCACCTGTGCCATTCTACTACTCTTCAATGTCCACTTGACTGTCTATAGCATGTACGGGGGTAAGTATAATATTTACATGCAAATGGAATGGAATTCAATATGTACAGCTCTTATTGCAATGAGATAGTCAATAATAAATATATAAAACATACAACAACAGCATATACACCCACTAGTTACACGAAAATGATAACTTCTGTATCACTTGATTTCAAAAGGAATCTTGAATTTTTAATTTTAAAACGTTCTTTATATTTCCAATTTCAAGTTTATTCTATTATTAAATTTTAAAAATAAGACTAAAGTCCATTTCACTTCACTCTCGGTCACTACTCCATCAACATGCAAGCAAATGGAAGGAAATATGCATTTATCCATTCTTTCAAGTGGAATTACCTTCTTTTCACCTTCTATGTCAATAGCATCTAGATTATCAAGTTGGTAACACTAGAAATTAGGATTATGGAGGAGGTTTTGGAGCTAAGTTGCATGAAACAGGTACGCCATGGAAATGCAATCCCCCCCCACCGAAAAAAACAAATATTGGTAACGTGGTATTTAAAAAAATACAAATATTTCAAAAAAGAGATTAGTTTTTTTTAAACGCTTTGATATAAATGATCAAGAAATTTAGTGGTTTTAGGAATGATTTTAGGCTTAATCTATTGTTTTAATGTTATTAGGCATTTATGTGCTTGTTGCAGGTCCCACACCTTTTTAAGCACTTTTGTTGACCCAAAACACATGTTGTCCAGGCCAAAATCTGTTGAAAACACGGGCCCACATTTAGGGGTGCATTTCCAAATCACAAAACAGCCCCAAAACATTTCCAGCCATTTTGAAATGAGTTTGAATGTCTCCATCCTAGAAACAGATGGGACGTTTCCTGCAACTTAGTTTTGCAGGATAACACAACTAGATTGCTAGATAAACTCACCCACAGTGCTCAATGTCAACCTAGTGGCCTTGGCTCAATAAGCACTCCACCAATAGCAACACAAGTGAGGAAAGATGATGTGGACTAAGATGAATTCGACTACAAGAAGTCTAAACTCTACTATGAATTGTCTTAATGCCCCGCCCATATGATCAAGTTATCCTTGACAATATGACTATGTACTTGTAAATATGAAGTTTTCCAAATGCATGACACAGTTTGTGCATTATTGTGTTTTCACTGTTCCAGATAGTAGAATAGTCAATCCAGATTCTCAAATTATCATATGATGTGAACATGAGTTGTTGTACTTTGATTGAGAAAAATTATGTTAGATGAGGTGATTTAATGAGAAATTGTGAATCCGGTTTCATTTACATAATGGATTTACCATTTGGGCCATGCATGAAGGAAATGGTTTTTTCTTATATTCTAATGTCATTGGGGAGCTGCAAAGTTATGTTTGAACATCAATCTTAACCAGTTCAAAATCAATATCGGTGGGGGAGTTTGGGCGGGGAGCAGGGAAGGGCAGGGGCGAAGTTGTTTCCTGTCTCAAAACCTTTGGCCACCAATTCTCCTTCTGTTTCCGATTTCTCATTTTCTGTAACATAATGTTTACACACGCACACGCACACACAATAGAGAGAGCTGCATCATAGAAAAAAGGTTGAGGTGAATCTTGGAAGCACTGAAAACACGAGACAATCTAGAATTCCAGGGCTTAAAAAATTAAATGTGTTTGACTACTAAAAGATGGGGCATCAAGGTCAAAAAGTTTGAAAGACTAGATCGTTGAAACTCCACAAAAATATTGTCTACACACAAAGCTTGGATATAAAAGCCCCTTGGCTCATGCACCTCCTATAACCCCTTTCTCTTACTTTTGGTGTTTTTCTCTTGTGACTGGCAACTCTCTTGGGCGCACTTTGTGTAATTTTGTTTTCAACATTTCTGCTTGGCTTTTTCAGTGTATCACTATCTCTTTAGCACTAGACCTATCTCTCTCTAGTGCACTTGTGAGGAGGCTATTTCAAAATTTGGATGAGATTTGGTTTGATTGATGCCTCTGTTGACCCTTATAAATCTCAACATGGTATCAGAGCAAGTGTGAACCTTACTCTCAATTATTTTGGCTGCTCCAAAAACTATTGGCTAGTGGCACATTTGTTACAGTGCAGAATAAGGGCTTTTTTTTATCATCTCTAGGGCTTTTCTCGAGGTTCTAGAAATATAAACCCTAATCTATGGTTGTGCCTTTCTTCTAGGATTCTCTTTGGTACTTTTCACCATTCTTTAATTGGTGTTCTTTCTTTCTTTTCACCTTTCTTTAACTTTTAAGGCCAGCACCTTCATTCCTAGGGTTACCCAAGGGTTTTGTACCATTTATATCTATAAGGGCGAATTTCTATTGTCTTCATTCAAAAGGAACCTTCATCTTGCTATTGTTGAGCCTATGGATTCAAAGTTGTTTCCCCATTTAAATGGGGCCAACTATCATTCTTGGGTAGATCAAATCACTACCTTACTTTGAAGCAAAGATCTATGGATGTACTTGGAGAGGCCACCTCTTGATGAATATGAGGATAATTATGACATCATATGTTTGAAGAAGGACGAAGCTCTTGGATTGATCACACTTTATGTCTAGCGTGATCTCATTCATCATACCAAGGGTAACGAAGGTGTCAAGGAAATCTACGTTACCTTCAAAACTCTCCTTGGAACCATGAATACTACTCAAGTTAACTTACTTGAAACTGCATTCTCCAATCTTAGATTTGTAACTTCAACACGGTCGAGTATATTGTGAGGTTTCAAAACCTGAAGGTCAACATTATTAAAGCAAGAGGAAAAGGAAAATCAGATTCAGAACTTATATTGTTTTGAATAATCTCTCCAACATTCAAAAAAAAATTGTTTCTTTGTCAAGGATCTTGTAACTCCTTTCTCTTAAGGAGGTTTTCTCAAGCCCATCCAACAGTTGTCTCGACCCCTCTTAAATCTGAGTCTGACTGGGGTAAAGGCAAACACTGGAAATCCTCCAAGAAGAAAAGAGTCATATAGGGCCATTATCCTAAGGAGGGCCATTCCTTCAAGTCTTTCCTTGCTTGTCTTCAAATAATTGAAGAGCTTGCAAGATCTATAAGCGCCAAAGACCTTTTTGGATCTTCTCATAGTGCACATTTGGCAATAAACTCTACACTGTATTACTCTTCTTCTCAACAAGAGCGGATTATTGATTCTGGAGATCAACACATGACCAAACATGAACACTTTCTCTTTAATTATAGACAGTGTGGATTATTAATTTTGGAGCTTGACACATGACCAAACAAGAACAGTTTCCCTTTAATTATAGACAGTGGTACAATGGAGAGAGTGGTGGTTAATGGTGACAATTCAGTCATAAAGGTTGCAGGCTATAGTGATTTCATCATTGATTTAGCTATGTTTGGAGATGTTCTTCATGTTCCAAGAGTTGGACAAAATCGTCTCTCTCTACCACATTTCACATACCAATAAAAAGGTGGAATTGTAGCTGAATTGATGGATTCTAAATGATACTAATAATGATTTCAAAGTGGTTGCCTCCAAATATTGTAACGAATCCAATCATGTGTACACTTTGGTAAAGACTCCTTCCTCACAAAGAAAAGACGTTTGTTGCTATGGTGGCCAAAACCAATGACATTAGTATGCTATGGCACTAATGTCTCGATCATATCAACTTTGATTCTTTGCGACATACGAGTCGTCTTCTTGTCGATGATGACCTTCCATAGGCTGAACCGCCCAATGGTGCTTGTGAAGGGTGTGTAATGGGGAAACATCATCAAGAGTCATAACTAAGGACAAAGTGAGGCGAGCTTCTGAACCTCTTGCACTAATTCATACTAATATATGTGGGTCTATGGCTACATCTTCTATTGGGGGAGCTAAGTACTTCCTCACCTTCATCGATGATTTTTTCCGACTTTCTTTTGGTATATTCAAAATTAGATCTAAGGATGAGGTGTTTGGAAAGTTCCAAGAATAAAATCTATTATGGAAAATCAAACCAACAGGAGGATCAAGTGTCTCAAGACTGATGGTAGAGATGAATATATTAGCAATGCTTCCCAATCATTTCTCATCTCTCAAGGCATCTCTTGGCAAAGAATTGTTCCCTACACTCCACAGTGAAATGCAGTAGCAGAAAGGGCTATCATGGAATGGAGATGGCTCATTACATGCTTCATTCCAAGAAAATAAAGCTTTCATTCTGGGGAGAGGCGGTTGTTTCTGCATCTGATATCCTCAATAGAACACCTATTCCTGATATCACATGTATGATCCTTATGGGAAATGGTATAGCAACAAAACTTCTCTTTTGCATTTCACAATTTTCAAGGATACACCACTCACAAAGTGCTTGAATATAAGATCATGCTGCTTCTCATCACCATGCAAGTCCTCTTCTAGATGATTCTTGTCGTGTTTTTATAGATCCTTCTCCTTCAAAGTATGATATTGGTCTTGTCCTTACTTCAATGAGTAGTCTCCCAAGTACAGACTCATATGGATGATGTGGACCCTATTGATGACTCATCCAATCTTCCTACTATAGATGTCTCTTTATCTTTTTAGGACACTCCTATCAACGGCTCATCAGTCCTCATGTTGCAGATGGCAATGCTCTTGTAATGGCCCATCTAGTCCTCGTGTTGCAAATGAAGATGCTCTTGTAGTGGCTCATCCAGTCCTCATTTTAGTTTTACTCCATTATTCAGTGATGAGGATGACACCTTGCATGATTCACTTGCACCAGTTACTCTACCTCAATTAGGCCAGGGCCAACCTATATCTAAGTGGGCTATCTCTACTTTTGGAGATGCAATAGAATTTCTTATTGGCCCATCTATGTGCTATTAGGAGGAATCTCCTCAACCCTGGGCCCCTCTTGCTTATAGATTGATCATTGTTTTCAGGACGGATCTAATACAATGAAGTTTTTTGTTGGCCCATTTGAGACCATTATATACTTGTAATTATGGCTAAGGCCATATTGTATTTCATTTATTGTATACTAAGTTTGTGGTAATGGCTGACCTAATCAAACTTTATATGAAGGCTTAATTGTTGATGTTTTTGTAGCATCAGGAGGTATTCCCACATGACCGTAGGTGTCAGGCATGTGGGAGCAATTCTTGACAATCACATTGCGATTTTTCCTTGAGAAAATCCTTTGTGTGAAGTGTGGGGCTTTGTGGGTTTCTGTTGGGGCTTCACACCCACATGTGTGAATAAACAAATCTAATATAATGATGAGTGTGGTTTAGGGGCTTCTTCCATGCCCTTTTGAGTCATATAAAGGGAGATCATGTGAGAAGGTGAAACATGAGTGTGAGAGTGATTTTCATTCTTGGAGAGAATGTTGTGGTGACCTCAACCAGCTATGGAGACGGGCAGAGTAGGCCTCAGTTCTGCAGATTTTCTTGTTTTGGGCATGTAGCTTGGAGAGGAGGGCCGAATAGGGCGTAGAACCAGCCAAATAGAGGAAGGAGAGGCTCGGCCTGCTAGTTCTGAGGTTTGGCCTGCAGGAAGAACCTAGCCACAGGTCTGTGGGACAGGTCCTGAGGGCAGCCACTGTGTTTTGGAGGCTCGACCTAGTGGAAAAAGGCAGCAACAGGGTCTTGGGACTGTTCTGAAGGCTCAGCATGCTAGGAAAGGCTAGCCACAGGTCTATGGGGCTGTCTCTGAGGGGGGCGCAGGTCTACTTAGCAGTGTTAGAGGTTGTTACAGGTTGTGCAGCCTAGCCGCAGACTTGAGGGCTGGTACAGCAACCTAGCCACTGATTTGAGGATTGAAATAGCAAGTTCTGGTGGGCTAGAACTTTTACAGCCAGTTTTAGGACAGCCATTGAAAGCTGTTACAGCCAGCCTAGGTGAGCAGAATTGGACACAGAAACCAAGGAGGGCTTCTGCAGTGATTTTGTAAGTGTTTTTGGCATTTTCTATTGTGTAAGAAAAGGGCCATTTTCCCTGGAACGAGAGCCCGTTGTTCTGAGGCTCAATTGAATAATGAACAAGTGATTTGGGCATTAATTTCTTGTGTACTGTGTATGATCTAATTGGAGGTGTTTTATTTCCGTTGTGCTAAGTTGTTAGACATCTCAGTGTGTTTATATTCACGGTTCAGACTGTGTGATTTCTGTGTATACTGTTGAGAACCTAGACCAGACCTGAGGTGTGTTCAAAATCTAACATTAATAACCCTCTTGGGGTGTGTGACCTTGTTATGTGGGCCCATAACCCCCTCTGGAAGAAATGCCTCACTTGAGTTGTGTGTAAATACACAACTCCAGCTCTTATTTGCATTATCCCATCATGTGTTCTTCATTTGAAATACTAAGTGCCGTAAGCCTAAGGGCACTTAATTTTGGCATTTTTCTCTTGTGATTGACATTTTTCTCTTGGGCACATTCGTGAATCTATGTTTTTAGCACTTGTGCTTGGCTTTTGCACTCTCTCTAGCACACTACACCTTTCCCTCTCTGGTGCACTTGTGAGGAGGCTGCTTGAAACTTTGGGGGAAATCAATACAAGCTTTAACATTTTAGGATGCTTTGTTATCGTCATTGTGTTTGTTGTGATACAATTAAAAGTTTACAAAAGCAAAACCTATAATGCATATTAATATATATTGCTATACTACCCTTGGTTCTAGGAACAAGGTGTTAATAAAATTTGGGTTTCAGCTAAAGTGTACTAAGATGGGTCCAAATTTCAATGTATGGCTAGAGGTTATCCTAAGTGGAGTCTATATAATACATAAAAATGAATATCAAAGCTATGCTTCAAGTTTCAACTAATATATTGTCAATCTTTATTCACGACTGTATCATTCAGAGCCTCTTGAATAACAGATGCCTTATGTCTCATAAGATCATTACAACTTACAAGTAGCAACCATGTAAGAGGAAGCAAGAAATCACAAAAATGTCTTCATCTAAAGAATAACGAAAAAACTATTACACTTTGGATTCTGGAATCAAGCTGATGATTGTAATAATTACTTCATTTGAAAATAAACAAGTAAAGGAGATTGGTGAACATTTTATTTAAAACTCATTGACTAAAATGTCCTTAACCTTTGCAATATTTATAGATTTGATGAAAATAATGAAATGTATTGGAAATTCAACTTTTGTTTTGGTTAAGACTTTCATTATTAGGGGTGCCCAAACAAACCTAGGATGCATGGGACATTTCTTGATCATTCATGAGACATCTAAGGAACTTCCATCACAATAAGGCCCCAACATCCCCACATTAAGATAGTTTACACTCTAAGAATTAAGGAGAATACCTTGAATTAGTAGTAAATACCTAAATTGCATAGAAACAAATAAAAAAGCAAGCAGGAACTAATACCACAAATTTTCAAAAAAGACCAAACATAATAACAGCAAGGACATGACAACTACACA
Source organism: Picea engelmannii (assembly GCA_009831015.1). Lineage (NCBI taxonomy): Eukaryota > Viridiplantae > Streptophyta > Pinopsida > Pinales > Pinaceae > Picea > Picea engelmannii. Next base: position 200,767 of record ML780725.1, read on the forward strand.
CATATATGCAAAAAAAACATGAGACATAAAGATTCAAATTACAATTCATCAATTAGAAGCCTAAAAGAGAGTTATCATTGTATGTCATCGTCACTACTATCTAGTATCATACTATGTAAACTTGTAGAATGTAAACATACATTAATCGAGAATAGCATTGAAGACACTAAAGTCTAAACACTAACAATAGGGAACTAGCATGGAAAACAACATCAGGAAAATAGCATGGGAAACACTAGCAATCAATGACAGAGAATGGATGGTTCATGCCACATGGAACTCATACTTGCAAAAAAAGTTTGAGATTCAAGAACAAAGATTCAAAACTGGAGAGCAACCCTAAACCCTTAACAAAGTCCAACTTCTCTAGCGATGCCCCAGTCAGCCACAAACACTTAAGAGTCAAGTAATGAACCCTCAAGCAAACAACCACCAATGTAAACATACATTAATCGAGAAATAGCATTGAAGACACTAAAGTCTAAACATTAACAATAGGGAACTAGCATGGAAAACAACATTAGGAAAATAGCATGGGAAACACTAGCAATCAATGACAATGAGAATGGATGGTTCATGCCACATGGAACTCATACTTGCAAAAAAAGTTTGAGATTCAGGAACAAAGATTCAAAACTGGAGAGCAACCCTAAACCCTTAACAAAGACCAACTTCTCTAGCGATGCCCCAGTCAGCCACAAACCCTTAAGAGTCAAGTAATGATCCCTCAAGCAAACAACCACCCAACTCCAACTTTCCTCCATGACAAGAATAAAACTCGTAATGTATTGAATGTTGATGTGCTTAAGGGAGGCCCAAGATGTTTTACTTATAAGTTGTGAGGCTCCCTTTTATAGTTAGGAATGTTGAACTTGATTTTAAGGTTTTATTTTGGGCATTAATATGTATATTCATCTTTTTTCGAACAAAAATATGGACCATGTTGCTAAAACAAAAAAACATTTCAGAATTCATAAACAAAACAAAAAAAAATATTCTTCATAAGGTGTCGAGTTCTCATTTCCAGCATGTGATACTTCATTTTCAAAAAGTGCATACAACCTTGAAATATTTCAAACGTGTATCCCCTTTGTATCCAACACTAAAACGCTAAACAATGTTTCAAGTTTCCTTGCCAAAGGTTTCCAATAACACGAGCAAATACTTGCAACTTTACAAAAGTGAAAATTATACGATGATTAGAGTCAATGTTCCACTCTAGAGAAGACAGTAAATTACTTCGGAGAATGCAGAATTACATTCATGTAAGTCACAAAAACAAAAACTGTCTAGTGATAGCATACTCGAAACAATTTATGAGCTTTTTTGAGAACAATTCCAACATAGGACCTATTTGACAAAAAGTCTTTTGTTTGAAAAATATGACTCATGATATATTATGGAAGTGAAAGACAATAGATTTCCTTACCTTCATTTAGTAGAAAATGAAGCAATGGTTGGTTGATTGGAATTGCAATTGTGCACACATATGAAAGAAAACAAGCATGAACTAGAGCAACAAAGATATGACATGGATAGAACAAATGTTTGCTATTATCGATTCCAAGCAAATGATAACATATACAAAGAAACTTCTATGAAATAATGTAGTTAAACAAGAAGCTTAAAAAAAAGATATGGATTTCCCTCTCAATTCCTTGTGTTCAATAAATAGGGTATTTCCACGCAAGTCGAACACCTTAAGCAACCACTCACACACACAGATCAAAGATCAGTACACCAGTGTATTACATGGTTAAAACCCTCAAAGAGAAACAGTCCATGGCCCTGGCCAACGCGGCCACTTGAGGCAATATATTAATGCAAAGGAAAAAAAATTTACATGAGTTTCTCACAATCCATCATCATCAAACGACCCACCATGCTCTTTAAATGGAGATCATTGACCAATCGGGTGTTAATCCACGGATCAATATAGCCATTAGAATCGAGGAGAACATGGACCATCGAATCAGTTTAAGTCTAGAACAAATCGTGACTATCGAATTACATAACTACAAATGCAAACTAATGCATGCTAAGGAAACACACTTTACCTAAAGACACATTAGACAAAGTTGATTTTAACGAACTTGTAAGTGTCTAAATATCCTAACCCCTCGTAGAAATAGTTTATAGTTCATTACTTCAATAAAAGTGTCTAGTGTTAGTTTCAACGTATTTATGGAAAGAGAAATTTGGGCAAGTATAAAAGAGGCACTTTACCAGTTTACGTTTGAGTGTGATTTTATATGCAAAATTATTTCAATCATAGGTTTCTTTTGTAAATTATAACCATAGATCACATCTATGGTACCTACTACTTATTCTTTAACAATCCATATTGTTATAGCTAGGTGAACAAATTAATCAAGTTCAAAATAAGTTCAAAAGTAAGCATCAAAAGTCGAGCAATTTCTAGCTATTCTTTAATATAGTATCTATGCCAATGATACCAAGATAAAATTAATTATTACTATTAACACATGAGGAAAAGTCGAGCAATCAATGGCCAAGAGAGTCAAATTGTATGTCTATGGACTAGCCTTTTATGCTCACCATCTGTGGTTATTGTATGGTTGAGGAGGCTCTATGCAAAAATATCAATGGATGAGGCAAATCTTATAGTAACAAGATTCTTGTTTGAGCAAAGCATTCTAGATTTAACCTTTTAGACCACTCAATCTAATCCAAAATGTACAAAATGCATATTGAAGATGGCATGCATAAGTCATGAGTAATAAGGATCAACTCGAGGATATAAAGTGTCTTCGAAGGGGCTTAATATTTGTTACTAGTGACAAAGTATGTTGTGAGAAATGTGACTAACCTTTGATATCATCTAAGTTAATATCTCCCCAAGATCATTAAGGGGAATTAAACCCTACCTACTCTATGCCAATAGTAAGTGAGGATGATGCCACCTCTTAAGACAACTTCCACGACTCCCACCTTGAAGCTCAATAAATCCAAAGCAAGGATGTCATCTTTTTGTCATTCAATGGTCTAATCAGCAAATTCAAGACTACAAGTGCCTTGAATTATGACATTTATTAGTGGGATGATAAAAGAATGTTAGAGAAATAGAACTCAAATTTCTCCCATGTGGCTACATTCTAGCAATCTTTGTCTCTGCAAAAGATCACACTCGATTTTACAAGAATGGTTCCTTAAGCACACAGGCCTTTTCATCAAATGGGAGGATTGTTTTGATCCAACTACAGAGACACCTTCAAAGGTCCCCATTTGGATTTTTGTTTATTTAAACTTTCTCATGAATATTGGAATGGATATGTTTTGCAAAAGATTCATAATTTATTGTGACCATTTATTTGCATTGCCAAGGCATCATGGAAAAATGCCTTGTAATGTGCTAGGGTTTGCATTAACTTGGATCTAGAGAAACCTCTCTCAAAAAAAAAAAATCCTAGTGTGATGAGATGGGTACAACAATTGTATTATAAATGCTTGCCTTTTTGTTACTAATTATACCATGCATACAATCATCTTATCAAGAACAACCCTCATAAAAATGAGGTATGATCAAATGAGAAAAGTTTTGTAAAGCTGAAAAATATAGGGAAAATCACATCTTCAATGAAACAAAATGTTTACATGTTCTAGGTGCCAAAATTTCCAATAGGAGCAATGTTACAAATATCATTTTAGGGAATATATAGTCGAGGGTCTCGAAAGAAACTTATTGGAAATGTCAAAGAAAATATTATAAAATATTGCCAAACCTAAAAATCTTGGAAATTTTCAAAAAAATTGACAACCTTAAAAATTTGGTAAAATTGGGAAAAATTGAAGATAATTGCGACATTGATCAACAAAAGGAACCTTAGGAAAGCTCATCATGTTAGGGAAGGATGGAAGGAGGCAAATGCTTCACTTTTCAAAAGGATCAAGCTATCAACACCCAAGTGCTTTCCTCCCCCAACTCTAGCAAAAAAATTTAAAAAAATTGTGGAAAGCATTAACTAACCTTGAACTGCAAAAAGGATTTCTCTTGACCTCAACAAGGAACTTGGTAAGGATAGGAATACTAAAAAGGAATTGAAAAACTCACCAACCAAAGCACCACATAACTCCCCCAAGGTACCTCCAATAAAGCAAGACTTATTGGAGAATAATTGCCAATCATCCCCTTTGCAAGCAAGAACAAGCTCCCCAACACTCCAAAGCCCTATCAAAGAGCTACAAAAGTGAGATATTACCTTGGAAAATAAGATTTTATCAGCATTGGTAGTAAGAAATCACTCACCCTTGGCTTCATCTAGAAGCCCAAATTCTGACTACTTGGGACAATGGCAAGAACAAGAGATCCTTCTCTTTTGGTTCCACCAAGAAGCCTTATCACTAGCTATTTGGGTCAAACAAAAGAAGAAGGAACCAATGAAACTAAAATTATATGAGCACTTTAAGAGACTCGAAAGAAGATGAATTTCAAGGAAATACCTAAGGCTAATGCAAGTAGAAAATATTAAATAGCCATTGGATAGATGTCAACAATATAGAAGAAGGCTTCCAAAATCAATCAAAAATAGAAGTGCAAATGTTACTAAATTGAAGAATCCAGCTTCAAATTATAAATTTCTTGAAGATGGGAGGGGTTAAACCTAAGTTGCACGAAACTTGGAAATGAGTACAAATTGGTGTCAAGGTTCCACGTTAAGTGTGTTATGAATTGATGGGAAACTCTAAAGAATATTTTTACAAAATATCAAGTATAGCAACCTTGGGACACCGATGAAGTTTCTTAAAGAAATTGGACAAGGCTTTCTCCTCAACAACCACACCAATGACTTGTGTGAACCACAACAATAAACAACTTCATTGTTTCCTCATCAAATGTAAGGATGACTATCTCAACAAAGTCTCATATAGCAACAGAATCCAATTCTAAATCTGACAATCTGGCTACAACATGAGACAAGACAAAGGAAAAAGCCACAGGAACTCCAAAAAAGGTTTTGAGGGCCAATTTAACCATTTCCAAAATACATCTATGGGAGGCCAAAAGACCACACGCTTCTTTAGGGGGTCAAATGATATGTTAGGGGGTCTTTTCCTAGTGCCAAGGCCACTCATGTATTTGCTTAATATTATGTATAGCAAGTGACATAATCACACAATATGGTATATGATGCCTAAATCTAGCGTAACTACCTCATGACTAGCTTTCTTGAAGACATAGGTGTTAGTAGTTAGGGTATGGAATGAACTTGGTATATAAGCATTAGATACTTGTGTGATAGAATTTAACAATTCTTACTTTAATATTGAGAATGAAACACTATTCATATTGATTTTCCAATGTTCTTGGGGACATAACTCTAAGAAGGTTTAGTACCATATGAAAATGAATGCAAGTTACTTCTTTTTTGTTTTTATTGTGTTCATAATTGTTCCCATGAGTTTAATTGTTGATTTATAAATAGTTTAGACTAGTTTTAATGATTATTCAGTCTGTTGGCTACTCTATACCCATGAATAATCTTAATGTAAACAATTGGCCTAAAGAAAAGATATTCTTATGGCTGGCCACCCCAAAAAAAGAAATATATGCACTCAAGATCAACTTTCCTGGGGAAAATTCAAAGGCCCCTCTCAAATTTCAATGCCCCTTCGTAAAGATAATGAAGACATCATTGATCATCTCTTTGCTGAACTACAATTACCCCTGAATAATCCAGAGTTATTTCATGCAGAAATTTGAAATCTATTGGAACTTTCCTGTTTCTTTTCTTAATTTCCTTCAGAGCTGGCATATGGCACGACAATCCTCAAAGCCTAAAGCAATCTGGAAAATGTTTCCAGCCATGAACACTTAGCAAATTAGCCTAGAAAGAAGAGAGGGATCTTTAGAGAGCAGTTTGTAATACCCCAAGGACGAGCCCCAGCTGTATTATGAATTGTAAACATGTTTTGTAGGCTGGTGAGCCGAGCAATTATAAGTTGGTAGGCTTATGTGTTAGTAGGTTGGAGAGCCTAGATACTTAAGGCCATGAGCCTGATTTTGTATATGTAATTATGCAGATCATTAATAAAATATAAACATTATAAACATCGTTGCATGTAGACCGACCACGAAGAAAGAGTGATGGGGGACTAAGCTTCCACAAGGTTGGGTAAGGGAGGAGGCTAAGTGTTTGGGCCTAGGGGCTAAGCTAGGGGGCTTACCTCTAAAGGGAATAATAATTTATTATTATTTCCTAAAAGGCTAAGGTGGACAATTGACCAAGTGTTGTCCTAAGTTCCTGGAAAATGAATGTATGCTAAGTGAAGTGCATGCAACTCCAGGAAGACAAGTGTCGACCTGGGCACATGCAGTTAAAGCTGAAGAGTCGACTCGTGTTGGGGGTTCGCTGGCCATTTGGAATCTGTCGTTTGACCTGTTTGGGGGTTCGCTGGCCATTTGGAATCTGTCGTTTGACCTGTTTGGGGGTTCGCTGGCCATTCTTCGTGGGGATTCGCTTGCCATTTTCCATCCTTCGTCTGAACCCGTTTTGCCTCTGCATTGGACCTCTGCATAACCACGCATTTTGAAAACCAGAACCGGGATGCTAACCTGTTTATTTCCGTGAACCCAGCCTATCTGCTTTTGCAAAACCGTGTTCGTACCTTAACCGTTTTGGGTTGTTGCCTTCTGTTTTTCCTGAACTATATTGACCCATATTGACCCGTTATTGTTGCCCTCATCTTGTTGGATCTGAGTTGAAGATTGACTGAAGAAGCAGGTTGTCAGGTCTGTGGGCAACTTTCTCTCCAGGTGAAAGAAGTGGTTGTGGATCGAAGAAGCGGGTTGTCAGGCCTGTGAGCAACTCTCTCCAGGTGAGAGACTGTGCTAAGGAGGTGAGTTCTCCTAGAGGGAGTCCCGTAGCTGCTATAGAGTTCTGAGAATTCCGGTCCGACATGTTGCTAAAGCCCAAGGCAAGGGAGGTGAAGCATCCGATGCACTGTGTGGCAGTGAAGGTGTATACTCCTGGGGTGGGACAGGCATGTGGGGAATGAGAGTCTGTGAGCAGTGGGCGTAAGTGGCTCCTGGGAGCGAATCCTTCCTCTGAAACTATGTGATTTCCTTGTTGACCTTGTCTAGCCTAGGAATCCCTTGCCCGATGGAGTTTAGTCCCAGCTCGGGGGTGACCTACTGTTGAGAGTGATGAGCAGCGTGGTCTAAGGCTGGGAGGTTCATGGAAGGTCTGCACGCAGTTGGTGGATTTTACTCCAGTTAAAAGATAAGTATCATTATGTGCTTATTTATATATGTTATGCATGTCTGTGATACTTGAATGTATCATGTATTTCGTTGCATGTATGAATTGTTGTTAATTCTATTTGAGTCTATATGGTAGCAGCAACTCTGTGATAATTGTTTTAAATTCGTTAAATATGCACGTTATATATATATATATATATATATGTATGTATGTTCCATAGTAGCATGGCTTGGCCTGTTGATGGTCGGGTATGTTACAAATTGGTATTAGGGCTAGTCTGTTGAAGGACAAGGTGTTTTGGTAGCGTTGCCCGACCTGTTGGTGGTCGGGGATGTTACACAGTCTTTTCCTCAGGAAAGACTAGTAGCAAAAGTAAAAGCATTTGTTGTTGAAACAGTTAAAGCCAACATGAAAGAACCCCTCAGCAAAGGAAATGTCTAATCTGAATTCTGGGCAATTCAATGCTTCCATCCGTGATAATGGGGGAAAGTGAAATGTAGAAAGAGAGCAAAGGGAAAGTGGACCCACACTTAAGGAATATAGACAAGTTGAACTCCAATGGTTCTTCCAAAGGACAATCCAGGCAATGTTGGAGGAGATGGACTGCTAAGAGGCAACAAAAGAAGAGTTTACTTCTGTTCTATAGATTTAGGGAAAAACTCCATTGTGTAGTTGACTAGATGAAGCAGAAATAACGATCAATAGGTTCAAGCTGGCCCTTGAAAGAGGTTTTACCAACCTGAAAGTGAATGGGGACTTGACAATCATCATCATAGCGTTAAAGAGATTTTTCCATGTCGATGGTGAAATGGCCTCATTGAACTTTGAAGTTGTCAAAATGAAGCATAGATGCACACCAACAAAATTTACTCATTGCTCATGCTAAAAGAACGAGGCAGCTGGTTGGCAAATAAGCGGGTGGGCTTACTGGAAATGGAAGGAATGTACATACTACTTGTTTAGGATGCGAGCCTAATGTAGGGATCAGGGACTATTATTAATGAGGACAAACCGAATCATTCCAATGATTATGCATCCCCTATAAATTCTAAATGTATATTTAAAGAGGGCCTCTCCATGTTTTTGTTCATCGTGAGAATAGCAGTGATTGACACAATTCCCTGATTAATGCTAGAAGCGTGTGGGGTGACTCTCCTTGGAAAGGAGGTAATATGGTCAGCGAGTCTCTTATTCTGCCACTCAGGCTGTCATGAAATGTTCTATCTTCGTATTTTTCATCTCAGTATATCCATACCGAGTTATTCTGCTCATCTTAGAGAAATGGCAGACTACGTTTTGTTTGAAGACTACAAGGTGTTTCAGGAAATGTTGGAGCAAAAGAGGAGAGGAGAATGCAAAGGGAGCTCCACTCCACTTAGAAGCAACTGCATGAGAGCGATGTACACTTCTAAAGCAGCATAACCTTCTGCCTCCCAGAAAGCAGATCACGTGCAAGCAAATGTGGTTAGAGCTAATTTCAAGAGATGTCTCAGAGAGAGGATTCAGAACGCTGTCATAAGGGATTGGATTGCTAACTGCATTTTCAAAGGCAGAGCATTCAATAAATGTTTAAATAGAAAGAGCTGCAAAAGGGAGAGGGTTAGATGAATTAATGCATGATTTAAATTCAGCCAGAACCTGTAGGAATGTGCATACAGCAGCAAAGGAATTATTACCTGAACTGCCAAAGTTCAACGGACAAACCTTTCACCTTACACAGTGACATCTTAAAATCCAAAACAGAGGTTCTGGGTAAAACGGAAGAACTTTTGGAGGGCTATTTGAGGTGCTAGGAGGGCACACATATGCAATTATGCAACGTGAGGATCAGAGAGAGCAAGCTATTTTCTGTGGTACAGCATCAGCAAATTTTAATGGAAGCTCCAGGCATTCATACTCTGAAGAGCCCAACCAGAAACCTTGTCTAGAAAAGCATCTGATAAGTGATTTTGCTAGCCTCGGAAGCCCCTTGCAGGCTTGCTTTTGGTTTTCGGCTCAAATTACTGAGCTTCTTTATCAGTAGTCATATTGTTTACTTGGCAAAGCTTATAGCCAGTAAGGTTATAAATTTGTATTCTCTCTTGGGATTGGTCATGTAGGAGATAATTTCTTTTGGTTTAGCTTTGGAAAATACAAAACGCAATGAGCTCCAGTGAGGACTCACAATTTACAAACAAAGGAATTTCATAATATATTTTGATGAAGCTAATATAAACCTTTATCTTTAACAATCAATATCAATATACATAAATATGTGTATCTTCTATTTCCAGGAGTTATCCACACCAAAAGTGATAGGATTTTACTCACAAGTGAAATCCAATTTGGTGCACAAAGTTGTAAGTTTCCTGAGCTGTAGAAATCTTCATTTTATCCTGACAATACTTTTAAAGAGATGGACATCACCAAGATTTTTAGCTAGATCTTACGAAGGGCGTCACCAATAACTTGAGATCTATAAAATCAAGAGAAAACCAAAATACTGAAGGTCAGACCTTCTGCTATCCATTCAAAGCGACTTACTCCAGGATTCATTGGTAACGATTTTCAGCAGCATTGGTATTGGTAAGGATTCAGCATGCTGGATTGTAAGGTCAGATCTGAACTCAAAGCCATTCAAAAGGATAAGGAAACTCCTTCCTTGCTTAGGGATGGGTCACTTCTGTCCATAGTCCATGGCCATGGCATGATTCAATCTTCACGGTCCAGGGTCCACTAAGGATTGGGATTGGATTTTGGGATTGAATTGGTGTTTTAAGGTGGTCCAGTCCATTCTAATTGCACTAGGGAATAAGAATCAAAATCAGTGAGAGTTTTTAAATTGCTTTCAAAACAATGACTCATGCAGCAAACAAATACCTGTAAGGATTGGATCTAACTGAAATCTAATTAACTTGATTCAGTACGCATTAACCAAGATATCCCTATTTGAAATAGTTTAGGTAAAAAACAGAGATTAGGATACTTGAAACAGGGATACACAATTTTTTCCAAACGGGAACAATTATCAAACAGACTGTTCTCAAAACTGCAATAAATAGGTATACAAATAAGATTAGTATTTTTCTAAATATGGGAAAAACTTATCTAAAAAATTGAACCAAAGCCATGAATATCTTAGACAACAGATTATTGCTTCTGTAAATGACAAACTATGATGGACAATTCCAAAATTTTATCTTCAATCATCGCCAAATTAACACAATGTTAGACAGCAGACCGACATTTTTATAAGACAGCATGAACTCAGGTAGACAATAACGCTTCACTGTTTATGAACATTCAGAAGTTTGAACTATGTTCTGATGAAGTTAATACAAGCCTTTATCTTTACCTATCAAAAATATTCTTCGCCACTCCATGCACCCATCAAATTGGTAAATCTTCTCTACAAGTTCCAGGAGTTATACACAGCAAAAGAGATAGCACTATATGGGCAGAATCACAAGAAAAATCCATGTGCATGCACAAATACTTGTAAACTTCAAGTTGAAGAAATCTTCATCTTATCCAAACAATACTCAAAGAGATTGTCATCATCATGAATTTTTGGTTAGAACTTAAAAGCTATAACGAAAATCAAAATCAGTGAATTTTTAAATTGCTTTCAAAATAGCAATTTGTGCAACAAAAAAATGCTTGTGAGGGGTAGCATTTGGCTGAAGTCTAATTTAATTGATTTCAGTTACATCACCAAAGATATCCCTATTTGAAATAGTTTTTGGCAAACACAAAGGTTAGGATACTTGAAAAGGAGAAACATAAAAAAAGTGCAAAAATTACCAAAATGTTTCTCAAAAGTTAAAGCGGCCATAAACAGGGTAACAAATAAGATTAGGATTTTCTAGATGTGTGGGGAATATTTATAATTTTATATATAAAGTTGAATCAAAGACATGAAGATGTTAGACAACAGACTATCACATCTGTAAATGACCAGAACTCTGATGGACAATTCCAAAATTTTCTCTTCAATGATCACCAAATTAACACAATGACATACAGCAGACTAATACTTGTGGTAGGCAGCCAGTACAGGTAGACAGTAAAGATATGTCAATACCAGGGAATTGCAAATTAATAAAATAGCGGACAAAAAGTTGATACAGGGCAATCAAAATGTTAACGAGGCTGCAATAAAACATGGGTGAATTAATTCATGTTTCATGGTTAAGATATGATTTTAGTTATGCAATATGGCATATAGATAAATACAAGATAGAGTTGTAATGGATAGACACAAGTGGTAAAGACTTATATCATATGTCAATTGGGTCTGGCTAGGGTGGTTGACAGGAGAAATTGCTATCCTCCCCACCTGGTTTCAAATCCCGCTTGTGACATGTTCACTCTATGAGCCAATTGTTGATTGAGGCTATTAGTGAGTCATGAAGAATATTTCACTTTCCCTTACAGGCTAGAGGGTGGGATGAGAGGTTACATGTTAAAAAAAGCTTATATCATAATGTCATGCCACCCCTCTCTCTTTAGACTTATACAGGGATTAAGACAGACAAGGAAAAAAGTGTTCCAATTAGGCACCGAAAACCAAGTAAAATAAATTAAACAAACTGATGTCCAACAATCAATGTACAAATAGTACAGATATGTACATACCATGGAAGTGCAAATTAATGAACTAATGGACAAAAAGTTGATACAGGACAATCAAAATGTTTATGAGGCTGCAATAAAACATGGGTGAATTAATTCATGTTTCATGGTTAAGATATGATTAGTTATACATTACAGCATAGAGATAGATACAAGATAGAGTTGTAATTGTTAAAATTAGTGCAGCTGCAAGAGCCATTCTCTTGGAGGATGGCATAAGACCCTAGCTGTGGACTAGGACCCCCAGCACACTCCTGGGGTTTCTTGGTGTGAGACCAAGCAGTGAGAGCCATGGCAAAAGACCCTTGTGAGGGCCCCCAGTAGATGATTGGGGTTCTTGGTCTAGAACCAAGCAGTAAGACCCTAGAAGTGTTCTAGGGCCCCTGGATGTGTTTCAGGGAATCCCTGCCCGGTGCTTGGATTGATCCTTGGATGTGTTCCTCGGTGGTTGATATAAGTCCCTAGATGTGTCTAGGGCCCCTGGATGTGTTCCAACTTCCAGGGAACCCTTGCTTAATGCATGGGTTGATCCTTGGTCTTGTACCTTGCTGGATAAGCCCCTATATGTGTTCTAGGGCCCCCAAATGTGTTCTGGGGCAACCTGGTCTTGGACCAGGTAGATCTTGGTGAAATACCAAGAAGTGTTGATGTGTGATTCTCTTCCTCTCTCCCGGGATGGTCCATGAGACCTAGGAGTGCCTATGAAGATGGACATGACCACATTGTTGATGTACCCTCTTATGTAGTGATGATAAGTTTATAGGTCATCATGAGACTTATGCGGGCATGTTTTGCCAATATGGACTCCCCCCTTGACTTTATCTTAACAGGTACCCCCTTGTTGTTTTGCTTTCCCTCTTGGTTTATGTGATTGGCTTTTATTATATGTGATTGGGGTTTATTTTATGTGGTTGGGGTTTTATATGTCATTAGGGTTTTTAATTAATATTAATTGACATATTAATTAAATGTCAATATTTAATTGTAATCCTAATTAACCTAACCCCTCTCCCTAACTATAAATAAGACCCTACCCTATTGCATTTCTACCGACACTCATATTCACTCCTCTCTCTCTCCTTGCTGCGGCTACCTCAGTGACTATTCTCCCTTATTGGTGCGGCCTCTCCTTTTGTTATCAGTTTCAGATCTCAGTTTTTTTTGTGTTGGCTGGAAGCTTCTTCATTTGGATCTGTTGATGGTTGATGGCTGGATCTGTTTTTCTAGAGCAACCGGACCTGTCTTCTAGCACAGAAGTGTCCTCTCTAGCTGCTGGATCTCCCTCTAAGGCCACGGACCTGTGTACAGGTGCCGCGGCCTCCATCTGGGCTCTCTCCTTTGCTGTGTGGAGATTACAGATCCTTCCTCTGGCTGCCGCATGGTATTCTGAGATCCCTGTGGGGATTTCCTTGCTGTCCAGATCTGTGTGGAAGGTTTGCTTACAGTCTTGTTGTCCAGATCTGGATGGAGGGTTTGCTTACAGTCTTGCTGTTCAGATCTGTATGGAGGGTTTACTTACAATCTTGCTGTCTAGATTTCCTGTGTGAGGGGATTTGCTGTTTGCTTGTGGAGGGCTTGTGGATCTGAGTGCGGCCTATCCATTTGATGTAGCAGTTTCAGATCGGAGTGTTATTTGGTCCTAGTATTGGCTGGGTACTCTACTTGATTGTTTGCCGGTGCAAGAGATGTTCCACTCTTGCTGTCCCCTGTGTTGGAGTGTTTATCCTAGCTGCCTTCATTTCAGTTATGGAGGGTTTACTATTTTGTTATGGAGGGTTTGCTATTTTGCTATGGAGGGTTTGCTGTTTGATATGGAGAGTTTTTGCTTATGGAGTACTTGCTGCAGTTGTCTTGTGATGGTCTATACCCTGGCAAAACTGTCCCTTAGTCCTTATGACAGAGATCAAACCCTAGAGGTTTGATCCATGAACCTAAAACTATTTCTGAGCATATCCTAAAGGTTTAAATCCACACATGTGACAGGTACATCTTTAATAGATCAGGAGGTAAGCTTGAGGTTTGCCTTTCCACTCAGAAATTTTGTTAATACTCATAATTTAATTTAGATCTGTTTATTTTTTTTCTCTTATATGCTGATCTAGTGAACAGAAATTGAAAAAGGCTTTATTGTTTCTATTTTTCCCTAATTCTAACAGTAATAGATAGACACAAGTGGTAAAGACTTATATCATATGTCAATTGGGTCTAGCTTGGCTGGTTGACAGGAGAAATTGCTATCCTCACCACCTGGTTTCAAATCCCGTTTGTGACATGATAATTCTTCATGAGCCAATTGTTGATTGAGGCTATTAGTGAGTCGTGAAGAATATTTCTCTTTCCCTTATAGGCTGGAGGGTGGGATGAAAAGTTACATGTTAATAAAAACTTATATCATAATGTCATGCCACCCCTCTCTCTTTGGATTTGTACAAGTAAAAAAGTGATGTCCAACAATCAATGTACTACCCCTTGTGAGAGAATAAACATATTGTCTGCTGAGTAATCAATGCATTGTGCAATAATGAGCTTGTACCCCAAACGGTGTCTATCTTGAGTTCCAAATATAAGCATATTGAATAAATGTGGATGGTAAATGTGGATGGTGAACTATAATCTGTGTGTTAAAGGACTAAATTTATGCTCTTTCTCAATCTGTAACCAAGGGCACAATGCAAAGCAAAGTTTTGTTCCTTGCAAAATGAGCACAATGTAGTGTTGCAAAATCATGTAGCTCGGCAAGTGTCTCAAAATTTAAAATTGGGAAAATTTGAGCTAAAAAAAGGGGGAAAACTGACGGACCAAAAAAATCAGCGCTACACGTAGAAGCATGGTTGGGGATGGTTGCAAAATCATGTAGCTCGGCAAGTGTCTCAAAATTTAAAATTGGGAAAATTTGGGCTAAAAAAAGGAGGAAAAATGACGGACCAAAAAAATCAGTGCTACACGTAGAAGCATCCTGCAAGGTTGGGGACGTACTACCCTTGCCCCCCACGCCACTGAAACAGGGAGGGGAAGCACCTGGCAAAGCAATTTGCCACACCCCTCTTTTTGCAAAACTCCACAAAACCCACTCAGAAACATTTCGTTGAGTTGCAGGATGCATTTCACAAAAAGGGGGGCTTCTGGGCTCCCCCTCACAAATAGTGGGACATGTTTCACCCCTTCCTTCAAGAATCTAGAAACATATTTGGAGCAATGGGTTGCTGAAAATCAACATTTTCTGTTGGATATGGTTCACAGGAAACTACAAACAGCAGAGAATCTACATAAACGTGGGATCCAAAGGGCCTTCAAGGTGTGCTTTTCTGTGTTTCTGAGGTTGTCACTCAATGACACCTTTTCTTCAATTGTCCCTTTTCAAAACAGGTTTGGAAGTTCACTTTCAAGGAAATAGTTTTCCCCAGCTCTTGGAATGAAAAGTTCACCTCCTGGCCTAAAAAATTATGCCGGAACATTTCAGAATAAGCCCATCCTTAAAAGAGCCTAGCTGGCAATACCTAAATTTGTATGTTGGAAAATTTGGCTTGCCAGGAACATAGTTATTTTCCAACAAGGCAACATCTCTTCTAGGGCAGCAGCTACCAAAGCTCATGGTCTCTTAATTGAATCAATTCAATTTAACGGAGTGAAAGGCCACAATATGTTGCTTCTGGAGAAAGAAGAAAGGAATTGGCTACAAGATGTTCTATTGGGGAGTGCCTCTCAGCTTAGAATCGTCAACTCAAAACCCAAACAGTGGCAGAATTGGCAAATTCATCTGGAGGTGGAGGAGTTCCAAGGTTGCCAGCTCTCTCATAGAAAATTTTGTATGTTTTTGGTTGGGGCCTTGAAAGGCAATCTTAGGGTGGTAAGTGCAGGGAGGATTGTTTTCGATCTAGAGGGAAATCAAGAAGTAAGTTTTGAATGGGGACTAGGTAAAGCAACAAATAATCAGGCAGAGTTGTTAGCTTTTATATCAAGGGATAAAGATTCTCAACCAAAGGGAGATAAGAGAGCTAATTGCTGTTGGAGATTCTTTGTCCGATGGCAATCTAGCAAGGCTCACTTGGCGAATCCAGGAAGAGGCCAGCTGATTTGCATCCATAGAGTTTTTCCATGTCTTAAGAGAAAGGAATCGTCAAGCTAAGCGTTCGACCAATGAAGCCTTGCACTTGGATTATGGAACACTGAGGATAAAAGGGGGTATCCTTCTCCCTAGTTCCTTAATAAAAAGTTTTAATGAATAATCCAAACTTCGAAATTACAGATACCATCATATAACCAAGCCAACTGGCCCATTGAATTTAAGATGGTAGGATAGAGTTCAAATGGCATCACAACCTCTGTACCAACGCACAATTCATCTTTTATGGAGGAGCAGCTGTCTCAATTTGGTTTTAATGCAACCCCAAGCAAAGGTGGGATAATGGAGCATGTTCTGGGTTTGGGTGGTTGGCTTCTAAGAGGCTTTCCTCAGCTTGGTAGACACCCTCAATGCCTTTCTGGTGTATCTTGATTCTCTCCCCAGTCCATGTTCAGTGAATTCTTGGAGGTGTTTCAGAGCTTTGCTAGCTGAAAAGGTGACTAGCTCTGTCAATTTCACATTTGTTTCTCTGTCTTCTCGGGTTTCAAATTGGTAGTGGAAATGTGGTTCTCAGTGCCAGTATAGGATAATATGGAGAATAGTTTGGAATTGGGGGTTTCTAAGTAGTTTTCTTTGGAGATTGGAATGTCTAGCAACTTGCAAGCCATAACCATCCAGGGCAATGCCCCCTCTGTGAGATCACTGATATTCATCGTGTTGTTCGAAGACAAGAGGCTCTTGTTGCAGATAATAGATTATAGGACCTCTATTTTCACTGCAACAGGAAAAATTCATGGTCCGGAGGAAAATCATAGAAGTGGGCTTGCGATTATTATGGAAACTCTGTTGCAGCAGAAGAGACAGATTGAAAACTTAGAGATTGAGTGCTGTGTTCCCTCAGTCAGCCACCTCCAATTTCAGAATGTCTATTGATTCAGGTGTTGAAGAAAACGATGAATAGTGTGTTCACCAGATGCCCAGAGAAGTGGATGACATGGACTAGAAACCCCAGCCTTCTCCTGTCAAGCAATAGGAAGCTTACAGCAGGAATGCCCTTAATTAACTTCAGGTCTTCTCATGTTTTGTAAAGCTGGCCTTTTTTGAGGTGTCTTTTTCAAGCTTTATACAAGCAGAAAATTTTGGACATCCTCTGCGAACAATAGTATCATCTTTTTTATAGTTATTTTGTAAGATTCTGGACAAATCTTGAACCACAGACTGTGGGACAGTCGTCTTTTTTGTATTATATGCTGACCAGTGAGGCTGCAGCAACTTTCTAATACAAAAATTAACCGTTTTAGTTTTTTTTCTAAAAACAGCATTAAATCACAAATTAGGGTTCGTAAAAGTTATTCAAACATTCAAGTGAGAATATACATCCACAAATTTTGTGGCATTATTATTGTGTTTTGTAGAATTTCAGCCTTGCATTTATTTTCAAGTGGTTGAAGAACTGCAGTTTAACTCCCTTGGACAGAAAATAGTTACTAAAGGTTCATTTTGCTGAACATGGTAAGGAAATATTTCCATGCATAGCAGGAAAAATGGGTGGCTAGGAAATGTTTATAAGGAGTTTTCCAGAATTTATGCTCTTGCAAATGTATTGTAGTAGGAAACATGGGGTACAGAAGTAGTTTCCACCAACACAGTCTAACGGGTATAAATGTGAATTACATCTCAATTAATTTAATATCCATTGTGGGGCAATGCAAAAGGATTCCAAATTCAGGAAGGTTTTCAAAAAGCATTTTAAAACTGTTTAATAACAGTGTTACATCACAAATTAGGGTTTTTTCCATGTTACAAAGCCCAGGGAAAGCCCCTGAGTACTTCCCCTCATTTTGAGGATGGTACATCCATTACTCTATGTGATATATCATATTTATGTTCTTCAGGTGCGATCATTTCAATTTGTATTGCCATTTTTAGTTCACATAAACCAGTTTCTGATTCACATTGACTACTAAGCAACCATATGTAATATTAATTCATATGGCCCAGTTTAATTAACACAGAAAAGCTTCAAAAAGGTATATCTTTCAAGCATTTTGCAAAAATGAAAGAATGTTAAACAAGCATTGAAGTGCACTGTGAGAACATTTCTGAGGTTTGGGGACCTGGTCTTGGGCATGCTGAGTGAGTTGTGTGGAAAGAGTTCAAACTATTATGTTTCCTGTCCCCTTCCACTTCGCCTTGAGTGTGTCTCCAGGTTTATCTCTTACTTCCACAGAAGGTCCATCGTTGAATATACCTCAAAATACAATAAGTACCCTTTATTGGCACTACACTCTTCTCGGAGGCTCTCTTCTTCAAATCAGTCCAGGGAGAGACTTGGCCAGTTTTCTAAGGCCTCTTCTCTGTTCCAATTTATAGGTATTGATTGATCCTCTACCCATGTTTCATTTCTCTCTACATGATCCTCCTGATCTTTTCCCTTTGAAGATCAATATTGAAATCAAATTTGATATCTACAAGAGATTTGTTCAGAGTCCAGACTACTTGGCCCACTCCATCTAAGACTCTTAGCCATGTTTTCTTTCTATACTCAGAGCGTTTTCTACAAATTTCATATGGTCTGCTTGTTCATCCGGACTATTTGCAGCATCAATGGCCAGACAGCTTCCCTCTCAGCCAACTCAGAGTATGTTTGACATGGCTGCACAGTGAGTCTGATCATCGCACCCTTCCGGAGGACAAAATGTGTAAACTTTGTTCCCTTCATCACATAGTGAAGACCAAAGAGCACTTCACTTTCAGATGCACAATATATTATGAGATCAGAAGGAGGCTCCAAGACACGGGGAGAATTGATCTACAGTCTTAAGAAATCCTTTTCAAAAATGCATGGCACTGTTTCTTAGAGAGACAGATACCTTCAGGTGCAAATCACTCAAGTTCGAATAAGGCTGCTAGATTGATCGCATCCTTCTTCCATTATTTCTGCTATTGGGATTGTGGAACACTTCACAGTCAATGACAATATCCACATGGATATTAGTAGAACTGCCGGACACTAATCTCTTGCATTAATTGCTCAAAGGGAGAACCATGTTTTGGATCCATTAGACAAGATGGATTGAAAACTGCTCGTACTCAACTCTGTCCAGTGCTCAGGACCACTATCATATTACCAACATTTCACCTCAACTAAGGGTTCTTAGCCCTGGATGCTAGTAGGGATTTCAATTATGCCACTGTTGGAAGTGCTTTGATGCATTCAAGGATTGCTTCACATGTTTTCATCACTCCAAGCCATTAATCAGGATGACTTCTCCAGGACATTTTCAAGGACCATTTAGGGGCCATTGATGCAGAAGCTACTTCTAATGTTGAGGACTAGAGAAAGCTTCCTTCTCTTTTTTCTTATGGCATTATCTATATTAAATGATTGGCTACTTTTTGTCGAGGCCATCTATTACTTTACATTTTAGGGTTTACACTCTTAGGGTCTACATTTTTGTTACCTATTTTGTTTTTGTTTTTTATTTTAGGGAGGACTTGCTTCTAGCACTCCTGTTGCCGTTGTAACTCATTTATGTACTTACTACTTAGTCCCCTCGATCTGTTTTGGTTATTTAATAACATTAATAAAATTCCTTTCTTTCTTCATTTATTTTTTCTGGAAAGTATTAAATACACTGTGCTACCAGATCCGTTGACCCTGAGGGATGGATCCACAGATCCCCAGATTGGATCTGGATCCACCTAGATCCGTCGTCGACCTTGGGAGATGGATCCACAGATCCCCAAATTGGATATCTGCCTCAATCACCCCAAGATCCGTTTCATAAACGTTTCCTTCGCTAACAGAAATGGATCCCTCCACTATAAAACGCATCGCAAAATTCATCTGCAGATCCTGCAATTTTGGGTTTTTTTTAAATACGAAAATAAAAAGTTTTGTCGGCCATTTCATATTCACCAAATTTCAGTCCATGTGCTCACTCGCAACTCGACTGTAAGTCATGGGTTCACCTAATTCTAGCCTTAAAATTCGAATTCAGTCCTATCTCAACCTGCAGATGTTAATGGAGGACTGATGCGTTAATTTCGAAGAGCGTGAATGTCGAAAAGGGTCGAAACATGATGAGCAGACAATAGATTTTAACTTTATTCAGTAGTTCATTCAATAGTTTTTCCCATTGACTTTACAAATTACGAATTTACAATGTACTGAACAAACAGAGCTACGAAATATTATGAATTTACTCTCCTTTATTGCTTATATATATATATATATATATATATATATATATATATATATATAATTTTAATTATAAATTCATATATACACATTACTAAGATATATATAAAATATGTAAAATTATATACATTACCAATAAAAAGGCCTATATTAATAACTATATTAGCTAAATTTATAAACTCGTACCTTAAGTTAAGGTTTATATTTATATTATTTATATTATAATTTATAATTTGTATATTAAAGCTAAATAAAATTTATAAATTTATATATATTTACAAATTTAATATATTTATTATTTTATATAGGTATCATATATTTTAAATGTATGTCAACTCCCACTAGCGCAATTGGATTTCGAGGGTTTCATTCTGTAAGCGACCAAGGTTTGAAACTCGCAGTAGTCAAGAGGAGAGACCCAAAAAAATCCAGCCATGTTAAGGGTTCATGTGGCCCATGCCAGGTGCAATCCCTCGGTGATTTTGAGTGCGATCCCCGGGTGATTTTGACGGCTTAGATGCCCCTGGGTCGCGGTTTCTTAGACCACAAGCTAGCCCCGTGGGCAACGGACATGCTAGCAAACAAAAGGAAAAAGTATATATAAATATAGCATAAGTTATATTTTTAAAAATTTTATTTAAGTTTTATTTTTACAAATTATAAAAATTTGGATTGGCTAAGAGCTCGTCTTCCTTGAAAGTAAGGAAACAGGTTAATGGCCCAAGACTCGAGCATCTGATAGGAGTGGAAGTCTGCCCCCTTATGTACCACCAACAGGTTATTTCAGGTGGCCAGATTTTGTCTACACATAAAGATGCAGTTGCATGTCAGGATCTTTAAATTGTATCAACAAAGGTTAGGCTAGTAGCCATAAGTATTGAAATGTTTTTCCTGCTTTGGAATATATATATATATATATATATATATATAGTTTGTACCTGCCATTTCCCTGCCGTATCCGGATTCTGGCTTTTCAAAAATCTGACAGATCTGTATCCAGATCCACATCCACATCCTGATCTTGGTAACTTAGTAAATACATCAGTACTAGATAAAAAACAGGGAGAGGTGTTAATGACATTATAACCACAGCAAAATAGTTTGAATGGGATTCCAAACCATGTACTTCTGAATCATATGAACTCAGTTTTTTCACCCTCAGTTTCAGAAAGATAACTAGGAATAGGCAGGAATCCTAGACAACATAGTTTACGCCCTCTCCCAAACAAGGCATAGAAGGAGATATAAATTCACTCTGCATTTGTTTTAATGCATTTACATATTCAAATGTCAAAGCTATGCTTCTTGTTGCATTGAGAAAACTGGAAAACTTTACATGAGGCCTGGCTTGCCATAAGAGGCTAACATAATGATGAGAATAATAGTTAAAGACTTAAAATAAGGTTGCTTTTCTAATTTGTGAATATAGTTTTCAAGAAGATACAAACCTGAGTTTCTTTCAGGCGATCTCCAGTAGAGCCACTACGGGAAAGACGTTCACTTCCAGCCAGATCAATCAGGTTCAGAACTCCATGCACTTGTTGCTCTGTGCTCTACAGAGTTAAGCATCAATGCTTGATCATGATCATAATAAGAAGTTTTTCATCACTGACTATTTCAATTAGAAGTTCAAATAAAGATTCAATACAAGATAGATACAAACCTCATTTGCTCCTAAAATACGTAAAGTGAAGACACAGTGACTTCGAGAAGACTGCTCATTCATTGCTGTTTTGCCCACTGACCTAAGAACAAAAATAAGCAGCTTGCTTAAATGAGTATGTGACTTCTCTAAAAGTGCTCATTCTGAAAAAATTATAATGTAGACTGGAACAAAATCAACAAATGTGTGTGTGTGTATAATTTAGTGACCCTCATTCAATATTAAATGCTTGAAAAAGTACCTTTGGTCTAGGACTTGAGTTCAGTGTATGAATAATAGAAAGATTGCAAGGTATCATCACCAAAGAGAGAAAAGGTACCCTTGTTCACAAGTGATCACTGATACGTCTTACTCTTTGGCTTGCCAAGTCATTGTTCAGTCCAATTCGTGTGACTTTGGTTTGTTCCAGTCACTACTAACTACTGCCCATATCTTCCCCATTTTCAGGATCGTCTCAACTTTGTCTTGCAGTCTAATATTTGTCCATAAAGTTCTCTACCGGTAAATCATGCAATCCACATACATTGTAGCTAATTCAAAACTTTCCATCCTTCCTTTCCCTCTTTCCTTATTTTCCCACCCTAACAAATTTTTCAGTTATGCTACATAGAGGCATTATTTGACAATAAACCTAAACTACTGCTGACAAGTTGAATATCTAAGTTGTTTCAATATTCAAGGCAGTTAAGTTTTTATTGACACAGGTGCCAAAGCTAAAGACCAGCCGTCTTACCAAGTGCCAGTTGTCATACAAACAAGCCTGATAAATATTTAATCATTAACTAAATGTTTCACAATAGAGCAAACCCAGTTTTTATTGGCAGGTGCCAAAGCTAAAGACCAGCTATCTTACCCAGTGTTGCAAACATCGGCATCGGCAAAATATTGACGATGGTCTGAAAACGAAAATATCGGCAACATCGGGGAAAATATCGAAAAATGTCATAAGAATGAAAAACAAAGTTGTAAGAATGAAAATATCGGAAAATATCATCGACCCTGATTTTGAAGATAATATCGCCAACATCGAGATATTATTGAGATGTTGGTAACACTGATCTTACCAATTGCCACTTGTCATACAAACAAGCCTGATAAATATTTAAGCATTGACTAAATGTATTACAGTAAAGCAGACCCATGTTGAGCCCATCGTACCATAACTTTACTGATCTTGCAAACTTAGATAATCCACATAATTTTATAATTTTACAAGATTTAATCTGGTAGATAAGAAACTGTACTTTCTAACATACTTACAGAAATACACTCAAGAAAAGAAAATATAACCACTTGCAGGTAGACCAAAAGAAAGCTATGTTCTAAGAACAAAATGATCAAAGCAATTTGAAGAACAGGTTTTCATATAGATATATACCTGCTCTGAGCAGCCTTGTGTAGAAGGGAGGAAACCTCATTCCAATTGGTGACATCTACTATGGTAAGGTCTGACACAAAACTGTTGCCATTTTGGTCATGTTTAATAGTATACTGCTTTACTGGAGTGCCATTGTCAGAACGAGGTCCATCTGCACTGCCAAATTTAGTGGTAACCAAAAGATCTCGGATAGTTTCATTGTATATCTCCAGCATTGATGCCTGAAAATAAAGAAGACAAAGAAATTTGGCATCAAATGAAAGTTGAATCTGCCACAGCTAGCTTCTAAATAAATCCAAAGAAACAAAAGACTTTTCTTGAAGTGTGTTCAACAGCACATTAAGAATGGAAGTTGAGCATTCGACCTGCATTCTGAAGCTCCATCCTTGGGATGAAAGTGCTTGGCTCGTTTTGAAAATCTGCTCCAAAGATCTTGGTATAAGTCCTTTGTGTTCAAGAAAATCTGGATTACCAAGCATTGTGTAAGTTTTCCCAGAGCCTGTTTGTCCATAAGCAAAGATGCAAACCTGAAAAATAATTTGAAGTATATATTATTAGTAGAAATACGTCATATTGTATGGGCATGCCCTACTTAACTGTCTCAAATTGATAGCATTTGCAGATACAAAGTGGCTTAAGACAAAGCAGCCACAAAACGGAAATCTGGGATTAAAACAATAGAAAATCAGACAAAACAACCCTAACATAAGGATAGTATTCATTCTTTGCATTCCACTCTTTCATGACAATCTCATACAAGCTACTTAATATCCAACGCCAAAGCTCATAGACCTTATATTGTCCATGCCACTAAGCATGCATTCATCCAGATTCCAAAATACTCAACCCTTATTGTCAAGAACCAAAAAAGGTCGTGCACATTAGAGTTAAACACAGATATACATACATCCTAACACAAAGTTACAAAACCCCAGGTGCTTTGGGATCACAGGAACAGAAGAAATGCAGACTAAAGTAAATGTAGGAGCCCCATAAGACATCTCTCAGCTACACATATAGAACATTAACCTTCTTGGCCATTGACAACTCTACCTATCCATGGCCTTGTCATCCTGTAAGCTCAAATAGAATGTAAGAAACATACCGGAACGCAGAAATACAAGAGAATATGTTTGTGCTTAATAAGGAAATAGTAAATACACATTAACATTTGAAAAGATGCAGTATACCTTTATACAAGTTTAAATAGATTAATTACTCTTATTAACAAGTTTATGAATTAATTAACACAGCAGATAAATTGATCGTGTAAACAAAACTTCTAAAACTATGCCTGGCAGTTGCCAGAATTGATAGGCATCCACTGCCACCATTATGAATCAAAGAAACCCACAGAAACAAACAAAATAGAAGGCAGTGAAGAGATACAACTAGAATTTAGAAAACTGTGGGATAGCTTATATTTCTTTTTGTGCCATGTTCTGAACAAAACATTCAGCCATATAGCATACTTTCATAAATATGGATACAGCCCCCTTCCAAATACATTAAAATTCATGTATGCCACCTGAAAATATATGCATTCTATACAACATGAAAATAGTCATACTTGAGAAAAGATACTGTGAGTAAATAAGCATAATAAAACAGGCCCAATCCAAACAAACAATCTCAATGAAATCTGTGCCTGTGCAGTATTGCCATGCTCTCAAAGATCAAATACAGTAGACAGAAAGAGAATTTGTCTGCTTTGCTAACAATTAGGTAGTCCACGTGCTCTTTCCAGATAGTAGAGCCTGGGCACAGACTGCTACAGCCACAAGCCACGGTCTGGACTCTGGCCCCCATTTATAAAAAAATATTTTCTTTTTTCCTTGAATTAAAAAAAATTCTCCATCTTTGAATTTTCTAGAAGTAAAGACTATAAAACATTGAACAAGTTGGTAAATGATACAGCTCATTATGACAAAAATATTTTGAACAGTATTTCTAGATTCTTTTTCTAAGTATCCAAGAGTAAAAGTTGGCATATGGGCATCTTGAAGAATGCAATCGTTTGTTATAATCAGAACACAGGTTCCCCTACGAAGATGCAAATATATAGATAGAGGGAGGGAAGGAGAAAAGTATATAGATTTACCTTGTATCCATCAAGAGCACTTTGAACAAGCTGGGAAATCTCCACAAACACCTCCTCTTGCCTGGCCTCATGGCTAAATACCTTATCAAAAGTAAATGAATGCTTCTGCCCTGATACAACAAAAATGCAGAATAGAGGAAATGGTTTAACACTTGAAAGGGAGGCAAGTGAGATAGTAAAATAAATCCTAGAAATATATGGCAGTTTACCTGGACTCTGTATCAGATCAATGCCCCGACCGACTAACTCAGTCGATGTAGGATATAGCACGACTGAGGACTCGCTGGCACATTCATCTTCTGGTAATAATGGCCTTACCCTACAGAAAACTCTTATGTTGCCTTTCAGTTCCTGACACATGTTCAGTCAAACAGAGAGAAACACAGTTAGCGCACATTAAAGTATTCTAGATCAACACTACCAAAAACAGACAAAGGTATGTTACCAATATAGTGTTGTGCAGCTTCCTCCGTAGCAGCTCTCCTTCAAAAATTTGAAGATCAGCCTCTGTAAGGCGACTTTGAAGTTCCTCTACCTTTTGATTTTGCTCAGAACACTTTGTTTTATGTTCCAATGCTGATGACTCTGCAATCTGCTATCAGAGGCCATAAGTACATGCTTGACATCACCAATTCTTCCCCGACATATTACACATGCACCAGAATATATTGATTTTAAACAGAACAATTTGGTTACTTTGATAGTCTCCCAAATTCACATACCTCTAACTTCTGGTTTGCAATGTCTAGCTGCTGCTGCAAACTTCTTATTTTTTCACTCTGGGAGGTGAAACTCTCCTGAGACGAAAAACATCTTATCTTTCAGATATTAATCTTGACATGTCATAAAATGACTTAAAGGAAGGCATTATGGTCTTTCCAAATGTCTAACGTTTCTAGGTTAACCATCCTCATAGACAAACATAATACCTCCAAATATGTTGTCTTGTTTGCAAGCTGTTCTAACTCCGCAGCAGATTTTCCAGTGCATTCTTTGTACTTTGTTACCTCAACTGACAAAGTCTGGAGTTGAGAAGCCTGCTGGTCTCTCTCATCTATAACACGTTGAAGCTCTCCACGGAGACGGTCATTCTCTTCTGCAAATGTTTTTTTCTGCTTTAGAGCCTCTTGCAGTGAAGCCTGGATACAAAAAACTCATCACTGCTATGATATTTAAAGCAGCACGATATGTTAATATTGATGATGCAAAATAGAATTCTATGCCGCAGAAAAATGATAAACACCCATATACCAATACCTGACTGGAAGCACCTGGAGTTAAGAGGCTGATATTTCTTTATTAACATTCAAAAGTTCAGTTTAGGTAACCTCCTATATGTCTACATGTAATCATGCCACAAAAAAAACTAGGATTGATGCACAGCATACACAAATAGATAATAAATCCATCTGCAGAAAAACAACTTCTTAATGGAAGTCAATTTGCAGATTAAAATGAATAAAGATGTTAATCAGAAGTTCTGTTGTCCAGAGTGATAGATAGTCAAATTGTTTGTAACAATCTCTGTGAGAGTAAGTAGCTTAGAGTCACCCAAAGGGATTGGGATCCATTGGTGAGGAGCAAAGTGTTTTCAACAGTGGGCAAGGTTCAATTCCTGTGAGGGCTGTTCCTGGAGCCATGGCGTCACCTTGAAGTAGTGGTCGATTGTATGGTTGCACCCAAAGAGATTATATTAAATGACCTTGTGACCATGCACACATAAGTGATCAAAGCCCACCCCCATATCCATCAAATTTTGCCCCCCCCCACCCCATGTTTGGCTCAAGTGGTCTTGACTCTTGAGCCAAACACGAGTCCTCAAGACGTGGGCGGTTGTGGGTTCGACTCTCTAGAGCCCCTCCAGATTAGGCACTGTAATCAGCGCCGACAGTTTACCCTTTTTACCATCCATGGATCATGTAGAAGTACTTGGCAAGGTTTTCCTTGGAAAAAGTTCTATGTTGCAGGAAACGCCACTACAGGTGCATTCCCGTATCGAAACGCATATGGTACAGCCTTGAAACACATTTCCAGTCATACAAATGTGTCCCGCATGTGGGAAACATGTTTTGTATGGTCAGAAATGCGTTTCCGAGCCATACCAGTGTGTGTGCGACACATTTCTAACATTAAATCTGCCTAGTTTGACGATGTTTGACCAAAAATGCTGGCAATTAATGGTAATGATTGACATTTCCTTTATCTTTCTTTTTTATCCTTTTACTTAAATTTTTAACATTGCCATTAGTTGTTTCAGGATGTTTGAGAGTGGTTCCAACCTCATTGGACTTCATATGGAGAACATAGAATTTCATATCCGATTCAAAATTCGGCAGACTTAACAGTTTTCAGGATCTCGGGATTTCAGGATTGGTACGATTGCAACATTTAAAATTCGATTCTATCACATATGAGGGTATGGGATTGGTATTTAATCAAGATCACTAAGCTCTTTATGTACACCAATGTTGGTGGTGTTAATTCTTGAACTCCGCTGTCGTGGCCTTAGCAAAAATGTACCCTTCACTCAAACCAAAATCATTGATTAGGCATGTTAAGATTTTTCTACCATATTTTTAACTTGTAAGGCTTGGATCAAGCAGTTTCATCAAAATTGGGTGGTGTTGGCTGATATCCCTAGAGGATCGAGGTAGAGGCTGATATCCCAATATAAGCAATGGCAGAACATTGCATGTCATTTATGTTTGTCATTTAAATGTTGACTCATTTATTAATAATGCTTTCTGTCAAAGTTCCAATATAGTGCACATTTCCCTGCGTCCAAATTTTTGGGGGATCGTGTTTCCAGCACATTGTCATTTTGAAAACTCTTACCCATTTCCCTGTATCATGCAACTTAGAAAAAGTAGCTTTGAGAGCCCTGAACTAACTTTCAGGGCCATATCTAAAGACTAAGAGTATGGCATTCATGACACAAGGTAAACTCAAAGCAAGTTACTTCCTAGAATGACTATCGAAATGGAAGATCTAGGAGTCTTACAATGAAAAGAAAATCAGAGTTAACTTGTTTGCAGAAAGTCATACTCACTTTAGTAACACTAAGCTGGTCCTGAACTGCAGCAGAGTGACCTCTTAAGCTACTGAGAGTTTCCATCATAGTTGATTTTTCTTTCTGTATTCGAGAAATGGTCTCTGCAGCATTGCTAGCATCACTCTGAAGCTTGCTGTTATAATGCTGCAAACTAGTATTGTACTCTTGCAATCGTTTATTAATATCCTGAAGCGATGCCACCTGTCCCAACAACACATGCTAGCCATTATAATCAAGATATAGAAAACATGGCACAAAAACGCAGTTCAAGTCAGAACAACTGAAATAAAATGATTGCAAGATACATGATTGTGGGATACAAACCACTTAGCTCATACCTGCTGATTTGCACTTGAAGCCTCTTGCTGGGCTTTATCACGTTCTTCTAACAAGTAAGACTTTGCTTTTTCTGCAACTTTCCGAGCTTCTATGTCTTTCTGCCGAGCTTGAACGCTTTCCTGCATTGTCAAAGAAACAGTCCAAACATATGGTTAAGACCTCAGATACAGCAAGCCAATGTTACCAACAAGGCCAAAAAATAAGAGTTGAGTTAGACTCTGGATAAACTCGGTAGTTGGCTTAGGAAATTAAAAAAAATTAAAAATACACTAAGGCTTCAAATTTTCAATAATAAATTGCATCAAAATCCATAGCTGACACACCATACTACAAAATGCCATGGATTCTAGACAGCGTACAGGTTTGTTGATTGTCTGTTCTTAAATAGGATAGGGAAAACAAGTCAAATGAGTGTTCCGTGTTTGGGTTTTTCTGTGTTTTTTATAGGCAGCCAACAGAGTATAACCCATCAGTCAGACTAACTGAGTTACTAGCATTTGACCTGTAACTCTGGTTCAAGACAAACTTGGAGGAGCTGACTCAACTCGGTTTCTTCAAAGAGCAAAGTCAAATGTAGAGTCGATTCCAACTAGGAAAAGACCAGCAAGCTGAAAATGATTGGGGCTCTAGCTTTTATGTCGATTGCTAAAATGCTGAAACCCATTCTTATTATGTTGCCATGTTCAAGGATTTTTTTGATAAAATGCTTAAATAATAAAAATTCTATTAATATACTGAACTCGGTTTTTTTCCAAACAGAGACAACCAAGTACATCTCCAAAGCAGAAACAAACCTTACACTACAACACGACAACTAGTTAATTCCCGTAACAAACTTGGCATTTCTGAATAAATGGATAAGGACTTCAGACCTCTTTATCAGCTTCTGCTTTCGAGAGTTTTTCTTCGAGAGAGGAGCACGTTTTCCTCAGTTCAGAGATGGTCGTGCTTAGCTCTTCCTCCTGTATCTTCATCGCATCCTCTGAACAAAACCCTTACATTCTCAAATTTGGTAACACGACCAAAAATCAACAACACTCTTCAAGCACTGACTTTCACATTGCACATAGAAGTAAAATTTAAATAAATGCCACAAAAAAACCTGTTTCCTTGCGTTCCCTTCTCTCGTTTGACAACTCATTTTGCAGCTGCTCCATATGCAACACACAACTCTCTTCCAGCTCCTGAAACCAGCGAACGCAAGCTCGGAGTTTCTTGATATAATCCGTCATTTGCTCACATTTCCCCTGTTCGAACCTAAGATCATCATCACACAAACCAAACCCTACACAAGCCTTACATCCAAAGAGCAGCTGTAAATAACCTAAATCAAAGCCTACCTTGTAATCGAACTTAGTTTTACCCTTCATCTTCATATTCAAGAGAGCATCGACGTCCTCTTTAGAAAACTCGGCCAATTCATTGTGTCCGTTGGAGGAGCCGCTGGGAGTAGTAACGTGACTGAGATCGCCGGATTCTTGCCCCATATTGACCACGGAAAACGCATGGCGAATCCTCAGCTTCGGGTCCGCCATCACTCCAGCACCGAGCAGATCACGACCTATCTTCTGTCGCTTGTCACGGGATATTTCTTCATGGTTTTCCTTCCTCTACATTAAATACATATACACACATCCATCCAATCAGCCCGCAGTCCAAGAAGTCCGGCCATCTCAGAAAGTATTTAACAAAAAAGGACTTATTCCACACGGCAAACAGCGCAGGTCCGAATCCCGCCCACAAAATAACAAAAATCAAGACATACAAAACAAACTTCGCAGGTTTTAAATGAAATATTAAAATATTTGTCCAGAAACGGAAAATACAGAGGTCCGGTAAACAACCTTACATTGCTAGGGCTTTTCTGCACGCTGCCGCCTGGAGATTTGATCTGCTTTGCGCCGGACTTCATGCTCAAAACTCAAACTTATAACACCGTTTTCCTGGCCATTTTTCCCTTGAATTTGTTCAATTTTTTCACAGCCTGCGGGTCCCTGCCTTGCGCTCTAAGATTTCATCAGCTACCGCTGCTCCTCTGGCTTTCCGACATCGATATCGACAGCAAATTTTCATTCTCCGTTCTTCTTCCTCTTCTTCGTTTTGTTTAATCTCCTTTGTATTTTTCCCTCATTATCTTCTCTTCGGCTGTCCCTTTGCATCCATTTTCAAATCTGACTCAGGGTTCGGCTTTCCGGGTAACCGCAGTCAAAGGAGGGTTAACATTTAAAGTTTCCAATCAAATATAACACAAAATTATGCCGGGGAAATAAATAAAACAAAATAGTTGGGATGTTATTGTTGTTGCTAGTTTAACGGTCACATCGGATTGGTGGTGAATTCATTCCAAATTTAGTTCTAGTACCAAAAGTATTTGTGATGTGTATATAAGATTGACTAAAATTGACCATGACCATCATACTCACCAATTTCCATACTTGCTATCTCACCTTATTTTTTCACAGCTCACCTAATCATGAATTTGTGTTTCATTCTCTTTTTGGTTTATTCACACTTTCTGCAAATTTATTCTCAAGAGTTTAGGAATGGCCCGTGGCACCACCATCAAAATCTATTACCTTTGAAAATCAAAATTCAATTTTAAAAATCGTTTTTAAATTAAAAAATAGCCTTTCATCATAAGTTAAAAGTTTACATGGCAGGGTTTAGTTCTTCGAATTCTTAAATGGACATGGATTTTTTTATTATTTTGGCTTTTGAAGCATGTTCCTTTCTTCGAAATATGTGAAGTTATTAAATATTAACTAAATTTTATGATATTATATGATACATACTAATGAACTTATTTTTACTTCAAAAATATATTTTAAAATATATAAAATATATTATAGAGCTATTTTTATTTATATATATATATGTATATATATATAAAAGAGTGTGGATCTTTTATATTATATTATAAATAAAAATATACATTTGTCCTTGGGTTGCGAGTTGTTTCATCAAAAAATGGAAATCGGAATAGTTGGCAGCCCTGGATAATATGTTCAAAAGAGATAGATCGCCACTTGTCCTGCCCGGAGGAAACCAGGACAAGTGGCGGTCTATAATCTACATATTTGTCCATGACAACTGAAACTGAAAAGAAACTAAACAGAAAAGAGTTTTAACCGACATAACACCCAACCAGAGCCTGAGCATCCAACCAAAAAACCAGAAGGCAAGTCTAGTCACGCTATTACCCGTTGAGGTCTTCATGGTCGAGGTATTCACTGGGCATTTTGTTTCGAGCTGGCAGGGCATAGAGTCTCGCACACGTTGGACATCTTTGCTTTGCTGACACGTTGGAGAAAGCCTCATAGAGCATGTCTATGCGTTGGCTCATGAGTGTACCACGATAGGCTAGGTCGGCCATCTGGCGTCTCAAATCAAACACCAACTCAAGTTGTTCCGAGTGGAAGAAGGGTGGAGGGACACACCATTGATCTGAGGTTGTCGAAATAGGAGGTGGCGCAAGGACCTTGCCACCCTCCTTCGACGTGGGCCCACCCTCTACCTCGCTTGTTGCAGCCCACGTTCCTTCCTTCGCGCCATCCTAGTGTCCCGTTTTTGTGCTCCGCTCCTCAGCCCTGCCTTTTGCTCCCGTCCCTGTGCTCTCGGGTTCGTGCTCTGAGACTGTGAAAGGAGCGAGACCCTCCGAGATTATGTCACGATGGGCCATTTGGAGGCACTCCTCCGAGAGTTCCTCCTCAATGTAACAAATAGGGAAATCCCCCATATGTGAGTCCATGGTGCCTGCATTGTGGTGAGCCGCTGAAACTACCCGAGTTTCGTCCTCCGGGAAACTGGTTCGTGGCTGCCAATTATCTAGCACTGTGAAGAGCATATCCTCCGAAGGGAGCTGGATGACCTCCTCCACAAAAACTATTGGAGGTGACAAAGCCATCATGCCATCTCTGTGAGTCTGCGAGCAAGCTTAGCTTTATGGGTGCGAGCAATTGAGAGTGCTCTCTCAAGCTTTTGCAACCGTTTCTGCCTTGCAACCATGTTGTACCAGGCTGGGCCGCAACGCGGCTTTCCACGCTCATGGGGCATCAAGAGAATGAAGGTAATGGCGAAATTACAGTGGATGCAACAATGGTCGCTCCCAAGTTCTAGACTACGAGCCTGGTGCGGGCCAAAGACGAAATGAGGAAGGTAAATGCATAGGTGGATAATAATCGGAAGGTGCAATGGGACGACTGCCATGATCGCCTCCCTAGCATTGAATTCGGTGGTCGCCTGGTTGTTCACGCGAGGGAGAAGTTCCATGGTTGTTGGCTTGCAGTTATGGCTAGATCTCATTCTTAATGTCGAGGGGATGGGAGCCGGTCATCCTTATTTATGACTTGGTCAAGCCATGTGGGACGTGGCACTTGAATGCTATGTGTCACTCCATCCGGGGAATATATATATTATTAGAATTTGGTGATACAATTGTTGATAAAATGATAGTTTTTAGTTATTTAAATTGTATTTTTGAATATATAGATAGATTTAGCCTCTGAAAAATCCTTGAAACACTAATCTCATGTAAATTTAACAACTCTAAAATCTATCATTCCAACAATTTCTAACCTTCTTGTAAAATTGACTAGAAAATATAACCAAATACGACTAAAAACAAATGTTTAAACTACATCTTATTTGAATATACATATTTGATAATATTATATCTTATTTGAATATGCATATTTGATAATATTATATTTAAAAGCAAAAAGTTTATCAAAATAATGAAATAATATTTTATCTAATAAAAAGGATAGGCATCAAATTATTATTAAATAGGTCACTTTATTTTTAAATCCAAAGGTATTTATGGTTGGAGTTAAATTATTATTAAATAGGTCACTTTATTTTTAAATCCAAAGGGGTATTTATGGTTGGAGTTAGAGTAAATCATCTTGCCTTCTCCACTAAAAGGAACATGGAGAGTTTTATATAGAGATGACTAATGAGTTCAACATATAACTATAATTGTTTTTGTTTAATAATTTTTGTAAAAGAGTGATGTAGAGGTATTATAAAAATAATGTAGTTTAAAAAAGTGATCAAGTTTTTTTTTTATCAAAAGAGAATTTGTGTTGGTTTAAAGTATTAGTTTAAGTGGTTGTTTTCAATGTTGTTATTTTTTTTAAGTTAGGAATTGGTAACTAGTCAATATTACCAGGTTGAAATCTTGTTAGTTGTTACTATAAATTCTAGGCTAATGCCAATAACCTATAAGCTAATAGCTAGCAAAAAACTTATAACTTAGCAAAGAATAATACATTTTTAAACATACTCATGAGGGGGTCCCACTCATCAAAGTATCTACCCTTCTAAGAAAACAAAATCTCATTGATGATTTGAACTCAAGTAAAAAGTGTATGATTTGACTAATTATATGAGAGTAGGTATCTACTTAAAATCCCCTTAAATTAAATGCACTAATTTACATCAACAAAATTATTATGAAAATAATTCACAGATATAGAAAAACAAAAAAAACAAAACACCAAAATGCATAATCATCATGCATGCAAAGAGTGAACAATAAAAGATCACTCAACCAATTGTGTAAAATAATGAAGTCAATAAATATTCTTTACATGCATATCTTTAAAGGTTGAATCTAAATTAAATTTTGAATATTAAAATAATTATAAATAAATAAATAAACAAAATTTTACTTACTTTATAATGAAATATTTCAAATTTTCTTTATAATTAAATATTTCAAATTTTTGAAAATTCATTATTATTTATTTCAAATCTTTGAAAAAATATTATTGTAATACATGGTGAATTGTTAATCTTGGAAAATTAAAATATTCCAAATCTTTGAAAATTTATTAGTGTTTATTCTAAATCTTTGAAAAAAATATTATTGTTAATAGATAGTCATGGTTAATATTTAGATCCTCTAATAAAGAAAAATAAAATCGTAACTGAAAAAATTTCACATTTAATTTATAACCGCTTAAACTAATTCTCTCAACTTAATAATATTAAATTTTATTTATTTATTTTATAAATAGAGAACCTCTCAATCTTTTACTTAACCGTGAACATTAATTTAAATACTCTTTTCTTCTATATCATATACTATAGGGATATGTGAAATAGGCGGGATAAATTATTAGTCCTATCTCAATCAAAAACCTTAGTCCAAGGTAGGCAACCTCGGTTTATCATTTGAGATATGATGGTGTCTCTTTTTAATTATTAGTTAGTGCAACTCATAGCGGTTAAACCCATGTGGGTGAGTGCCCTACGCATATAGGGAAACTAACATATGACAATGCAAAACTATATAACATTCTGGTAAGTATTTGCGCATGTCAATATTTATCATCATTTTACTCAACATTTATAGTGTGTAGTTGATAAAATATATAATTATATATATATATAATTATGTGGGTTTTTTTTAAACAGTAAGGTTTTTACTTGGAACAATATGTAAAAGAGAAGTTTCAAATGTCTTGGAAAATGTTGTCTTTGCAAATAAGTAATTGAAACTAATTTTCATCTCATCCTTTTTTGAAATTGGATTTTAAAAGTATGGAAAGAAGTGGATAAGGTTACAGGGTTGTTCAATGTTGGGAAAGGCAACAACATTGAAGAAGCCCTCAAATCTTAGTTCTCAAATCCTTTAACATGTAACTATAAAGCGCTTCCACTCAATATTGCTTGGGGGATTTGGATAGCTAGGAACCAATCGTTGTTTGAAGACAAAGAAACTATTCCTCTAAAAAGTGCCTTGCAAAGTACAAATATCCTCTCTGCATTCCCTTAGCTTGCCAAGTCACATTCAACTGCAAGGACCTTGTTAGACCCCGTAATTAGGGACATATTGTTAGGGACCTAACTTCCCTAACCCCTCATGTAGGAAGAATAATATATTTTTTATGTAATAAAGGTTGACATTAGTTAATAAGGCTTATTTAATAATGTGAACAAATCTAATGTAAGAAGACTTAATAGAAGCTTCCACTTCTAGAAAGATCTTCCTCTAGAATGTTCTTTGGAAGATAGAATTAGTATAAATAA
The DNA here is from genome assembly GCA_009831015.1 of Picea engelmannii. Lineage (NCBI taxonomy): Eukaryota > Viridiplantae > Streptophyta > Pinopsida > Pinales > Pinaceae > Picea > Picea engelmannii. The sequence continues at coordinate 236,439 of ML780725.1, forward strand.
GAGTAGAAGGCATGAGAAAGATTTGTCTTAAGAATTATTGTAATAGAGCTCTACTATGTTGGAGGTTGCCCCCTCGAAGAGGCAAGTGAACATTGCTTTCATCAATAAAGGTATTATTGGTGTTGTTGTTATTCTCATTGTTTTGTTTTCCACTGGTATTTGCTACAATATTTATGTTTATGCTTATAAAAATACATCGGGTACCTTACAAGTGGTATGAGAGCTCTTTCCTGTGTGAAAATTGCGGGAATTTTTTTTCCAGGGTAGAGACGTGTATTGTCAACATCTTTAATGCACAAAGATCTATCGTTCAATGGGTAAAACTGCGACTGGGGAAGACTACACACATGAAATACAGACGGTTTCACAAGGTTACTCAAAACAAATGTTTCACCTTGTTGGAAACCTATGTAACCCATGTTGGTACCCTTTCGACTAGTACCGCATAAGATAAAATATGTACACGGCCATCACTTCCACGTACTGTCAGGTATATTGAGAGTCCCCCAGGTCTCCTGAAACTAGCTCTAGATCAGTCGATCAACCACCTTACTACGATATTGACATCGAGAATAACACTTGGGAAGATACTCTCTAGTACCTGGGTAATTAGGTAGTACAACTAAGGTTACGGTCGAGCCTCCTTAGTTGGTGCCCTGAGATATTGGGTCGAGTACTATTGTTTGACCCCACACTTATATCAGAGAGTTATAGCATAGGGTAAACCCTTGTCCATAGGAACCCTGCAAATCCTAACCCTTAGGAAAGGAATAGCAGATATATATTGTCATGCAACCTTGTCTCATGCATTGTGGTTGCAACATTCCTACACATTTTTTCATGTTAACAATTTGGGCAAGTCGTCACTACAATATTCTTCAGGCTGGAGTATAACTCTGCAGAAGTAAAAAAATAAAATAAAATAAAAAAGAAAGAGTATAGTGGTCCCGCTAGCACCCTTATTCAAGACCTATCCCCTTGGATTCCTCTCTTCGCCCTAATCGTCGTGGTAACTATCATTTTTAAGCCTTTTTTTTCCAATGGACCCTCCCCCCCCCTCCCCCCCTCCTAGCACCCTTATTTGGGACCCATCATGTTGGATTTCTCTCTTCGTCCTAATCGTTGTGGTACCCATCACTTCTATTCCTTTTTTTCCATGGACCCACCCACCCTTCCTGACACCCTTATTTGCCACCTATCCCATTACATTCCTCTTTTCACCCTGACCATAGTAATATATATCATTTATCCGTCTTTTTTTTATGGAATTACTCCCCTCCCTGGCACCCCTCATTCCTAAATGGCCACCACCTGCAACCAAGAACTCCTTCACCTGCAAGTTGAATCTAAAAAGCATAAGGAGAACATCCAAAGAATGACTTATGAACTTGCTTCCGCCAATTCCAAATTTGCAACCTTTGAGGCTGAAGTTAAGGGCGAATTAGCCTCCATCCACTCAGATCGCAACCAATTGTTAAAACGGTCCCATGGCTCTCCCTCCTCTGAACAATCTTCACACTATGAAGGTGAGGACTCTTTCCATAATATGGCCTTTCATTCCAACTCCCTTCATCGTGACCCCCGTCTTCCTAGAGTTGAGGTGAACAAATTCGATAGCTCAGATCCCACAGGTTGGGTCACTCAATTGGAACATTATTTCTCCTTGCATGGAATTACTAATGAGTTTCCCAAACTTCGTTATGGTGTCCTCTATCTGGATCCTGAATGTTGGACCTAGTGGTAATGGCATCGAAAGGCACGCCAAGGGTATGTTGCTTGGACACAATTTGTTGTAGATCTTTATGAACGCTTTGACATTGACACCCAATATTTAGGTTGTTTGACCAAGTTGAAATGATCTATCACAGTGGAAGACTTTATAGTTGCCTTTGAGCACTTGGCTTTCATAATGGAGGGCATGTCAAATGCCTTCTTTAGGGAATGATTTATTATTATCCTCGAAGATGAAATTTGTGCCCATGTCCTAATGGCTCGCCCTCAAACTTGGTTGGAAGCTACAAAACGAGCCAAGGAAGACCAACAAAATGTCTCTACCCAAAACCCAAAACCCTCCTTTATTCCTCACACTCGATCCACCAATCCCACCCCTCCTGCCACTCCTCTCAAGATTCAAAAATTAACTCAGGAAGAAATGGCTTAACATCAATTCAAGGGTATTTGCTATAATTGTGATGACAAATATTTTCCTGGGCACAAGTGTAAGGAACAAAATATTTTTATGGCCATTTTTTAGAATGTTGTTGACGAGGAGGTCAAAGTTTCCCTAATGGAAAAACTACCCCGATCCAGATTATTTTCGGCATGAAATGAGAGCAGAGAAATAACACAGAAATATACAGAGATATTAAAAGAGTGACAATAATATAACAAAGATATATCAGAAATATAACAAGAGGCACAGATATACAGTAATACACAATTTCTATTAATGAACAAAATGTACAAAAATGTAGAAATACAGAGTGAAAGACTCGCTAGAATGGTGGCAACTTATCTCTGAGAAGAGATGTGACGGCTACTCACATTTGCAAGAAGATGATTTTACAATGAGGCTCCAAAGGCCTTTTTATCATAAAGAAAATCCAAAACCCTAACCCTGGAAGATGAAAAGTCAACAGTTTTGTGGACCCCATTTTGGGTAGTTTGGTGTATCAACTTCCCGGGGGCATAACTTTGGCATACGATATCTGTTTGGGGTGCACAATAGCTCGTTGGAAAGGTCTATTTGAGGACTACACATGTTGACGTTAGACTCTAACTCTGTTTATAATATAATTGTGGCGAGCCCTAAAAATGTTGTTTAGGGCCTCAAAACGACCCCGGAAGTTCAGGACCCGAAAACTAGAAACAAAACTGCCAGGGTGGAAGATTGTTTTTCGAGCTAGTTGAATAGGGGGGTGGCCATCGATATCCACCTGGATCAATCCTCCCTCCTTAAGAAGTAATGATCTCTATTGCATTGAGTTCCCAGGGAAGAGGGGGAAGCGTTTGTTGAAACTGAACCTTGGTGAGTTTCTTGCCTCGCTGGAGAAGTTTTGTTGCTTAGTTTGTTGAAGGTTATCACAAACCTGTTGTTGGCGGGGTTGAGTCTATACAACCAGTCGAGATACATGAGATGATTGTGTGCAAAAGGAATCTTTGTGCTTTGTTGCAACCTTGTCGACCTGCTTTTGTTGGATAGAAGGTGCATGGGCCGAGGTTGTAGTGGTTGCAATGTCCTTTTGTTCACCTTTTGAACAGATTGTGAAGAAGCTTAATTTTGTAGTATGAGATACTACCTTGCGACACTGTTTAGGTGGGACAATAGTTGGAACTACCTCTGTTATTCTCTAGAGATGACCCCCCATAGTAAGAATGACACTACGGGGTCGAGACTCATAAACAACATGGTGCTTCCACATATATGGTTGGCCCAAGAGAACATAAAAAACATCTAGTGGGGAAACATCACTTAATACCTCATCCTTGAAGGGTTGGATGTCGTATGAAAATCGACACTGTCGGCTGACACAAAGATCTCATCCCTGCAGAAGCCACCCGATGTTGTATGGTTGCAAGTGTGTTGTTGTCAACAATCCCAACTGTTTGACGACCTTAGTTAAGATGAGGTTCTTCTTTCTTCCCCTATCAACAATAAAATGCAGTGGGGTCCCCTTCACCCACATCTGTGAATGAAAAAGGCGCTCCCCCTCTTCAGGATCTGTTGGTTCTTCTGGTTGAATTGTTGTGATCACGACAATAGCAGTGGGGTCTACATCGATGATTTGTCTTCTATCAGTATTTTCTAAATCAGGGTTTGACTCCTTGTCTTTGATCTCAGCCACCAATGATTGTTTTGAGCGACATTCATCGGTGTTGTGCCAGGGGATTTTGTGAAAATCGCACCATTTTCCAGTGTCCTTCTTCATCTTTTCGTTGCCCTTCTTTTCCTGTGGCTTGGACTGGTTTTTTGAAGGTTGGTTTTTAGGGTCATCTTTACCATACTTTTGTTGTTGCGGATTTGCAGACCTGAACTCCCGCTTATTCTGGTGCTTAAATTTCTGCTCGATTTTAGCAACATATCGATAGGCAGCACCGAGTGATAAGATGTCCAGAAAATTCATTTCAGTTTGGATGTATTTGTGTAGAACCCCACGGTATTTCAGAACCAAATGTCGCTCAGAGTCTTTGATACCCAGCTTCGTGCGCAAGGTATGAAAGGTATTGGTGAACTCTAGCACTGCTTGGCCCCTCTCTTGACATAGCGTGGTCCATCTAATGTACTAGTCTTCATAGTTGCTAACAGGGTAATATTGTTCCTTGACTGCATATACAAAAAAAATCCCAAGTGGACTCGGCCCCATGTATTCCAGAATCCTTTGTGGAACTTTGCTCCGAGTAAGTTTCCCACCAATGTTTGACATGGGGGAGATCCTTAAGGAGTGCAAAGGCAATCTTTTCCCTGTCAAAAAAATTGTGAACAAAGAAATAACCTTCTAGCAGATTTAACCATTTGTCTAGGGCATCCACATATATTTTACCTTCAAATACGGGAATATCAAAATTAACCTGTACCTTGAAAAGAGAGATGCTTCAAAAGTGGCCTCTTGATGAAGGTGCACCTGCTGCTACCAACAGGTGTTGAAGGATGTGGGAAAAATTCTCCATCATTTCGTCCCTCTATCGTGTGAGAGCTTGCTCAAGCAACAAATTAATACAATCTTTTGCTCTGTCATTTTTCTTTTCTTACGCCATGGATGTTTTCTTGGGCGTGTGAGAGTGATTGTACTCAAGAGAGACAAGCTCAAGACCCAACTTGCTATACTTGGACCTCGTCGGGGACATGCATTGAAAAACAATCAAGAATAACCTGTTCTTATACCATTGATCTAGATTATTTTCGGCATGAAATGAGACCAGATATATAACACAAAAATATACAAAGATATTGAAAGAGCAACAAAATATAACAGAGATATATCGGAAATATAACAAGAGACACAGATATACAGTAATACACAATTTCTATTAACGAGCGAAATGTACAAAACTGTAGAAATACAGAGTGAAAGACTCGCTAGAATGGTGGCAGCTTATCTATGAGAAGAGATGTGACGGCTACTTGCATTCGCAAGAAGATGATTTTACAATGAGGCTCCAAAGACCTTCTTATCATAAAGAAAATCCAAAACCCTAACCTCGGAAGATGAAAAGCCAACAGTTTTGTGGACCCCGTTTTGGGTAGTTTGGTGTATCAACTTCTCGGGGGCGTAACTTTGGCATACAATCTCAGTTTGGGGCGCACGATAGCTCGTTGGAAAGGTTTATCCGAGGAATACACATATTTCCATTAGATTCTAACTTTTTCCACAATATAACTGTGGCAAGCCCTAAAAATGTTGTTTAGGGCCTCAAAACGGCCTTGGAAGTTCACGACCCAAAAACTAGAAACAAAACTGCCAAGGTGGAAGATTGTTTTTTGAGTTAGTGGAATAGGTGGGTGGCCACCGATATCCACCTAAATCATACCCCCAACTGATGATTCTACTCTGCCCTCTAATCCACCAAAGGTTGAACTGTTGATTTCATTGCATGCCCTGACTGGCTTCTCTGCTCCCCATACCCTCAAGCTCATTGGCTACATTAAGCATAGGGAGGTCATAATCCTCATTGATAGTGGCAACAACCATAATTTTATCCATCGTCAAGTTGCCTAGGAAATCACTTGCTATGTTCGTGCAGTCAACAATTTTCAAATCATGATTTCTAATGGCGATTCCATGAGATGTGGTGGGCATTGTGAAAATGTGCTCCTACAAATTGGACAGTACACCCGAAATCACATATGTTTTCTATTGACATGGGTGGTTGTGACATTGTGCTCGATGTTGAATGGTTACGCACTATCAACCCCATCCTCGTGGACTTTAAGGACCTAACCATGCAATTCCAACAGGACAAACAACGGTATAAATTCCAAGACATCACAAGAGGTTCACCTAAGATCATCAGTTCCCACCAAATGGAAAAGCTACTGAAAAAATGTCGGTCTAACATTATTACCCAACTCCATTCCATTCACGTTATTGAGACACCCTATGTTCACCCTGACCTCCGATCTATACTTTCCTGACACCAAGCTATCTTTAACACTCCCCATGGACTTCCCCCTTCCTGTGTTGCCCATGATCATTCCATTCCTCTAGTACTCGGTAGTCTTCCTCCCAATGTTCTCCCTTATTGTCATCCCTTTGCCCCAAAAAATGAAATTGAGAAAATTGTTCAAGAATTGCTCAAAGCAAGTGTTATCGATCTTAGTACCAACCCATGTTCTTCTCCAATAGTCATGGTACTTAAGAAAGAAGGCACTTGATGCATGTGTCTTGATTTTTGTGCTCTCAACAAACACACAATCAAAGATAAATTTCCCATTCCTGTCATTAATGGCATTTTTTATGAATTTAGTGGTGCCCAATAGTTTACAAAACTTGATCTTTGTTCTGGCTACCACTAGATATGCATGAAAGAGGAAGACATCCCCAGAACTACCTTTCGAACTCATGAGGGTCACTATGAGCTCTTGGTCATGCTCTTTGGCCTGTGTAATGCCCCCTCCACTTTTCAATGTCTCATGAATAATGCATTTTTTCCTTTCCTCTATCATTTAGTTTTAGTTTTATTTGATGATATCCTCATCTATATTAAAACTTGGCAAGCCCATCTCGCCCATGTGGATCAAGTTCTTCATCTATTGTTTAAGCACAAATTGTTTCTCAAACAATCTAAATGTGCTTTTGGTGCCTTTGAAGTTGAGTAGCTAGGACATGTTGTAGGCAAGGATGGTGTATGGGTGGATCCTAAGAAAATTGAAGCTATGAAGGATTGGCCTCGCCCTTAAACACTTAAAAGCTTGTGTGGTTTCTCGGGTTTAACGGGATATTATCACAAGTTTGTTCGGAATTATGGAAAAATTGCAGCTCCTCTTACTATTGTCCTTAAAAAGAATGCTTTCACTTAGACTCCAACAACTGACCAAATATTCCAAACCTTGAAAGATTTTATGTGCACAACCCCTGTCCTGCACTACCCGACTTCACAAAGACTTTTTTCCTGGAATGTGATGCGTTAGGGAAAGGTATTGTGGTAGTCCTCATGCAAGATGGTGGACCATTGGCTTTCACTAGAAAACAACTATTAGAGCAACAATTGGGCCACTCCACCTATGAAAAGGAAATGTTGGCTATTTTGCATGTAGTGAATCTCTGACATCCTTATCTATCGGGGAAATGCTTCCAAATTAAAACTGATCATCATAGTCTCAACTATTTTTTGGAACAATGAATTTCATCCCCGAAACAACAAAAATGGGTGACCAAGCTGTTTGGATATGATTATGAGATCGTCTACAAGAGGGGTAAAGAAAATGTGGTTTATGATGATCTTTCAAGGAAATATGAAGAAGAAAGGTCCCTCTTTTCCCTCTCCTTCATTATAGCAAACAAGCTTCAAGTTGTTTGCTAGGAATTGTTGCAAGACTCCAAACTTTCTAGCCTTATCCAAACATTGCAACAGGATCCTCAAGCTCATCCATGCTACTCTTGGCACATTGAAGAGCTTCATTATATAAATGTTGCTTTTATTTAAGCAAAGAATCGAACCTTAAATATATAGTTCTCTCTGAGTTGCATCCTTCACCAACAATTGGACATTCCGGGTTTACCAAAACCTATGAACGGGTCAAATGTTTTTTGTTTTTTTGTTTTGTTTTTGTTTTTGTTTTTTTGTTTTTGTGGGGGGGACCAATATGAAACAAGACATATGCACCTTTATGGTTGAATGTGATATGTGTCAGCGCAATAAGGGTGAAACAATCAAAGCTCCATGCACACTCCAACCGCTCTCGATTCCCCCTGCTATTTGGAGGGATATTTCTATGGATTCCATTGTTGGCTTACCTAAACCAAGTAATAAGTCAGACATCATGGTGGTAATTCAATCGTCTTTCCAAATATGCTCATTTATGTGCTCTTCAACACCCATTCACCACATCCATTGTGGCTAAAATTTGTATGGATAATACATTCAAACTCCATGGCATGCCTCATTATATTGTCATTGACCGCGATGCCACTTTCACCGACATTTTTTGGTAAGAATTGTTCAAGCTCCAGGGAACCCAATTGCATCTCAACATCGCCTATCATCCCTAGACTGATTGACAAATTGAAGTTGTCAACAAGTGTTTGGAAACATATTTGCGGTGTTTTGCATCCAACAGAAAAAATTAGTGGGCTTGATGGTTATCCCTGGTTGAATGGTGGTACAACACTTCTTACCATATTGCCACTTGCATGACTCCTTTTGAAGCAGTCTATGGGCAAAAGCCATCGTCGGTTCTCTCATACATGTCAAGTGTCTCCATGGTTTGAGAGGTTAACAATAATCTTATAGCCCGAGAGGCCATTCTTTGTACCCTCAAAGACAATTTAGCCATGGCTCAAAATCGCATGAAGCAATAAGCAGATCAGGGTCATTTTGAACACCAATTCGCTGAAGGGGACCAGGTGTTTCTTCATCTACAACCTTATATGCAGACTTCACTCAAAACTGAACATTGTCAGAAACTTGCCCCCAAATTTTCTAGTCCTTATACAATTCACACGCGAGTGGGGTTCATGGCCTACCAACTAGCTTTGCCTAGTCATTCTAAGCTCCATCCCATTTTTCATGTCTCATGCTTAAAGAAAGTGCTTGGAAATAAGTGTTAGAATCAAACCAATCTCCCTGAATTGGATGAAGAAGGTTCCATTTGGTTGTAGCCACAAGCAACCTTGGACCGCCGCGAGTGGCGTCTCTGTCAATGCACCATCAAGGAAGTGTTAGTTCAGTGGAAAGATACAACTTCAAAGATGTCACCTGGGAGTCAACCACCATTATGCAACAATTTACTCATCTCAAGCCTTGAGGACAAAGTTGTTCTTGAAGAGGGGGGGGGGGGCATGTTAGGGACCTAACTTCTCCAACCCCTCGCGTAGGTAGAACAATATATTTTTTATGTAATAAATGCCGACATTAGTTAAAAATGCCTATTTAATAATGTGAACAAGTCTAATGTAAGAAGACTTAATGGAAGCTTCCACTTCTAGAAAGATCTTCCTGTAGAAAGTTATTTAGAAAATAGAATTAGTATCAACAATAGTAGAAGGTATGAGAAAGCCTTGTCTCGAGAATTATTGTATAGAGCTATGCTCTGCTGGAAGTTTCCCCTTCGAAGAGGCAATTGAACATTGCTTTCATCAATAAAGGTATTATTGTTGGTGTTGTTATTCTCATTATTTTGTTGTTTCGCTAGTATTTGCTGCAATATTTCTATTTATGTTTATTAAAATACATTTGGTACAATACACATGCCATGGGAATTTTTTAATGGAGCTTCTTAGAGAGACCCACCCCATGGGGGTGTTGGACAATTTATTTACTTATCAAATGATCATTGCACATCCTTCTCAATAGATATCGGAAGTGAAACAAAAAAAAATCTAAGCTAATGTCTCTTGAGCTAACTTTGTGTTTGGCCCGGGAAAAGGGCATCTCTCAACTCCACATTTGTGGTGATTCTATGTTGGTCGTCCAATGGATGAAAAGGGCTTTGAACATTCAAGACTTCACCTTACTCCCATTATTTCAAGAGATTCAAAACAACTTATCATGTTTCTCTTACATCTCCTTTGATCATGTCTACAAGAACGTGAATGTGGAAGCAGATAAGCTACCAAAAGTTGGATTGAAGATGGACAAAGGAGTATGGAAAATTGTAGAAAAAAGCCAAGCCCTCTCCTCATAATATCTTCATGAGTCATGGATTTAAATGACGTGGCCTATTGATCAAAGAAGATTACTGAGTAATTGTGAGTTATTTATTTTTTGTAAAATTCTGAACATAAAGAAAAGACAAGAAACAATTATTTCAAACTTCTTTTGACTCGCCTAATTTTGCATTTTTAAAGGAGTCCTAGTGGACAACTTTTTTCTCGACATATAGCTAGCTAAAATTCCTTCAGCCTGTATTGTTGTAATTTTTTTTTAAATAATAAAATTACTAGTTTTTTTCCTTGGAAAAAAAATATAAAATTAATTTTGACGATGTATCTATAAAAATAAATGAGAAAAACAGTCTAATGTATGTAATAAAAAGTATGTTATTAACATCCACTTCAACTAATTTACGTTGTTTTATATGGATTAAGCTCCTTTATTAACAAGGAACTAACTATGAGAGGTCAATATCTATCATCATCCCACCTAACACTAATTTTATATTTCAACAAGTAAAAAAGAGATAAGCATATCAAATTAATTTGGCTTGTGAGAGATGTGTTCAAACCCCTTTTTCCGCAGATGTGTTAAACTCCTTTATTGACATGGGAACCAACCCCAAGAGGTCAATATCTATCATCAACTCACCCAACCCTAATTTAATATTTCGTCACGTAAAAGAGGTATTAAAAAATAGATGAGCATATCAAAACTTAATTGGAGGCGTTGAAGAAAAATGAAAATAGAAGAGATGTGAAAATATAAAATTAAATTCGATGATGTGTTTATAAGAGAAAATGAGAATAAAAGTCGAGGTAATAAAAAATATCTTATTAACATCCACTTAAACTAATTTAGTTTGTTGGACATGTATTAAGTTCCTTTGGTAATGGGAGAATTAGTTTTGAAAGGTCAAACACATTTCCTCAGAGACATGTAAGGGCTTTACACTTATCAATATTTGAATTTGGATTATTTGCATTGCAACGCCTATTCCAACTACTAAACCATAACTCAATATAACAAATAAACATTGTTTCATCAAAACTACTTATAACTTAAGTTATAAGTAGTCTCGAATACTTACTCATGTTTAAAAAAACTAAAAAACTAAAACCAAGTAAACAACCAAATATACCTATAGAAAACAACCAAATATACCAAAAACTATCTTCATTGTTAAACCATTTAACACCCCATTCACATTGATGATTTATATAAATTATCTAAATAAAATTAAATTCGAATGAAGAAATTTAAATAACCTGTCTAACTTATTCTATACTCATTTGAAACAAGGTTATGTTTCAGTAACCTCCACATTATTTAACGACAAAGAGACCTACTAATTTGAAGCAATGTTATGTTTCAATAACCTCCACATTTAGGGACATAGAGACACACCTTAAGGTTATGTTAAGTAACCGTCACATTTAGCGACAAAGAGACACATTATTATCATATGTTTACTATTCATTTTATTGTATGTCCTACTAAACATAGCAAGGTGGATGTTGAAGATATATTATACAGCCTGAGTGGGCCTAATGGTTAAGAACATGTGTTTGCTCTTAAGAGGTTACAAGTTCAAATCCAGAGGGTGTAGGGTGTGTATACCTCCATAGACTTTACTAGTCAAATCGTTGGGCGGAGGGGGGTCCCTTGTCCCACAAACAAGGGGGTATCATACACCAATTTGGCGTGGCTTGGTCATGACCTTAAAAATAGATTATTATTATAATATGTTTACGTTGGATGTTTGTCGGGGATTCATTAGGGATTTATTATTTGATTTTAAATTATCAAAGATATTGAGAAGTAATATAAAAATAGTATTGTCCCCGAGGTGTAGGACAGTCGGTGACGGAGTGTGTTGTTAAGCCACTCCGTGATGTTAAAGTCACCGGTTCGAAACCTGCGGGGACAAAAAATCCAACCATGTTAAGGGTTGGTGTGGCTCAGGCCGGGTGCGATCCCCGGGTGATTTTGATGGCTTAGATGCCCCTGAGTCACGGTTTCTCAAGCCACAGGTTAATCGCAGGTCCTGCACAAATTAACAAAAAAATATATATATATAAAAATAGTATTATAATTTTTTTTAATAAAATAAAATTGTAAATGATTTGAAGTAGTATATAGAATTGTGTATACGTTTTTTTTGTTTTTTTTTATAAGGGAATTGGTAACTCGTTGAGATTATTTAGGTGAAGTTTAAGTTCAAATCTAGTTGGTTGCCACTATAAACCCTAAGTTAGTGCCAGCAACCCATAAGCCAGTGCCTAGTAGGAAACTTATGACTTGGCAAGGGTCAAGACGTCTAAAGATACACTTGCGAGGGAGGGCCCCATTCCTAGGGACATCTATCCTTCTAAACTTATCACAATGGCCCAATGTCTCGTTGGGGATTTGAACTAGGGTGAGGAGAGTGTGAGACCTACCTCCCAACCATTCCAGTTATTGTTTCTGAGTTGTATAAGGCTAAATGTTATTAGAAAGTACATGACATCATTAGAGGTAGCATTAACGATGACCATACACGATATTGGCTTTCACGTGAATACCATATTGGTTGAAACCACCTTTTGGTCTTGTAATAAGACCTAAAAATGCTTTTGATTAGTTAAGAGCTCATTTTAGATGGTATGGTTTTTCTTGAATAACGATGATGAGTTAGCACGTATTCACGAATAACAACGAGCAACTAGTTGATAGCTTTTGAGTCAATGAATGGTTTGTAAGAGACGATGAGGATGCTAATCAATACATCCAATATTAAGAGATATATTAATTTTGTAAAACTTTAATAATATAATTTTTTTTTTTTTAACTAGAACGGTTATGTTGCATTGATCGGTTTTCAGGCAGACCTGAATCAGAAAATTACATATCTAAAGAAGGTTGGTGACCTCTAACAGTGCTGCCAACCTTCTTGTGAACGTCTTGGGAAACCCATCCCATTCACTTCTTGCACTAGTTCGAGAGAATGACGAAAATTGCATACATGAATAAATTCTCACAAATTGTGAGCAGAGTAGAAGACAAAAGCAAAGCATTAAACCGAGGGGGATGAAAATTTCCCCTTAATGAAGGGGTCCAGCTTTTTCTGAGATC